>ML682028.1:1865547-1909671 GCA_007922195.1 Podocnemis expansa
GCTGCAAGGAGGGTTGCGGCAGTGGGGGAGCCGGCAGTGGCAGCAAGCGGCTGCAAGGGGGGGTGTGGCAGCGGGGCAGCCAGCAGAAGTGGCGGCAGGGAACGGAGGCAGAAAGGGGCAGTGGCTAAGGGGGGGCTGCGGGGAGCTGGCAGGGAAGCAAACAAGGGGCGTGGGCAGCGGGGGGAATCCCGGGGCAGGGAAAGGGGCTGTGGGAGCGGCGGAGGAGGCAAAGAGAGAGTCGGGGCACAGGTGGGAAACACAGAAATAAGGAGGGGACAAGGAAAGCTTAAATAGAAAAAAAGTTTTATTCAAGCTGGGGGAGTTACAGAGGGAGAGGGCAAAAGCAACTTAACAAAAACAACTCTAAAAGTACTAAAGGAAACAATCTTACCATCTAACTTAATACTTCTAAGGCTACCAATTAACCCAATACAATGTTGCAATTCATAATGACACTTTTAAAACAAATTCAATCGATTCAGAGGAAAGAGGTACACCAAGTGCTACAAAGTAGCAGCAAACAACTAGAGACACGGGAGCTCCTTTAAACAACAGAGTGAAGTAGCAAGTACAAAAAGGAGAAGGTAAAAGGCACAAACAAGCCTGCAGAGCTGGGAGAAAACAGTGTCAGAGCAGCAGCAAAAGAATGGAGTAACCTTAACCTTTAAAGAAAGTTGCAGGGCAGGCTCTTATCACTCCTAGCAGCAGCAGCAGCATTACAGGCAGGAGAGAGAGAGACTAGCACTTGGGCTGGCAGTTTAAACGTGGTACGCTTGGGGAAGAACTCGTGAGTGGAGGAGGTCAGCGTCTGGGTGAGCAGGCCAGGCAAGATGTTGGGAACCATCCTGCCTGAGCCCCCCAAGACCTGAGCTTTTAAGCTCTGTTTCCCACCAGTTCCCTGATTACAGGGAATGTGGGGAACAAAGGCAATGTGAGTCATACATTCAGTATCACAAAGGATCTTGCAGTCAGGCAGTGCCCACCTATGCCAAGCCCAAGAAAAACAATGGGGTGACAACGGCCATCTAGTTAAGTAGAGGGGGCCATCTAGTTAAGTTTAAGGGGCTGCTCCCCCTAACATTCCTTACATACTGAACTGATGGCCTGGGAGGGGCGGCCATAAAATCAATACAATGAGTCATGAACACCCTTAACCACTGATGATAGGAAAAGAAGCAATGTGCCTAAATTATGGCAAAGAAGGTTTAGGTTGGACGTTAGGAAAAAAACTCCTAACTGTCGGGATGATTAATCAGTGGAATAAGTTGCCTAGGCAGGTCGTGGAATCTCCATCATTGGTTTTTAAGAACAGGTTAGACAGACAACTGTCAGGGATGGTTTAAGATCACATTTGGTCCTGCCATGAGTGGAGGGTACTGGGCTTGATGACCTTCCATGGTTCCTTCCAGTTTCTATAATTCTGATTCAAACAGCAAGTCAACAGTGTGAGCTGAGGGGTTTCCCTGGGGACTGACTGCAAACTTAAGGCTTGGGAATTGCATATTTGTAGTTGTGTTTGTGTTAGGGCAGAAAGAGACCAGAAAGCCAGGAAAGCAGGGCAAAGTCAGAAACACTGGTGAGTATGGTCCTGTGAAACCAGCACAGAGCTCCCTGAGACACAGGCCTTGCTAGAAAGTCAGGATTGGAGCAAGGAAGCTTCCTCACATTGTTTGTTTCTACTGTGTTCAGGGAAACAGGTCTTTATAAATGGTCTTTGACAATAAACAGGAAATAAAAGAGCTACTTGACTCTGTGTAATGAATTTTTGCTCCTAAAACCCTGAATGTTAGCCAACTAACTGATTGGATCAAAGGGCAACACTGGGTTTAGAAATGGGATCCAGCTGCAAAGCAGACAAGTTGTGATCTGTCTTTCTTTTTGAATCAAGATGGAGCAAATAGGGTAGGTAATTGCAGAACTCAGACATGGCCAGATATCTAAGGGCAAGCTTTGTCTTTGTCACCTAGGTGAGATTTTTCACAGCCCTCCACAAGACAACTTGTACTTAGGGCTACTTCAGTTTCCCTCAAGCTGCAGTGGGTCTTCCAGTAGCCAGAGGTCCCTGTAGCAAAATAATATGCTCTTCCGGACATGCCTCTGCTCACCTCCTGGCTTGTTTTGTTAGCTTAATAAGAGTCCTTTTTCATTTTGTATTGAAAGAATGCAAGCTGGTCTTTCAATAAGATGAAAGTTCATGGTTTTTGAGAGTAAATTAACCCTTTGAGATATTAATACACCTGTATTAGCAGAATCCATGGCAAGTTCCAAAGGGGTAGTTGTGTTAATCTAGTTCAGCAAAACAGACTCTGGTGGCACCTTTAAAGGGTAACACATTTATTTATCACATCAACTTTTGTGGGAGAAAGTGGGAATTTCTCCCATAAAAACTCATGCAATAAATAAATGTGTTAGTCTTTAAAAGGCAAATCCATGTGTTTCGTATTAGGAAGGCCTTAAAGAAATGGTGGCAGGAAAGTGTTGATTATTGTTTGTGAGTACAAGGTCAGTCTTTTGGAGACTGTACCTCTCTGATGTGCAATTCTGCTCTACTTCTGAAGTCCAGAAAGCAGGAAAGTATGAGAGTGAGATTTCAGCTGTAGTTACTGTAGGGATTTTGTTCATTTGTCTATTTGTTTTAAAAGGGTACACTGTACCCACTTTCTTCACAATGTACTGCTACTGAAGCAGTATAGATATCTGAGTGAGAAATGCTGGCTGATAAGCACTTTTGGAAATCTAGCTCTAGGAGCCAAACTACAGTCATTTTATTTTCAGGCAACACACACAAGTCATACTGCCTTAACTATGTCTGACTAGTTTAATATCTGAACAGGAAAAGAGAGAAACATTTTTACCCATAGAAGTGTATCCATGTTAGAAAGAGTTGTGCAACTTTAAGTATATTATCCTCTAACAATTGTTATATCAGTACAACAACCGTGTAGACCATCTGTGAAAGGGTGTAAAGATCCTACCTTTAAGAGGGAGGGGTTAATGATAACCTGTGTGTAATTATCTTAAGGGTTCATTAAAGACGATACTACTGAATGAGTAAGGAATAGCCCTTAAATTATGCAGATGGGTATCCAGGTGTGTACCTGAGAGCAGCCATGTTAGATCTTCTCTGGGGTACATCTCCCAATTTATACAACACTGGCCCATGCTAGGAAGTGTCTCTAAATTCACAACCTTCTACAAGCATATCACTACACTGTAGACTTGATCAGCTTCCCCCTGCTACACCTGTGTTGAAGAGTCAAGCCTTAGAGGAGAGAAGGAAGGAAGAAAAGTCTCGCTTAACAGTGGCTGATTGGGAGAAGGAGAAGAAATGAAGACCTGACTAGGTCCAAGACCTATCCAGAGACTGCCTAAATGAAGATCTGGCAGGGAGCACACTCCTCCTTGATACCATTAGACATCAGAGCCTCCAGGTAGGCTTGGCATGAGACTTGTACATTCAATCTGTGGTCAGTTATTAGTCTGTTTTCCCATTTTGGATTTGTATAGGTGTGAGAGGGGGAAGGAGCTGTGTTAAAGACCTAGAAACATCCTTGGCAGGCAGTATTCCAGGGACAAAGCAGGTGGTCTGAAAAGCAAAACTTAATTACATAGTACAATGTCCCTGAACTGCAAACCAGAGTAGTTCCAGGGTTTTGAGTTTCTCTAGAGACTCACCAAGGAAGGTGGCGTGACGGCTGTAGAGACATTGGTTGGAAGTTTACTGAGCATGAAGTCAGGCTGAAGATCCCATATGAAGCAGCTTGACAATGGTTTATTGGACTTTTTCACCTCCGAAGCCATGGGACTATACAGGACCTGTTTAGGGGTCATCACAAGCCCTTTCATGAGACAAGCATGCACACCAATTGGCAAGCCATATTTCTACACGAGGTCCACAGCCTCTGCATGCTGGGATGTAGCCATTGTTTTAATTTTAATGTAACCATACTAATATCTGATTCTCATTTCCATGTTTTGTTTCTGACAAATTGAAGGTCCATATGTACAAGGCAGAGACCATTATACCATTTATTACTTGCTGTTTTCAGAGGGTAAAACATCCAACTTCCACTGAGGCAGTGGGTTTGGTAGCTGTTCTGTGCCATGAATAAGAGAATTATGCTTCAGATTATGGATATAAAAATATTCTTGGCATGCTATGAAACTCCACATCGTGTCACTTAATAAAGTAGCCCCTTAAGCAACTCTTACCCATAAAGAAAATAGTCCATCAGTAAAAACTTAACTGAGATAAATTTTGTGCCAACAGAAGTCAAGTGATAAAGGAATTTTTAACCTTTTTCTTTTGAATGAAGATATTTTCTTTTCCTCTACAATTAGGAAACACAAAGTTATACTGTAGGTGTTTCACTGGAATCCAACACAAATGCAATTTTTGTAGCCCCAATGGAAGTAGAGTAGTAGTGCCTAAAAATTTATTTAGACTAACTGGAATTTATTTAATTTACAGCAGATCATCACTTAATGTTCATTTACATTTTCTCCCAAATTCTTTAATTAATTGAATTTGATGGAATTGATTGCTTAATAATTACACTTAATTAATTAATTGCTGAGCCTTGCAAATAGTGTAATGGCTAGCACATCTGCTTTACATGCAGAAGGTTCTGGGTTCAAACCCCAGGGGGCTGGACTAGATGATCTCATGAGGGCCCTTCCAACCCTATGATTCTATTCTATTCTAAGAATATCATAACAAACTGAAGTTATCATCGATATCACTTCTTTTCTTGATACTGTAAAGTTATTTCAACAAATTAAATGGAGCTGTTTTTATTATAGGTTGTGGAGATTTGTTTGGCTATGGCTTCATTCACTGAATTTGAATCTGTTTTCCACATAAATCCCATAAATTTCTCACATAAATAAATCTATGTCATTTCTAAACTTTTCTTTTAAAAAGAGGTATCTGAAATGATTGCCTTTTAATCTCCTTTTTAGAGTCTGGTGTTAGCACTAATCAGTTAAAATAAAAATAGAAAAAAGATCCCATATGTAATAACAAGGTTATGGATCAGATTTTATACATAAGAATATCTCACTTCCCACTTTGAAGTCTTTTCTTCTTTTTAGCAGTTTTCACGTATAAATAAATCAGGATAGACCTCACAGCATTTCTACTGTAGTAAAACTATTTTTAAGCTTATAAAATATTAGAGGAGTCAAAGGTGCATGAATAATAATAAAATTGTCTGACCCTCTACTTCCCTTGAAACAAAGGAATGATGAAAATATACTCATCTTGCTGTACAATTAAGAGAAAATATGGGTGGAATAAAACTCAGGGCATTAAAATGTCTTGTCATTTTGACAAAGACATGCATCTTTTATTTTCAAGGGTATGGTCTTATTTTAACAATTGTGTCTTCAGAGTTATTGATGATTATTATATTCAAAGCTGGATTGTCTCTATTTATAAATAAGTGATGATATGCTGTATATGCTACCTGGAATAATAAAAAGGTGAAGATTTATTGTGAACTCCAGCATAATGCAAAAAGAATTTGAACATAAAAAGTAATTGACTTTCTGTAGGGGGTAATATACATAGCCAAGGTTTCCTCACCTTCTTCAGATGTGGGAATTTTAAATTGACCAACTCAAAATATTATGTGAGATTTACAGCCTTGAGGACAGAGAACACAATGTGGTTTTGAGAGAACTGCTTTGTAATGTGTCATACCATACGGGAGAAATGTGCCAAAGGAAGGACCCCAGTATTTTCAAATGCTTTGTTGCATTCGGAAGATACTATACCTAATCTGTAACAGCGCAAACATATGATAGCTATTCCTAGATGAGCCATCTCTGTTTTCTAGGCAGTTCAGAGAAATGACAAATCAAAGATCATATATGATATCCACTTAGGGTAATGTCTACAAAATCTGGTTCTGAAGAGATCACTGAAGAACATTAAAGGTTCTTTTAATTAGAAAACCTAGAAGGACATGGTGCTTTGGATACAGATTTTGATTTTGTAGTCTCCTATGGATATTGCTTCAAGGGATGCTGGATGTGGCAATTGTTGTGAGTGAAACTAGTGATAAAAAAAAGTTATACCATTAAAAACAAAAGGGGGCCTGAACCAAATACCAGATATGACATCCCAAAATTAGGGTGGGATTTAAAATCCATAATCAAATGTCCTGACGGGGCCCTCTTTCAGTAATAAACTGAACTACTGAGGGTCCAAACACTTGCCAAATTCTGAGATTTAAAAATCCATATGTGTCCGCATGTTGAAGCTCAAACCCATCTCCAGATACAGCGATACCCTGCATTCTTACCACCATCGGTAACTTGTATTGGTTGAGCCCCAATCCAGCTTCCATGCAGGCCAGTATCCAAAACCCTTTCAACTTCTAGGGGATGTGGGTCAGGCTCATGTTCAGTCAGCATTGTGGTGTTCCTTATTTTACATGGAGCTGATGTGGTCTCCTTTTTATTTATTTTTAAAACAATGTAGCTTCTACCATTACATCACTCCACCATACTAAAAGAGGTATGATGGCAATAGGCACCAAAATACTGGAGTGTTTTCCTTCTGGAAGCTGGTTGTACCCACAACCACCTACAGGGAGGGGGTGAGGAGTGTGCAAGATGAATGTGTAGCAAGGAGTTGGCCGGTTGCTAGCACTGATATCAGCAGACACCTGAATCTCTGTTTAGCGGGAGTGGGGAGAAGGTTTATCTGTCCTCTTTTGGACTTGTTTGTTTGGAATCTTTCTCTTTCTGAAAATTGTTCATCTCACAACAGCATTGTTTTCTCCAGTGTGTTGTAAGGATTTCATAAACTGCCTCACTTACTACGATTCACAGACATGTACAATCTAGTGGGCCTCAAGACTTCAAGCTGGTTGGACTTGCTGGTGGCTGGAGAAAGGAAATCATCTTGCTTCTGTCCTACCACAGTCGTTACGTCCTTGCCTCTCCAATTATCAGTTCCACATGGTTTAAATAATCCAGCCATTTTATTTATCTATCTAGCTAAATATGACTATCATAGCTAGTCAGTAAAACTGGTTGAATTTTGAAGAGCTAAGGTGACAGCACAGGTTCCAAAGTACAGCCTCTAACGCTATGTCCACATGTAGGGTTTAGAGCGAAACAACGATGGTTGTTTTGCTTTAAAAAAAAAATTGGTCCACACAACATTTTGTTGTTTCAATATGATGAGCTCTGTCATATCAAAACAACAAAAGTTTGAATCAAAACGTTAAAATCTAGTAGGGAATTGAAACAGCCTGATGATGTTCAGATGCATTGTTTTGAAGCAACATTGTTTTGATTCAATGGCTTTGACCTTCTTCCTCAGCACCCTGGGAGGGAAACAGGACCCTTGCCAGGCGGGGGGGTCCAGAAGGGTCAGCGGCAGGGATCCCGCTGTGTTGGACATGCCCAGCTGCTGGCCAGGCAGCAAGGGAGGGATCCCTGGGCGCCCTGCATCCCCTGCTGCTTGCAGGGCGGTGGGAACAGGGATCCCCCTGAGCCTGGCATCCCCCACCACTGGCCAGGTGGCGGGGGAATGGAGCCCCAGGCACCCCACCACTTGCAGGGTGGCAAGGAAATAGAGACCTGGGCACCCTGCCACTTGCAGGGTGATGGGGGAATGGAGCCCTGGGTGCCCTGCATCCCCCACCACTTGCCAAGTGGTGGGTGCGTGGATCCCCCTTAGCCTGCCATCCTCCCATGTTGCCTCTCTCCTGAATCAAAATAGCAAGTCCTGTGTCTGGACCTGCTATTTTGATTTGGTTTCTTTATTCTGGAACTGTTAAACTGACATTTCCCTGACTTTATTTCCTCCCATTCTGTAAGTTACCCCATCTTCAATGCATCTGATGAAGTGGAATTTTCTCCCACAAAAGCTCATGTAATAAATAAATTTGTTAGTGTTTAAGTGCCACAGGACTCCTTTTTTGGAAAATTAAGCAATTCATTGAAGTCAAAGTTGGTGTGAGACCCTGGCAGGGAATCAGTGTCACTTCTTATCATGTAACTAGACATCAAACTAAAATTCTGCCTTCTAGACACTAGCATATAGCCTGCTCTGAAATCAATGAGACTTGAGTATGATTATCTGAGGGCAGAATTTTTCTGAGAGTCTGAGTTCTACAAGATGTGATGTGGCATGCCTTGAAAAGAGTATTTCACACACACACATCTGAGATGAAATGACAACGCCAGCAGGTGATATAAAGATCACGTGAGCACTCTTGTCTTCAGTCCTTGTAACAAAGTACATCTTGAAATGACAGCGTGATACTGAACAGCACTCCATCTTTTTTTCCTTAGCCTCTCCAGGACTTCTCCTTTTCATCTAACTAGCAGTCAAAAATTCAACCACACTTGCTATTCTGTCATTTTGTGTAGGTTTGTATTCTATATATTTGGTAATTTGTGGTCTTGTTAACAGCATTCATTTTAGATGCTCTCATCTTCTTTATGCTTTCAGATTTTATGTAAAAGGCACTGTAAAGGTACCCCTGAGATGAATAACTAAGATGCTGTCCCACCTGTCAAGACATTGAGGAAATAAGACTTCAGAAAGATGTTCTTCAAAGGTTTTATTGAAATAATCACTAGAGATCATTTGACAGCAAATGTGCTCTATATTGTTAATCAGTAAGTCATTAACCTTAACAGTGTAAATTAAATCCCTTTCAAATAATAAATGCTCATTCCCTTTTCAGTACTTGAATATCAGTTGATTCCTGTGCAATAACACATGGGCTTAGTCATGCTTCATTATATCACTTCACATAATGGATTATAATGTTATGAAAGAAATATGATTAGATGTAAATGTCACAATGCAAAAGTTATCTGATCCATTAGTTCCTCCCCCAACCTCACCAAAAACTAAAATTAAGCAATTAGTCATAAATGTATGTTTTTAGAACTATGGTGAAACCTGTACAAGACGACATCCCCAATTAGGCAGTCTCTGGCATAACTCCAAGCATTGATGACATTGCAATTCCATGTGTATTAAATTACCTCTGTTAAGCAACCAATTTTTAATTCTCCCTTGAACAGTCTATTAAAACAAATTTCAGTAGTTATGGAAGCTACATGTGTCTTGTGAAAACAAAGTGAATTTTTTAGTTTAGGCAACAGCTGTTAGATGATCATCTCTGATTCTCTTTGGCTTCTTTGAAAAATCCCAGATTGTATAATCAGAAGAATACTAAATGCTCATTTTGGACTTCTCAAAGTTCTTTCCTCATGCGGCAAAGCTGTATTAGCTGCGCTTTGAATATGGGGAAGACAATCACAGAGATTCAGTGACTGCTGAAGGTGACACAGCAAGTCAGAAATCTCTTAAATCTGGTGTACGGCTCTGTTTGCAGGACTATATTGTTTGCATGTGTATTCAGGGTTGCTAGCAGATACTTAACTGCAAAAACAAGTATAAATTTATTGAACAAGGACAATGGATGTTAACAATTATTTCCAATCCAGTTTAGTTTCATTGTAGTGTCTTTGACAAACAGTATTGCAAACTACTTATTTCTCATCTTATTTAAAATGAGAGAAAATAGTTAGGATATTATTTATTCTTAAACTAAAGAATTTTTATTCTTTTATTCTGCTTTTAAAAATATGTTACACCTTTCTCTGCATGAGCTGCGAAAATACCTATCAGCCAGGATATTCTTTCAGGAAGGGATTTTCAGAAGCTCTTAAAATCAGCCTGTCTCCTCACACTGAAGTTCCTGGGAGTTCTACCACAGATTTCAATGTGAGAAGAATTAGGCCAACATCAAAAGCTTTGGAAAATCCATCTTCAACTTTCTGCTTCAGAAAATGGTCATATAACTTTAAAACACTTCTTGTACAAGACCTATAACCATGAATTTGAGTGCCTTGAGTAATTTCTCTTCTTCAGTTTCATAATTACTCAAATGCCAATCAATCATTTATTATGGAGTTCAGCCTAATTGCTGGTTAGTTGAGGTTGATTTGTCAATTAGTGATCTTTTATTTCTTGCCTAAATTGTTTAAAAATTGATGGCCACACAATAGACGCTTCACAAGGAATTCAGTTATTGATATATGCCTCTGTGTGTGCGCGCGCATGTGTGTGTTGCAAAAGTTTAGTAGTGGGAATAAGGTACAAATAACACTTCTGAGGATACATTTTCCGTATTGTGTATGTCACATTAGAAGTCACTTTCTTTTCAAATTACTTTTTGTAAGAGTTTAGTCTTTTCCACAAGGACAGAAAATGAAGGGAAGGGATTTGGGGTCTTACTGGAGTGTTGTTAAAACATTAGAAAATGGCAATAGAAAGAAATTAGCCACTAAAATTGCTACCAAAATGCAAACAGACAGTGCCAGCTCAGCTGAACAGTAATAATGCATGTTTTGCCAATCCTTATACTTTTGGAGTTGGAGGTGGTGTAGCTAGCCCACTAGATTTGCCTGACCTAATTCTACATAAACTTAAGTTGATAGAAAAATTTCTCTTGACTTGAGTGGTGCAGGTTCAGAACCTAAACTTGTAACAATAGACATTAAGCAAAAGCAGCAAAACCCACAGCAATACACATCAATAGACTGTGTGGTAATGTCAGTTTCCAAAGGGATAGCCGTGTTAGTCTAGTCCAGTAAAAACACAACAAGCAGTTGTGTGGCACTTTAAGACTAACAGATTTATTTTTTGCATGAGCTTTCGTGGGAGAAGATCCCACTTAGTTCACCCATCTTCGAAGCATCTGAGGAAGTGGGATCTTCTCCCACGAAAGCTCATGCAAAAAATAAATCTGTTTAGTCTTAAAGTGCCACACAACTGCTTTTTGTGTGGTAATGGCTTGTCTCTCTGATGTGTTCGGTTTCATGACTTAAAATGCCTAAGAATTGCCCAATAGTGAATTAGTGCACACCCTGAAAATGCTTACTTATCAGAATATATTTAGGAAATAAGGGAATAGCAAAATGATCAGTGAAGGTTGATAATTTGCTAAGAAAATGTATCTTGTGGTTTTAATTAGCCAGCTTCTTCCTCACTGATACCTGGCAATGCATGGAGTTTATACTTTGTAGGAATAATTTCAATTTGTTTTCTCTTAAACAAACATGTTGCCACGAATTATTATAAATTCCCTGTACTAGTTAGAAAACAGTCTTTCTGCACAAAGACTTCACAATTTCTGCTTTTCTTTTTAATACTAATCTGAATGAAATAAATTGCTGAGATCTCATAATAATGAAACACATGTTGGGTCCTTTGATGTAGCTTAAATATCAATTGAGTCTTTACATAAAAATAAAAGGCTATATACCAAGTATTATTAAATTGAAAGAGAAGTCTGAAAAATTGGTACTGTCCATGTCAACATGAGTAGACACACTATTTTTAATCAACCTAATTAACTACAAAAATTCAAATTGTAAACTGCTTAGATGGTTTTAAATTTCACCAGGCTAATGTCATGTGATGCCCTTGAGTTGGTCACAGCAGCAACAGTTAAACATAGCATTGGTCACAGTAGCAATAATTAAACATGGGATTTCTCAATTCAAAGCATGAGCCTTTTCTGCTGGAGTTAAAAGCCTCCCAGACCAGCTCAAAGACTGCAGCACCCTGAAGAAGCACTAATAACCCTCTAAACAGCCTAGTTGCTTGGGGAGGATCACAAGCAAGGATTACACTGATATTTACAAAAGCCCACTGCATTGTTAAAATGGGAGATTTATTTCCCAAGAAGAGATGAATAAACCTATAAAGCTGCTAAGAAGCTCATAATTTCTTCCCAACATCTATTTCATGTTACAAATCTGAGTCAATGAATCTGAAAAAGGCAAACGTCAGGGATTGGAAATGGCACAAAATTAATGTTAGTAGTTAACCCCCAACAAATAGTTTTTCTCTTCAAAGGTTGTAAAATTATTTCCCTTAAAATATCAATTCAAATCTTCCTCACAAACAAGGATTTAAAATACAGGAATTTGCTTTCTAATAAATATCCTCTCTAATTAAATTCTGCTCTTTCAGAACATTCCCATGTAATCTAAGAATATCATTTCTGATTATTTTCACAGGTATGAGTTCTTTAACTTGGAAGGCAGATAGCCAAAACTAAAATTAAGTTGTTATGTTCTTCCTGTGAGGTCCCTAGTGAGCTTTGGTTTTTCTGTGTTTCTAATTGGGAAAGCCACTTCCTCCCTACAATGAGGTGTTTGTTCCATCACAAATGCTTTTACATAATTCCTACAGTGCCTTTCTGTTCCCTTTCTTCCCATTGGTTATTGACTTCTCTGCTTCCTGGGATTGAATAATCAACTTCCCTGATTTTATAATGATCCTATAACCTTTTCTTGAATATGGAGGTTGTCTCACTGTTAGATGGTTCTTTTCAACATCAGTGGGACCATTTAAGAGGTTTGATGACACCCATTCACTGCCTACTATCTCTTGTACATAATTGTGCTTCTAATTTTCTAAGCAGAAGAAATATAAAGCAATATACTTTTCAAAGGACTGGAAATTTTTAAAAAGGCTTTTTGCCTTTTAGGAAAGTTGCTGTTGCTTTGGCTTTTATTTTAGATTTTTCCTGGAGTGTTTACATAAAAAGTACATAATGTGATGTTAAAAAACAAAAGAATTAGTCTTCACTTTTATTCCTATTTTCTTTAAGAATATCACCATTAAAATATACTATTGCAACTTCAAGATAGCTTGCTTTCTTGTTGACAGCCTTGACTAAAGCAGATCAAATGTTCTTCATGCTCAAGGCTGCTTTATAGCAGCACACACTTGTTTTGATTCATGCTTGGGTAATAACGATTATTTAAGAACAGTAGCACTTCTTGAATCAAACATCTTTGAAAGCTACAAGTTAATTTTATCTTCCCTTGTTAAGCTTTCAATGCTGCTATTGTTTTATTTAGAGGGAAGCTCAGTTTTTCTACAGATAGAGGAGGAAACTTGGTTAGGTATGAAAGGCAGGAATCAGAATTTTAAATGTATTAAGAATACTTCATTGATTAGTGGATATGGGCAGATTAAAAAAAAGAGGGGAGAAGCAGCATGTGGATGATATAGGTGAACTCACTGCAAAGTACCCTTGAAGTTATTTTTTATAAACCTGCTGTGTCCATCCATTTAGATATTTCTGTTATATGGGCATACTGAACGTGAATGGTATCCCTTTTTATTGCTTCCAACTAATGCACTCTTCGAGGTAGGCACTGTCATCTAAGTTTTTTTGTCCTCAAACCACACTACCTTATTTGAGGCATTGTATCTCATGAAAGGAAATAAGTACTAGTATAACAACCAAGATGTGCTAAAGGGGTGATATTCAGTGCCAGATGTGGATCATGATTAGTTTAGGGTTTGACTGCATTTCAAGGGAAGTCTGCTAACCTCAGCTGCTATTTTGTGAGAATAAATATTTCATGAGATTTTGGATGCATCCAGACTGTAGTTTGTCCTGGTTTTAATCCCACTTGAGCTTTGATCTATAGGGGTGATCTGTGTTTGGGGATTCTAGTCCAAAACCATGTCCCACACATTCAAAGGGTTTGGAAGTGAAACTGAGCTTGGACCCATCTCTGGTTTCTACATTTTATTAAATCAGCAATAGGGACTCTCAGGTCTGGCGTTCACAGTGGCCTATCCTGGCACTCATGAATTAGTACTCTAATCTTTTCCATCTCTTACTAAGTTTTAAAATGAGGTCCTCTCTAGTTGTGGTATATTTAGTAAATATTGATGCAGTAGTTCCCAGTTTCAGTCCAGATTCCTGATTATCCATCCCATTCCATAACTGAAGAGGAGTCCATGCATATGGATTTCATCTGCTATTACAGAAGGCAACTTAGATGATTGCATGGCAGTTAACACCCCCCCCCCCCGGGGTTCCAAGGCTGCCTCTCTGCAGTTCCAACTTCATACAGGAAGGAGGGGATGGAAATAGGGCAGGTTAGGCTAAGAGTGGGTGAGAAGATAGGGGCAGGCTTGTGGGATTCACTGTGTTTGCACTCCAGGTTCAGAGGGGTCTCTTGGAAAAGTCATACACCTGGGAGTTCCCTGTGGGTAGCTGCTTCCAGGGAGTATGTAGGTTATAGTTGCTGGAGGAAGTGCCAGGGACCAGCATTTGAGAAGTACAGAGCTTCCTCACAGCTGGCCTAACCTCCTTACGGATCTCTCCAGGAAGGTGGGCTAAACTTCATCACTCTCAGGTAGCAATAGCAAAGGAATTCTTGACACAAGAGGTGGAAGAGACACTTCCACCAGCATGTAGCTTTCCTGTATGGAAGGATGTCTCCACAGGCTGTTTTAAGGCCACGTCATGCCACTTACAGTTATGCAGTACAACTGTACTTTGAGAGGATTAAGGAGTATGGGAAAGACATGGCCTTGTGTAGAACATCCTTACCCTGCTCTCTACCTCTGCTGCTTCTAACAGGCATGAAGATGCATTTTGAAACTGCAAAATCCTAAACCAAAAAAAGTTGGGACTGTTTTATCTACACTATGTGTAATGATTTCATGGATACAACTCTAGTCCAAACAGCTGCAATGTAAATGTTATCTTCAGTTCTAGCCAGACACAGTGGGTTCTCTACAAATATATGCATGACATGTGCATAAAGAAAATAAAAATCCTTTTAAGCTAAAATGAAGCTATTTCTGTTACAGGCTAGGGAAAAAAATAGGAAGAGATTGATTTGTAAATACTTGAGAAGCTGTGGCACTAATTTGATAAGGGTAATATAGGTAGGATTCCCATTAAATTATACATACATATATTATATATAGATGTTTCTCAAAGTGCTAGGCAATTTTACTGCTTAGCTTTTTTGGGGGGGCTGGGCTTGTTGCATGAATGACGCCTGTCTGACTGCTAACCTATGCAGTGTACTGTGTACAATTTGATGCAATTGCTTTTTGGGGGGGGGGGGGTAACAATTGCAGTTGATTGATTTGTAGGGTAAGCTGCTTAAAGAGGACTTAGAAGAATTTAAACAAAGAGAAGGTGGTCAAGTGTCACTCAAGAAGTGGAAGACTGCTTAGTTTATCTTAATCTCTAAGTTTTACAGTGGGAGGGAGGCTATAGATGAAATGGGTGAGTCTGTGTTTTTTTCAAGGGGAGAAAGGCAGCAGTAAAATACTGGGGATTAGTATTAATCAAGGAGAAAGGGTGCCTGAGGACCTGCAGGGGGAGAAAAAACAAACAAACAAAAAAAGCCAGGGAGCTTAATGGCAGCCAGAAATGTTTGGATAAATCTTATTTCCTATGGTCCTGTTTTTGCTGTCACTGAAATCAATGACTGTTAGTTAAGCAGGATACGCCTCTTCATGATTTTCTATACAGACATTTTTCAGGACAATCTACACCTAGTTTAAATGGAGCCCACTATGCGCTGTATAACTCCAATGCAGTGTAATGAAGCTTCACTTGTCTGCTTCAGTGTGCTAGTGACTCCGCTACTTTGATTAGTAGCAAAGCAAGCAGCACTGATGCTGTAGGACTGAGATTTTTTTTCTGAAGTGTGTGAAGTTTCTTGGTTTTATTTCTCAAGTTCTTGTTCACTAGCAACATGAAGTACCTACAGTATGATGCATTCAAATACATCTATTATCTGCTCTATCACTCTATTGATATAAATTTTCTTTCTATCCACTAAATATTTATTATGCTTTATAAGTGTCACAAGGTTTAAAAGTTTTAGTGTATGTCTTTTATGGATTAACTCCTTAATAGTTCTAAATATTATACTAAATAAAAATAGATGATTTTTTAAAATCTGCTAATTCTGAGTATTTAATGATCAAAAGTCTGTTTTCTAGTACTGGACCAACCCTAAATATTAATGAATGAAGGCTGACTAGATCTGAGCAAAGGACAAAGGGTCCATTTTGCTAAGGGTTTTGGAATTTTGAAATGTCGCTTCATTCAAATGGGAGCAAAACCCAAAATTTTAAAAAGTCATGATGAAGAAAAAATTAGAAAAAAAAGTTGCATTAATAAAAACTTTTTTACTTCAACAAAATCATTTCAGTGCTGACTTTTTTTGTATTATATCGCAATATAAATTAAACATATCAAAACAAAAAAGTTGTTTCAAAATAAAGAATGGAAAATTTAAATCCAAAAATATCAAAATTGAACATTTTGCTATTTCTGGGATTGTTTTTATTTTTTTTCCTTGTCTCTAAGATGAAATTCTTGTGAAATTGACCCAATGTTTGATTTTGGCAGAGCTCCATACTTCAGCAGGATACGACTCCATCCATTTTTCTCCAGTCAGCTCTAATTCTTGCTGTTGTGAGCTTTGTATAGTCCAGGTGTGGCCAACTGTGGCTTGCGAGCCACATGCAGCTCTTGAAAGAAGAGTGTGGCTCGGGGAAGAGCACAGCAGGGAAGGGGAAGGGTGGTATGGTTGGAGATTGGGGGGAGAACTGCAGCATGGTCGGGGACAGCAGAGAAGCAGTGGCATGGTCAGAGATGTGTGGAAAACATGGCATGGTCAAAGATGGGAGGGAAGCGGTGGCGTGCTTGGGGATGGGGAGAAGTGCAACATGGTCGAGGACAGCAGGGAAGAGAAGGGGGTGGGGAAGCGCTGCATGGTTGGGGAAGCCACGGCATGTTTAGATTTTCTCATAGGCCCTGTTGCCGTTTACTCCTTGTTAAAATAAAATTGCATTTTACAAGTCCCAGACATGACGTGGAATAATAAGAAATGAAAATACAAAGGAGAAAAGTTTAAAACTGAATATAGATTACTTTCAATTTTTGGCACAACTTACTGCTGTGAAGCATTGTATTCCACAATGAAATTTGTGCAATACTTAGAGATCAGCACCTTAGAAAGCTTTTACGTACTGCATTGACAAGTCACTGCCCAGATTTTAAAAAACTCGGCACCAGCCTGCTGTGTTCTACATCCAGCGACAGCTAAGTTTTTACTGTATAAGCCTAGTTTTCATGGTAACCTTAAGTAATTATTAGAGTCTGACATTAGTAGGATCAATATTTGCCCTGTTTTTACAATAAAATTAAAGTGCATAATGACTTTTAAGTTTAGTAATTTTCGCGTAGGTAAAAAGTATGTGGTTATATGCCCCAGTGTGGCTCTCGAAGGTTTAATAATCGACTTGTGTGGCTCTTGAGTTCCATAAGTTTGGCCACCCTGGAGTCATTTACATCTACGTAATCTATCAGTAAGGACTATTCTGAATTCATAGTATTTTGCATCAGTTTTGCACAGATGTAAATATACTTGAGGTGTAAAGTAGCAGAGAGTCAGCCTCCATAAAAACATATTTTAAAGTTTTCTTTTCAGGCACAGTGTGTCTGTACTTATCAAAATTTTACACACATTTCAGTGATTTTCAATTTGTTGCATAAGTGTAAATATTAATTTTTCTCTCAATCTTTCACTTCCTGAATATGCTGCTGTAGAGATAGCATATTTGTTTTCTAGTTACTTTTTAAAAATTATATAATTTAGCTATAGAGTTATCACTGTATTTTAATGTGGTCCTATTATATAGATATATCTCCAAGAAAAATAACTTTTGGATCTTGATTTACAATCAAGGACAAACTTTTTAACGTCTGAAAACTATAGAAGTTTGGGGCCTGATTAGCTCTTTAAAATGGCTTACTGCAATCTGTACTGACTTGAAGGTTTCTCCACAGTCCCAGAGTGGTATGAAAAGTCCCCAGACTAATGAAAACTAGGTCATTTTTCTTTTGGGGCATTTTAACCCTGCAAATATACTGGGTGAAATACTGGCCATACTGAAGTCAATTGCAAAACTTTCATTCACTTCTATATTTAGCAAACTACAGATACATTGTGTTTGCACAGTAGCATTTTGATCTCATTTACAGCTCACTTTACATTAGTATTTATAAAAAATAGATTCCGTTTGGGGGATTTGTGGTACGCTTTAAAAAAATGCTGAATAGTATTGTAATGAATCCTCCATCAGATGGTGCTATTAGGATTCAAGATGAGTACTTAAAATCTGGTTTTGTGTTTATGAAAATCATAAGCTCTTCAGCTCATTTTTAATTTTCTGTTTTAATTCAATTAGTGGAACTTTATTGAACTGGTTTGTTTGTAATGAGGAAGGTTGTGTATGAGCATATGGTAAATGTCAAATTCACCACTGATTGAACTTCTTTCAAAACATGTCTGCCAACAGGTTTTACTTAATGCTGGGGAAGAAAATAAGTTTGGTCTTTTGCCTGATGTAAAATGTTGGTGCTGTTAGCTGCAGAAGTAGCCAGAGAACACACTGCACACATTATTCTTTGTTGTTAGGAGATGCTGGAGAGATGCTTGTACAAGCATCTCCTATTATTCATGGATTTGCGATCCACAGATATATATTTTTTTACAGTAGTGCATATCACAAAAGAACATTTGCAAGCTTCTGCTTTTTCCTATTTAACACTGCAGCAGCTTCTAAATCTCCCCCATGAGTAATGCAAATATGGAAATACTTTGATTGCAGGCTTCAGTACCTTACACTCCATTCCTGTTCCTGCAGACCTTCATTACATTTGGGATCATAAGATCACCTAACGCAGTTCTGCTAGAAGCCAATTGATTTAAACTATGGGTGGGTAGAGGGGAGAGTACTGTCATATTTTTGTGGGGGAGGTATTCCCTTCTGCAGTTCGTTTTCCTATTCATCTTATACTATCCAGTGTACTCAGGCATTGTATTTGTAAGGCCTATCTATTTAAGTTTTTGCCAGCAATAGTGAGACATGTTGAGATGGCACTGAAGAAGCTGTTTAGTTCAGCTTGGTTAACAGTGCTGTTTTCTTTGTTATCCTTTACATGTTTTCCAGAAACTTAGTGAGGGAGGCATTTTATAAATTGTAAAATAAATAAATAGATGTGTTTGGATTGCACATGGCTATAATCATAGCATCATAGAAATGTAGGGCTGGAACAACCTGGAGAAATCACTTGGTCTCGCCAGTAACAGTGCAGCAGGACCAAGTAAACCTAGACTATTTGTGAAGGGTCCACTCACTATATGTGCACACTTTTGTGGCTGGCTCTATGAATTAGCTTTCCTGCCATACAGTGCCCACTTCCACACGTTACTGATGATTGGGGGCATCAGAGAAAATCATCATATTGCAGTCTGTGAATTTCTCTAGGCCTTAGGTAGAAGACTGGCAGCCAGACACGCAGTGTAGTGGCAGTACCAAGAGGCCGTAAATTAGGTTCCAAAGAAACTTTTACTCTGAAAGTGTAGTTGGTCGAGTGAGTTTAGGCACCTATAAAATTTTGCAGGAGCTTTGTGAATTGAAGGTAAAGCCTGAAGATGGGATTTAAATGCTCACAGCCAGGTTTAGGCACCGAAGTCTAGGGTTAGGTGCTTAAAAACCCTTGTTTATCTAAGCTTTTCTGCTGAAATTGTCTCTTATATCCAATATAAGTTCTAAAACCCTGAACAATTTTGCTCCCATCTTATATTTTCTGTCATTTCCAATATTCTTTTGAATTGTCTTGCCTACCTGTTTTCTGCATTTCTTCTTGTTCTGCTGAGTTCAGAGGGCTTTGAATCAACTCCTAAATTTGGTGTAATGGTGATCTTTCTGTGTAGGAAGTTTTTCCCTCACCCTTTTCTATTGAGAGCATTTATCTGTGGAAAAAGAGCCCTCAAGGAATCTGTCTGAGCTCTTTCTATACCGTATTTTAGGTTTGGGAAGACTCAGGTGGGAATGGCACTCAGACTTTATTTCCCTCTCCAAAATACTGGGGATTTCTTCCTTTAATGACTGTTCATTCACTTCTCTGTATGGCACGTGAATGCAATAGAAATGGGATATGAAAGGGGAGATATCCTTTCTTCTTAAATGGTTGCATAATGGCAATTTTTCATTGCTTCCAGAAAATGCCCCTTGCAGTGGAGCAACTGCATATTTAATTGAATGATAGAAAGTGGCTGCAGCTGTGCTAGAAGAGATTGGTGCCTCTTACTGGGAAAAAAAGGCTTTGAATATTTGTTTTTTCTTTTTTTCTCTCTTCTATCTTATCCAAAGTGTTGATTGTATAAATTGCCACTTATTTCCTGACTACTACTAGCTATTAAGTCTTGGCTTGCCTAATAAAGCAACAGGTGCAGCATTTCCCAGTTAGTGGAATCTGAAACAGAAGGTGCCTTTCCTGATATTAAAGGCCTTGCAGTCCCAATTTACTGTGAGAAAGTCAATGTGGACAACTTCTTCAAGGAGGAAGGTTGCAGAAGTGCAGAAAGGGATGCTCATGAAGCACTAAGACATGTACTGTGTAACCTGCTGGGTGGGCTCAAATGCATCTACTTGTCCCTCTCCAGTACCCCACAGTGAAAACCCCTGCGGAAAGCAACTGGAGAGCCAGGATCCAGTTGTTAAAAGGACTCACAGTGAAGACTGCTCAGAGTTCGCATCCCACAATAAACTGCCACTCAGCAGAAACGTAACAATGAACTTTATTAACTAAATAAACACACCTTATCCTAAGGAACCATAATACATTTAAACAAAACAGTAAGAAACCCAAGAGTCCCAAAGTTCAGTTGGAGTCACCCTCATCTCAACTGCAGTCCTCCAAGTCCTTGAGGCTTGAATGCAGAACGAAAGCAATCCTCATCCTCTCTAGCTGCAGGAATCTTCAGGCAGATGCCATGCAGTCCTTTCTTCCTCCTGTGTAGCCAGCACCATGCAATCAGGTCACTGGCCATCCAACTCTCAGTTCCCCTGCAGACAACTCCCCTGCAAAGCAGTCCAAAGCAGGGAGAAAACATCCTGCAGTCCACTCCTGCTCAGCTCCTTTCAACTGAGTCCCTTAGCCCATGTATTCTGCAGCTCTCTGTTTACTCCTCTCCAGGCTGCTCCTCTCAGGCTTCTATCTGGGCATGTAACTCCAGCTCAACAGTAAAATTTGTGGAGCATGCTCAGTGTGCTCCCACACTCTCTTACCAGAAGTTTCTGCTTTCTGGGCTGCAAAATCTGCCCAGCAACATAACCCAGCCATAAGGGATCGCTAAAAGAGATTGCACTTTTATGTACATGGGTTACAACTGCTCTTACATAACTGCAAGAAACTACCCATGTGTTATTAAATCTGGTATTAATTAAATAACTGATTTCAACTTTCTCTGAAAAACTTTTCCCCTCTGGTTTTAAAAAGTCAAACACACTTATTTGGGGATCTTTGCATTTACTTGTATTACGTGTGGAGCAAACACACTCTCCTCCATCCTACTCTTCCTGCTTTGTACCTTTCCACTGTTGAGGACCTCATTCTTCTGTGACTGTGCATTTGAATTATTGTTTCATGTCATATACTAGGCCATCTGTGTTAGGCTCTTATTCTGCAAACTGCTCTGTAAGATGTGACCCCTACATAGCTTCATGAACTTGATTGTGGTTGTACACACTTGTATGGCCCTGTTTTATAAGTGCTTCCAGACTGTGGTTATGCAGTGTTTGTTTGTAAAGCACCATGCATGTTTAATATGCCATATCTAGTGTTGCCTCTTTGTTGTGTGGTAGCAGATTTTCAGTGTCTTGCAGATCAATTACTATTTGGAGTAGAGATCAGTGGTGCAAAGTCAGGTATTTCTTTAAACAAATTTATTTACTTCCCAAATATACACATAATTCTGGTGGCTTTTTAGTAACAGACTGCAGTCAAGTTACTCCTTTCTCCAGAGATCTTGGTCAAGGCAATTCTGCCATACAAACTATATTATTTTTTTCTCTGCAGATTACCTTACAGCATTGCTGATTAACACACAAAGCATTGTTCAAGCTCTGAATTGTTTGCTTAGGAAACTTCTAGCCCAGAACTTCTCATATGGGGCCAGATGTAGCCTCTTTAACAGAAGAGAGCTTTAAAGTTTTAAGTGCATGAGAAACATATTCAGTTAGCCCAGCGAAACCACTTAATCTATTTAATAAGACTCCAGATGTAGTTACCGAAGAGCATCTAAACTCTTTTTAAGGGGATTTTCACCCTAGGTGATTATATCAGTGACCTCTAGTTGCTACTCATTACAATATTAACAGTGCTAATGACTTCATCCCCTTAGCAGTGATCATAGCACAAAGAACTGTGTGTGGCCAGCATAATTTTTTTGATAATTCCTCCATTTGAAAAACAATGAAATGAAACTAGACTGAAATCAGAAAGCACTGGTATCTCTGGAAATCTCAGAGATTGGCAGAATGTTTGTATTATGTGATATCTGAAGGTGGAATGGCAATACAGGAACATGGTGTGATGATACCCCCCCCCCAAAGAAATACAATTATTTCAGTAGTGAGTAGTAATGTGGACATCTTGGACTAGTCAACTGACTGTAACGTTTTCTCAAAAGAGCTTTTGCAGCAATGGTAGTAGCTGTATATTCTAGAGCAGTGGTTTTCAAACTTTTTTTCCTCAGGACCCAGTTGAAAAAAAGTCACTTATGCCCACAACTCAACTATTACGTCTTTCAACGATGCATTCCAATTTGGGTATCGGCAGCAGCAGGGGGTGCTGATACCCACTATCTGAGGGTTTCTCTGTGACCTAGTTCTGGGTCCTCCTGAACCATGGTTTGAAAACCACTTTTCTAGAAGCAACTGTGAAAATACACTTACTATTTAAGAAGGCTATCTCTGCTATGATTTAAATGGGCTACTTCCCCTCTTTCTATCCAGATGTTTAGTTGGCTGTTTCTGATTTTACGGATCAAGCATTTACAGTACACATAAGGATTAGGCTCTGGAAATTGATATGTGCAAACCAAATAACTCACTCAGTTTTTGTTGGATTGTAGTTCAAATCCCCTTCTTTCATCCTATCTGCTTGGGGCAGAATTCATGTGCATTATATTGATGACATTTGTAGAAGGGGCTTTTAAAAATAAGATGCAAATTGTATTTTAGTGGCTATCTCAAGCAATTATAGTCTATCCAGGGTGCTAGCAATTGCCTGAGCATAATAATATGGGGGCATAATTAGATGCTTTGTTTGAAAATCTTGTCCAACTGTCAGTGCAGTCAGTGTTTTGTTGCTTGTGATCATGAGAAAACTTATTTCTAATTAGACTAAATGAAAAAGAAAAGATTCTAGAGGGGCACCTCAAGTTGTGAATGAGTCTAGGTCAGCATTAGCTCTACTGGTATTACCGTTTAGAAACACCTCTGGGATAGTCCCTCTTCACTTTGTGATCAAGTTTGCTATTTTTTTTAAATGTCAAAACTAAGTGACCTGGGGAGTGGGAAGGCCTGCATAGCAGCACCATGTACGACAGTATATTGGGCAGATAAAATGGTTCCCTTTTTCTTGTAATCACATTTAGTCTTGGTCCCATTACCTCTGCTATTTTGATTTCTTTAACATGATTCTTCTCCTTTGTCTGAGATGAGATTGATTGGTTAGTGGAGTTAGTGGGTGAGAGTGGTTACTGATGAAATGGATGGTGAGACTGGATAGGGGTCACCTGGGTGATATGAGGAATAGGAAAGCAGTGCTGGTAGATAGTGGGTGGAGCTGCTTGATGATGAGAATGGCTAGTGTTGACAGCAGAGGACAGTGTTTATTAGGAAAAACTTCCTTACTAGGCGAGTGGTGAAGCATTGGAATAAGCTGCCTAGGGAGGTGGTGGAATCTCCATCTCTGGAGGTGTTCAAGTCCCAGCTGGACAAAACCCTGACTGGGATGATCTAATGGGAGTGGTCCTGCTTTTTTTGGCAGGGGGTTGGACTAGATGACCTCGTGGGGTCCCTTCCAACCCTATGATTCTATGATTCTATGTGGTAGGTGGCAGAACTGCTCTGGAGTCAATATGACTGAGAGGGACAACACTTAAGACTGAAGTACAAAAATCATGTATCCTACAGTGAGTCACATATACAAGCGAATGTGTGCAGAACAGGTGCTTTACAAGAGATTATCGAATGTGAATAACAATTTGTTTCTAAACTGTCTCCTAAGGTCTCATTTCTAGGGCCTTGTCTTTATTGCTTGACATGGTGTGTTTTTTACCTCAGGGTCACTAAGTACATGAGTTATCTTGAGGTAAAAACATAGTGATTGCATAGCACCTCAGATTTGCCATGAGCTAAACAGCCCTGTGCCTTGTCCAAGGATTGAAGTTGGTGAATTTACCTCCTCTTAAAATGAATGTGACTTTACTGTGACAGAGTTTCTCTCTTTGACCAGGAAAAGTTGGACCAATAAAAGATATTACCTCACCAATCTAGTCTTTCTAATATTCTAGAACCAATGTACCTATAACACCACTTGTCTTTACTGTGATTTTTTACCTCAGGATATCTCACATGTACTTAGGCACATTAGTTACCTCGAGGAAAAAAGGTAGCTTTTTAGTAGTGGAGACAAGGTGTGAGCGAAAGACTCGAGAGTCAGGCACTATTGCTACATACTGTCTCTGAAGTGACTTTACTTCAGTAGTAGCTGAAGGATTTCTTTCTATAAAAATGTATACTCTGATAACTGCAGCTGTCTTTGTAAAGGCTAACCCCCTACACATACGCAGAGTTCCAGAAAAATGTCTTAATAGACCAGACTCTTGGTTACTGAAATGAATGAGGTGCTATGAATTTTTTTTAATGATAATAGCTATTCAGCATAGGTTTACTATGCTGAATTACTGTCAAAAGAGGTAAAGTCAGGACCATTTTAACCTGTGAATGTGTGACTGTTACTTTGATTTTTGATACTTGTGTTTGATGGGGTTCTGCACAAATGGAGGGGTTTGGGGTTAGTTGCAGGATGAGGTTTGTAGGGTGTTTGAAATCCTTAGGGTAAAAATATCTTTTTATATGGGTCCTTTCAATCTGGGGGCTCCTCAATAGCTTCCAGGATCTCCATTGGAGAGTTAAAATACTCACCTGCAGTGTTGTCAACTCCCATGATTTTTTATTGTTTCTCATAGTATTTTTATGTCTTGTCTTATGTTTTCAGGTCCTGGAATCATGGGTCTGTGCAAAATCTTGGATTTCATTTGAAACATACGTTTCTAGCCTGCATGGGTGCAGAGAAAAACTTAAAAGCATAAATCATAAATCTGCAAGATGAACAAAAAGAAAAGTAGTACTCTGATGTTTGTTTTTAAGGCAACCTCAGCATTTCTTGGGATTGAAATTTGCCTCATTTTGAAGGCTTGGTTTGATAACACAGCCTCTGATGTAGAGGGTCTTACCCAAGTGTTGCACTGCAAAGTGAAACAGTGAGATGCCAGGAGTATTTTGGTTCAGGACAACAGAAACAACCCTTCCTTCATGAAACAGACTGGGATCATTAATATCCATGCAGAACAGATAAGATCTAACTGTAGAAGACCTCACTTGACAGATGTGTACATAAAAAACTGTATGATTCTTTCTTCAGTTTCTTCTCCGAGGAATGCAGGGCTGAGCCTGGTGAGTTTTGACTGCAACTCCAGGGAGTGAAATTTCTTATGGCATGTCTACGCTGGCACTCACTGTACAGTGAGCTGGGAAGTCAGTCTTCAGCACTGCTGCGTCCCAGGTAGACCCTTGTGGATGCAGGCTCAAGGTTCCCTAGTGTGCATTGAGCTGTTGCTCTTTCAAACTACTCTATGTCCGAGAGCACAAAGGGAATTTCAGTAAGCATCAGAAGGGTCCACAAGGACAGTAAGTGCACGATGTGTTGAAGCACAGTGGATTGATTCCCCAGCTTGCTGCACAGTAAGTTCTTGTGTTAGAAAGGCCCTTAGATTACAGTAACTACTGCCTCAGAGGGTAGGGGGGGGATTGCTTTTATTTTTAATCTATGGGGAGGTGGATGTGAATGCTCTGACATGGCCCTCGTGGTCAAGACTCTGGCAAGCTGCAGACAGGCTAATGCTTTGAGGTTTTTCCACTGTCAGTCAGAAAGTACACCTCTATACTTGCTTACATGGCATTTTAAACTGAATTATCTGTAGAATGTGGTGATAAATGCACTTAGGAAAAAAACACACAAGCAAACATATGAAGCTGAACAATAACAATCTACTCACCATTCCAATGGGGGCAAGTAATGTGCTCTCTAAAACCATAAGGGACTATCAGAATATGAATGTCACAAATAGCTGTAGTGGGGTGAGTTTCAACAGCTTTAGTTTTTTATGGCATACCATGGCTTAGTGGCTTTTGCTATCATGGTGCAGCTTTGTTATGCTGCACGTGCCATTTTGTATACACCAGTGTTGTGTATACAGGAGTAGTTAAACAGTTTGGTAATGAATGTATAATTTGGAACTACATTCACAGAGCAGTATAATGGCTTTTGCTGCAGTCCTTGCTGGGCAAATTATGATTCTCATGTAGAGATCAAGGGGGTGTAGCTGAGATGACTATTTTACAGAAGGAAGAACATATTATCTTCCACAGCCTGATGCCTTTATATGAGCCAGCAGTTCATGATGCTGTGAAGTGCAGGATTCAAGTGACCTTTCTCAGTGATATTCACAGCAAGCAGTACTAATAACAAGCATGGGAAAAAAAAATCTCTGAAACTGTTTTTCCTGCTCTTTATATTATTACTTCATTATATTTAAAGACTTTTTGCAACAATGGGTGCCACCGATATTCATGCAGCAACAGTCTGATGACTGGTGCCTCACCACTGGCTGTGATTTCATTATGCTTGGAAACAGAAAAATGGCCGACTCTGCCCTATAATGCCCTGGTTTTTTGTATTCCCCTGAGTTAAATTCTTTGCTCTATTGCCACACTGGACACACTCCATTAATACTTTATAAATCCATTGTCTGGGAGGCTACTGTGTCAAAGTCACATTCTATAACTGCTGCTTCTGCTTCACACGCAGCTTCATTCATTTCACTGAGTTCTGGTCCACATTGTACTTGTTGGGACTGTAATATCCAGAGATAATTCTGCAGTCACTGTCATTGAATCAGTAGGTGGCTTAGCATTGTTAGTCATTAGTTAAAATGGTTTGAGTTCTCATGCACCAATAGGCCAAAAATCAATTATTTTAATTTGCAATATCTTTTGTATATTATTAATTTTTATATAATAATTCTGCTTATTTAGATAAACAAAATATTGTTATTTATACCCCTTTTGTTTCTTTTCAGGGTGTTAGACATGCCATTCTGCTGAATGCTGATGTGTATATTTTGCATATATGTTCTGTGAAGGAAGAGACTGCTTAGAAATGTTCTCATGGTATGAAGTTGCCTTTTTACTATTCCTGTGTGTGTTCAGCATTGTGAATGGTTGCCAAAGCTTTGTATTTGGATTTTGTGGGAACGCCAGTAAAGCCAAAAATACATGGTGCTAAGAGTACCTGAGTAAAGACAGAACACCGTGGTATTTGTAATACTGTTTTTTAATAGGCTTTTTGAGGCCAAATTAAGAAATCCTGTGGATTTTAGATTGGATATCTCTGGTGCAAATTATGCTCCTTTAAGCTTCTCCTGAATATGCTGCAATGTTTTTTTTTTGGGAGAGCTGAAAACTAAATGTCCTCCAGGCAAATGGAACCAAACTAGCAATCTCTAAAATGTGCAGTCCTCTTGCACAACATACAGTAGCCGAAGAGTTTGAAACAACCCAAAACTCTCAAACAGTTTCTGGCAGCTTGAAAATATTATTGCTGAACATTTGCCAATACTTAAAACCTAACCTTATGAATAATGTATTTACAATAGGGACATATGAAGGAAGAATATATACAATGGTAATATAAGCAAATTCTTAGCCAATACAATCTAGCCCACCATTCGTCTCAGGCTCTTGCTTACTCTATGTCACTGTTTCCATAAGAAATAATAATGGTAATTGGAAAGGGCAACACAGTTTGATTTATGGTGTGTTATCTCTTGATAACAGTAAAAATGTCCAAAATAAATCCTAGTTATTAAGTTCTCCCCTTGATGTGAATTGTCATACCTCTTTCAAAGCACTAAGTAGTTATTAAGTAACACTCTTGGTATTAGGAATCCCATTTTGCATCAGGGAAAACTGGGCTTCAGTGTCAGTATATCTCAGTGCAAGCACCCTGGAGCAATAGCAGGGCAGGATGTGTTCTCTGTTTCCCAGCAGTGCTATTGTCATTGGAAGTGTTCCATGCCCCTGGGGCATGTGCAGGAAGCAGTGGCATGTGGTAGCAAGGTATCCTCCAGTGAAGCAATGGCCTCCTTGAAACAATCCGACCTGGGTCTTGCAGAATTACTTATCATACTCCATATGCCAACATTTTCTATTTCTTACTGCCCTCTTCTCCCCCCACCACACTCAATCTGGTATGATTCATCAAAGTAAAGACAAGGGTTTGTGTTTAAAAAAAAAAAGCCATATTGGCACTAGATATAAGGTGTATCTTGTATGTAGCTTTAGTTTTATGGCATGTTTTTACAGAAATTCTTCCTGATAAGGCTCCATGAAGAGGTTGTCATCATAGGGAGCTATCCGTGACTGTGTCCCAGGCTTGGACAAATTGTTGGCTATTAAATGTAAATTTAAGAGTGAGGAAGAAACAGATGCGTAGAGTGAATATCTGGAGTGTCATCTATTTTCTTGCGGATATTTAAGCTGGGCAGTGATGCCATTGTGGTGAGGGATGCTGATGAATGTAGAAGTGATATCTATGGTAGCAACAAATGGTGTTTTGAAAGCGGCTGTTAATGTTGTAGAGGTTCTGGAGGAGGTTAGTTGTGTCCTGGAGAAAACTGTCCCTTTGTGTCATGAATGGTTTTGATGAGTGCTGGTATTCTTTCAGTAAAAGTACTGTGGTCAGATGTGATTGGACATAAGAACATCCATGCTGGGTCAGACCAATGGTCCACCTAGGTCAGAATATTATCTGATAGGTGGCTAATATCTCATACTTAGAGGAAATGAACAGAACAAGGCAATTTTGAGTTATCCATCTCCTGGGTCCAGACCCCTCTTCTGGAAGTTTAGAGCCATTCGGGAATGGGTTTGCCTGTGCTCTCTCTTGTTTTTGTGCCTTAGGAAGCATGTAGAAAGTCCTGGGATGGGTTCCTAGAGGTTGAAATGATAGATTTGTCTTGGGGTTATTTGGAGAAGGATTTTATGATATTAAATTCCTGCATGAATTCATGCTGTGGGGTTGTCTTTGAATTCTTTATAGTAGATGGTGTCTGAGAGTTGTTGGTTGGCCTTATTAATGAAATTGTCATTGTTAAGGACTATGATGCTGTCCTTTTGGTCTGTTGGTTTGATCACCATCGTGTGTTCAGCTGTCCTCTTGGCAGTGGAGAGACTGTGGTGGATATGATGTTTAAGGATGTTGCAGCTCATTTGTTTTGTTTTTCCCTGAAGCAACCAATGTAATCAGGTGTGTGGGTCCATAAACTGGGGGATGGGGAAAAATGATGTTCTAACACGTTTCAAAATTTAAATGTAGCCAAGCAGATAATATATATGTATAAAATATAGTTTTTGAAGACTGCATTTTTCTCTGTGGCTTAAATAGCATTTTGCCCCTTGAAAAGATACTCACTGTTATTGGATTCTTCCTATCCCTTTTTTCTTTTTTCCTGTAGCCTATTATGGGCAAACCCGTGGTAAGTTAGACTCCAAGTTAACTGAATTTAAACCCTAAAAATGTTAGTCTGAAGTGCTTTAACAGTGGTTCTTAACCTTTTGCAGGTCACAACACCCTTGGTGGCATACTACAACCTTACAGAACACACCAGCCCATACCGCCCCTCCCCAGCCCTGGCCAAATCCAGCCATCTCCCCAGTTCTCTGTAACAGACTTACTGCTGTGTGGCAACACAGTAATGTGTCCTGACACAGTGGTTGAGAACCACTGGTGTAAAGTGTAGTATACTTCAAAGGAACTTGTATAAACAAATGAGATTGTTTATGAATTTTGAAATCCCATGTTAGCCAAAAAAAAATGTGTGTATTCCAAATGAGTTTCAGTGCTTGAAACAAACAGGTGATCTCTTTTTACTAAGGGAACTTGGTTGATGATCGTAGTTTGATGGCTGACAAAGATGCTTATGTGAAAATCCATAAACTGTATATCTCTGGTACCGCTAATCGTCTTAAGTGAGACTGAACTGACTGGGGCCCCTATTCAGAAAAGCAACTGATTAAGTAATGGGATTTAAGAATCTGCTTCAAGTTGAAGCATGTGCTTGGTGCCTTCCTGCCTAAGAGACTCTTCCCTAAATTGTGTCTTTAGGGTTTTTAGGTGCGACAGCATGTTGCTGGCTGTCTTTTGGGTTTGTTTGTTTGTTTGTTTGTCTTTTTAAAGCTCTCTGATCAATTTTGGATTGCAGACTTTCTTTCTTTCTTATGCTGATTATTTGAACCCTATAATAACTGGAGGGGTTGATAGCTGCCTAAATGAAAACTTGTGGTGTTTCAGATTTCTATGCTTTATCAGTGCATCAATGGCCACAAATAGGCTATGTCCACACATGTACATAGTTATTTTGAAATGAGTTATTTAGAAATAAAGTCCTTATTTTGAAATAAGTTAATTTGAATTAAGGGAAAAGCTCAAAGCGAAATAGCATGTCCAAACACATTACTTGCTATTATGCTTTAGGAGAGGGGCACCATGGGAGGTGTGACAACATGGCCCCCTCCCTGGGCCATGCCTCCACCCAATATAGGCTAAAAGGAAGGCACCCTGGGAAGGAGAAGGGCAAAAGTGTTATTTCAAAATAATGGTTATTTTGAAATAACATGTCTGAATGGTGTTATTTTGAAATAACCATTTCGAGATAACAGCCATTTGGATTTAAAGAAGGTTTAAGCTATTTCGAAATGACGGCTCTTATTTCGAAATGACGGAGCCCGTCATTTTGAAATAAGAATATGTCGTGTGGACCTAATCTCTTTTATTTTGAAATAACCAGTGTTATTTCAAAATAAAAGAGACCTGTGGACATACCCACATTGTCTTTTAATTTCAGGTTATTCTGATTTCCAGTAAGTTGTGGTATATAACTCTGAAGACCCACTTGCTTGCAAGGAGTTAGGGTTTATTAACTGTGATCTGGCTAATGGATATGTAAAAACAACTTGGACTTTATGCAGGTTATTGGTGCCAGATGTGCATAAATTCAGAGTTTGCTTATATTAAAACCCAAACAAGCCCGTCATTTGTTTTTTTCCTGAACAGGACTGATTCTAATGTAAAATCTTGAATGTTTTTGTGGCAGCATACTCAAAACCTATACAGATGTTTTGCTGTAAGTTGCTGTTGCACCTGCTATTTTTGGTCGTTTATTTATACTGTGCTTGGGGTGAGGTACTGTGGTGTAGCCTTGTACAATATGCATGCCTGGATAAGAGATTCTTATCCATTCTTTAAGAAGAATGCATGAGAACCTCTAATCCAGTCAAGTATATTCCTAATATTATTCACTCTTCCTTAGAATTTAGTCAGGGATACATAGTAATGTACTCTGTGTTTCTTTCTCTTCCCTTATTGAGTGGATGCCACATCAGCATATGTGACTATGCTCCCTTCTTTTGAAAAACCCACAAAAGAAAGAAGACCTAATACCACTATAGAACTTTTAGTTCTAGAGTCTTCTGTTCTTGGAATCTGAACTACATTATTGGCAAATCCATATGAGTGGTACAATTCATGAAGATGGAGCACATGCTGCTAATGAAGTTGTTACTATAATTCAGCATATTCAGGTGGTAATTTCATTGTAATCTCTAGACTAATGCATTCGATCCCCACAGTGGAGGTTTAAATATGAGAAAACATGCTGAGATTTTCTGGAGAAAGAAATTAGATTTACAGTATTGCTCATCATTATGAGCTACAAAATGAGCTACGAAATATTGCTGAAAGTCTATAACTGACCTTTATAAAATCTTTACCTGCGATCAACCAATTTAGCTAAATGGTGGCTGGAACTGAAAGAGCAATTGACATATAGTAATACGATATGTAATTTATAATTCGGAGGCACATTCAATTTTAGAAACTATATTAATTTTTAATGGTCTCAATTTGCTCTTCTACAATCTAAATTTTCAGTAAAATTTTCAGCGATGGTAAAGAATGTATGTTCTATTGCACTATCTCAAAAGCAGCTAGCACTCTCTAGGGCAGGGATCTCAAAATCAAATCACCACAAGGGCTGCATGAGGACTAGTACATTAGCCCAAGGGCTGCACCACACATGAGGACAAGTACGGTAGCCCAAGGGCCACACAACTGATACCTTTTCATACAATGGGTATTGCAACTACTGATAGCAATAGCATCATTGTGGGCCTCAGGAAATAAGTTTAGGGGCCATATGTGGCCCTTGGGCTGTGAGTTTGAGACCCCCGCTCTAGGGTATGGTTAATTTGGACTCTTCTTCTCAGCTGTGTGCTGATAGACATTCTAGGTACCAACGTTTTGGGGTAATCTGTATATTCAAGAGCCCAGCGTTTCCCGATAGGTGACAGGGTCAAATCCCTTAAAAAAAATCAAAGCTAGCTATCTTGCACATTTGAATGGAAAGATTTTTCTCTTTTGATACTTAGATTCCATTTAGATTATCTCACTTTATTTTAGAATTAGTGTCACTCCTACAGGAGGTATATTATTAACATTGCATGTTCTAGTACAGTGGTAATCTTGGAAGTTCAAGAGTGCCAACAGACCAGCTTACTGAAATATGCCTACTGAAGGCTACCATTGTAGTCATGATTGGAGGTGCTTTGAGGTCAATAAAGCCTGTATCAGTGCTGATTAAGAAAAACTGTAAACATGCTAATTCAGAATGAAATGTGGTGATGGGAGGAGAGAATAGATGAAAAATGTCATTTGAAAGAATAAATACTGCTTGATTTTTTTAGACCAAAATATGGGAAGTCAGTGACATTTACTTCTAAAATTTTCCTGGCTCCTCTCCTTCTTTTTTCAGTTTTTTGTTCCAACAGTACTGTAGTAGGGACCAGTCAGCACTGCCTGCAAAATTTGACAGCTGTTGACAGGAGATACGCAAGCTACTCTTTGCAGCTTGCATAACTCTTGTCGACTTCCTGACTCCCCTTTAGTGCACTGTCTTCACTGTACTGAGCTGCTGAGAAATGCAGTCCCATTGGTGCAGTGCTGCGCCACTTGAGGGAGTGATCGTGTTAAGTCAATTTCCAGATCAACTGAGCGTGGCTTAACTGACCTCTCAGCTGATCTAGAAGAACTGATCTGATGGTCAGTAGAGACACACTCTAATCTTCCTATTCTCTCCCTCCACCTCCATTTTTCCAATACATTGCAACTTTCATTGGTTTGAAAAATGAAATCTACCCAGCTTACCAAAGGTTACTGAAAAGCAAACAATTTTTTTTTCTAAAAATAATGCTTCTACTTGCTATCATTAACTTGGTGGGATGCCTATGAAGTTTCAAATATTCATAATTTACATTTCATATATTAGAAATAAAAGCATTGTTGGCAAAGCCCTGTAAGACTCTGCCTGGTACTTATAAATTGGCTGACCTAAACTTACCACATTTAAAGTGAAAGAGAAATAAACCAGAGTGTACCTTACAAATTCATGGAAGTGCAATGTGTTGCTGTGTGAGTGACTCCTCTGGAAGCATCCTGAGAAATCTGGGCAATATCTTCAACTAGCCTAAATGAGCAGAGCTCTATTGACCCTGGTGAGTTCTGCCAGTTTATAGATTTGAAGCTGTTCTCTGGGAGGGCACTCTGGAGCTGGAGCTGGGAGGGCATGCCATCATTCAGTCATCCATTGTCTCTCAGTTTGCTGTAGCCTCAGAGGAAAATGCCATTTGAAGAATGTAGGTGGAGAATTGGATGACCAGATGAAATAAAATAGATAGACAAAAGGTGAGATTATGACTCAAGAAGGAAGTACAGAACACCAGGGTGAAATCCTGGCCCTAATAAAATCTTTGGTTGTTTTAGAAGTGACTTCAGCAAGGCCATACTTCCATTCCAAGTATCCTTGCTTGAGGTTTGGGCATTTAGCCAGATATATAAAGAGGAATGCCACCTACAGACTTAAGGTTGGCTGTGCATGTTCCTAAAGGTAAGCAGAAATTAAAAACTGGCCATATTCTTTTCATGGTAATCAAAAGCCTTTTTTAGTCCCATAAGCACATAATCATCCTGAATTGAGAGAGTGCATGGTTTGCTGATTTACCTAAACAAATCTTACTGCTGTTTGTATCCTGATGGGGTGAATTGCTTATAAAAATGAGTCATTAATCTCTGCTATGTCCACACACAAGCCCTTGTTTCAAAACAAGCTGTTTTGAAATGATGTCTTGCTTCAAAACACCTTATTTCAAAATAACAAAAAAGCTATTTCAAAATAAGAAAAAAAGCGGGAATTGAAATAGCATGTCCACATAGTGGACATGCTAGTTCGAGGGAGGGGAGAGGAGGGGCAGGGAGGCTTGTGTCGGGCCAGGGTGCCCCGCCCGTGGCAGGAGCAGGGGGCGGGCGCCGGGGAACCCCAGGGGCAGGGCAGCCCTGGCCCCGCTCCCGGCAGGAGCGGGAGGGAACCAGGGAACCCCAGGGGGTGGGTTGCCCCAGGCTTGGGGGCAGCCCCAGCAGTGGGGTGAGCTGCCCCTGGAGCGGCCACCCCAGGGGGGCTGCAGTCCCCCTGACTGGGCTGTGGGGCGGGCAGCTCCCCTGCAGCCCGGGTGGGGGGGCAGAGCCCTGGGGGTGCCCTAGCCGGCTTCCCCCACTTCCCTTTGCCGGGGGGGGGCGAAAGGGGCTGAGGCACCCGCCCCCCCCTGCTCCCAGCAAGGGGAAGTGGGGGGGGAAGCCGGCTGGGACACCCTTGGACCCCTGCACTCGACTCAGCACCCTGGCCAGGGTGCTGAACCCTGGGCAGGGGGGGTGGGATTTTCCCCCCAGGGTGCTATGCAGCCTGGGAGGAAGGTCCTTGTTATTTCTAAACAATCCTTGTTTCGAAATAACATGTCCAAACAGTGTTATTTCAAAACAACTGGTTTCGAAATAACCTTCCTTTTGAGAGCAAAGTTCTTTAAGCTGTTTCGAAAGAAGGGCTCTTGTTTTGAAACGAGGAGCTCCCTCCTTTCGAAACAGTAAAATGTCGTGTGGATGTAGGGACTTTTATTTCGAAACAACCCATGTTGTTTCGAAATAAAAGCACTGTGTGGACATACTCTATGAGATCATAAACTGCCTTCAGCAGCAGACAGAATACAACCAAACCCCAGTTATTTTCTTTTCCCCATTAGTTTGAACTTATTGTTCCTCAGTCTAGTCTGTGGCAGATGATAGTACAGAAGAAACCTGGTAAACCTGTAAATCTATGGTTTATGTAATACTGTTGTAGTGCTGCAACAATTTCTGAATATATCTGTAGTATAGTTAAAACTCAAGAATGTGGTAATTCCATATGTTCAATGCAGCAGTTCCATCTAAACTATAATAAAGTAGCTTTATGCCTGGATTCAGCTGTGCTATTTAAAACAGCAGTATATGAACAAAATTTAGTGGTCACAGCAGGACATTTTACTGAACATATATCAATAAGCAGTCTCTGCATTATTTTAATATGGACTTTGATAAATTATATAGCACATTTTGTTCATATCATATCACAATGCATCAGAGTTAGACAGTATTTATTCTGCTAGGAAATGTGCCAGTTTCTAAGGCAAACAATACAACCATAATGTACAGTTGTAAATTACTTATGAAAAGTAGAAGTACTATAAAATACTTACTACTCTAACTAGGGGAATGTTATTTGAAAGAAGCAGTGTATTACCAGGCTACAGTCCTCTTGATAATCTATATTTAAAACTGGGTGGAAACACGTCTCCACATAGAACAGTTATGGAGATAGGTGATAGAATAACTATTGTTGGAGACCAAGGGCACTGAGACTTGAGTTGTACAAAACATAAGTGTTTCTTTTTGTGAATTTCATAGCCCAAATACGAGTTTCAAGAATTCAGAATCTCTCAGGGAAAAACTAATTCAACATGAAAACAGTTTTCAACTAATGGGAAACTTAAAACTTTTCTTGATTTAACCCCAAGTCCACAATATCAGCCTAGATTTACTCCAGTGGCTTGGAAACCTGGCCTGAGTTTCAAATTAGTAACAGGTCTTTACTAAAAGCTCAGGAATTTGGCTGGTGAAAGGAAGGACCCAGTGCTTTTTATTAACTACATGATCACTCAGTTCAGTCTGAAACTGTGTTTTTGGAAGTATGAAATTTCACTTGAATTCATGCAGGCCATGCTTAGAAGTTTAATTATAGAAGATTAAGGTTGGAAGGGATTTCAGTAGTTCATTTAATCCCACCCCCTGCTTAAAGCAGGACCAACCCAGACTAAACCATACCAGTCAGGGCTTTGTCAAGCCACTCCTTGAAAACCTCTAAGATTGGAGATTCCATCACTCTTTAGGTAACGCATTTCAGTGCTTCGCTACACTCCTATTGAATTTTTTTTCCCCAATATCCAACCTAGACTTCCCCCACTGCAACTTGAGACAATTTCCCTTAGTTCTGTGAGCTATCAGGGAGAGCAGCCTATCTCCATTCTCCTTGGAACCCCATTTTGGGTAGTTGAAGGGTGCTGTTAATCCCCCCAAGCCCCATTCTTTTCTGCAGCCTGAACAAGCCTAATATAATAAAGTAAGTAGTGTAGTTAGTCTTTCACTAGCAATACAAAGTTTCATTGGCGTAATCATTGCTGTGTCATAAAACCTATTGTTACAGAAATAATGTGATATTTCATGTTGGTTTTTTGCTGGGGAGAGTTGCTGTGAACTAAAGATGACTGGCATGTGGGGAGGAGGCTTTAGTACAGGGGTCTCAAACATGTGGCCTGCAGGTTGCATGCGGCCCCTAAAGCTATTTACTGTGGCCTACGATGACACTATTGTTACTGATATTTGCAATATCATTGTATGAAAACGTTTGTGTTGCGGCCCTCAGACTAATGTAATAGTCCTCATGCGGCGCTCGTGGTAATTTGAGTTTGAGACTCGGGTTTTAATATGAGTCCCTTGTTAAAACTATGCCAACAGGTTAAGGAAGGTATTGATTTTGCTAACCATGATAGAATCCACCTCTACTTTGGTGACTGTAGATCTGGGCATATAGAGAATAATAGGAACTGCTAGATGCAGAACACTTTTGAAAATCAGACTCTTGATTTCATTATTATAGAGTGAATACATTCAAGTATATGATTTCAGCTAGGCTTGTTAAGTTCCAGATCTGGAGATCACTTCAAGAGTGGAGACTTAGCTAGGGTAAAAATATTAAAAATGGGGGAAATAAATTACACTGCTTTTTCTCTAAAAATGAAAATCAAAAGTAGGCTGCTGCTGTAACTTTTAATTACTGAGCTCCAGTTATCCCTAATAGGAAAGAGTCTCATTTTGTTAAGCTATACTACATTTTCAGGGATTCATTTGGTTTTCCAATTTGAAAATTTCACATATAGTTGTGACTTTATAAATGGCAACACTTGTGAGTTTTGTGGCATTTATGTAGCTGATTATAGTGTGCCTTTTCCTTCAGATACCTAATAATATTTTTATTTGTAAACTGCTTAAGCCTGAGTATTTTCAGCTGTAAAACTTCACAGATATATGGAGTTATAACTGGCAAATTATATTGGCACAATTTGGTAGGGACTTCCTATTATTACTGCTTTATCTCTAAACCGTATGCATGTCTATGTATGTACACACAAAATAAATACCACATTCTAGAGAGGATTCTGAGAGAATGCAAAACGACTTATGTCCAAAGCTGACTGCAAAAAGTTTCAAAGGGATCTGACTACACTGGGTGACAAAATGACAGATGACATTTCATGTTAAGTGCAACGTAATGCACATTAGAAACCATAACCCAAACTATAGATACAAAATGATGGGTTCTATATTAGCTGCGACCACTCAAGAAAAAGATCTTCAAGTCATAATGGATATCTGCTCCATGTACAGTAGCAGCCTGTTCTCCTTCCTCTTTCACATCCCCCTCCCCAAGAAAGGGGTAGATAAATAAAATGGAAAAATCATAACACCACTATATAAATCCCTGATGTGCTCACATCTTGATACTGCATGCAGTTCTTGTTGCCTGGTGTCAAAAAACATGTATTAGTATTGGAAAAGGTGCTGTGAAGGGCAACAAAAATGATCAGGGGGCTGGAACATCATCTGTGTGAGGAGAGATTAAAAAGACTGAAAAGGTTCAGTTTAGAAAAGAGATGACAAAGGGGGGTATGATAGAGGTCTATAAAATTGTGAAGGGTGTGGAGAAGGCGAATAGGGAAGTGTCATTTACCCCTTGACATGACACAAAAACAAGGGATCATCTGATAAATGAATAAGCAACAGGTTATAGCTAGGTATAGTATAATTGGGTTCAAAAAATAATTGGAGAAATTTATGGAGGATAGGTCCATCAATGACAATGAGTCAAGATGGTTGGAAATGCAGTCCCTAAACCTCCAATTGCCAGAAGCTGGGACAGGATGGATCACTTAAAATTGTACAGGTCTGTTCATTCACTCTGAAGCATCTGGCACTGGCCGCTGTCAGAGATAGGGTAATGGGCCATTGGCCTGACCCTAGAATAGCTTTTCTTAGGTTCTTATTAATCTGTCAGCATCAAAATTGTCATGACAACTACTAAATTGCATACCATTTCCCATTGTGCTTCCCTGGAGATTGATTGATTGATTTAATTTTATACCATTTTCTTTGCTTCTGACACAAAATGAAGTATCAGAATTTTAATGATGTGTAATATTTAGTGAATTACAGAAGAATGTTTCCCAGCAGACAGAACCATTTTAACACTGTTATTTTGTTGGCTGTTTCCATTCTATTCCTCCCCTCATGTAGACAGGTGCATTATAACCTGCTAAACAAAATAGTGGCTGGTATGTTGCAAAGGCACGTTATCATATTTTACAGAATATATTGCATATTAAAATTCCAATAACTCATTACCTTGACAAACTGTGTAATGAGAACAGAATGTGGCATCAAATTTATCCATGAATATTATAAATTATATTGAAAATGGGATATGATACATTAATATATTTTATAGTTTCACAATTATCTCATAGTCTTTACCACTTTCATGACTTTTTTTTCCTACTTACCTACATCTAGTCCTCCACCCTCTCAGTTATTAGAATTAGACAGGTGAAATAATGCATAAGCATGCACACTTACCACAATTGTATTTAGAAATTCAGTATCTATATTCACAAATATACATATGCATTTTTTTCTCTCTATTCTAACTCTGGGACTCTGATTCATTTTGAATCTTAGGGCTTGTCTACATCAGTGGTTCTCAACCTTTTTTCTGTCATGACACATCTGACAGATAATGTTCCTCTGCATGACATGCTACAATGTGGCAGTGGCGCTCGAGCTAGGAACGCTTGGGAGGCTGCATTACTCTGGCAGATGCAGTGCTCCAGGACCTCGGTTGGGGCAGAGTCAAGCCAACACTGGCTGGTGCCCGGGTGGTTCAGCTTGATGGGGCCAGCGGTGCCCCTCTCCTCCACCAAAACCCAGGATCTCTGGGTTGCAGCCCTTAAGTCCCTTTACTCATCTAGTCCTCACTGCTGCCTATGTTGTGCAGCGGGAGCAAGCTGTTGAGGGCACCAAAGAGCATTGGGCAGTAGGTGCCCCAAGCTGGCTCCAAGCTGATCTACCAATTATCTGTGACACACCTCCTGGCTTTTTGTGACACACCTTTGGGTCCTGACGTGTGGTGGCTGAGAACCACTGGTCTACATGAACAATTAATTTATAAGAAGTGGGATGGTCTGCAGAAGGCTATTCTGTACTAACTGTCTGCATGGACCTTGCTACTACCCACTAATATCTCTTAGTGTACTTTAGTCACATTTCACTGCATATAAGGGAACTGTGAATGCATGTCAGCAGGGTCCTCATGGACAATAGTGCAGAAAGCAAGTGCAGAGTAGGTGTTTTCATTCCAGCTTTCCATGTACTCAGTGTTCACGTAGACAGAGTCCCAAGACTTTAACAGGAGAAGGGCCGTTTCCTGTTTAGTGGAGTTGAAAATAATTTCCAGAGTAGTCACAGTGGAGTGTTGTGGGACACCTGCTAGAGGCCAGTTCAGTTGGCTTACACAACAGTGCATCTGTACTGCCTCATTTGTTGACCCCTCAACAATTATAATAAGATGCTGTGTTTCTCATGGAGATGGAATAATGAAGTCAATGTTACAGGAGAGTTAGGTTGGCAGAAGGGGGTCTAGTGGTATAGAAGCATGCATGATTAGGTTAACAAAAGGTGGCTTCCATCAGTCTAAGTTTGTAATGTTGACTATGCCTGAGAAAATATCATAGCTATAACAAATAAGGAATGAATCTGAGCATTTTATAATGAATCCGTTCTATTATGAGGATTTGTTGAGGTATGTTCTGGTCATAAAAAATGCTCTTAAGTAATTCAGTCTTGGAGTAGGCTTTCCATAACTTCCTGGTTTGGAGATATTAGACAATTACTGATTTATGACTCAGAGTTTGTTACTGAGAAGTACTCATATTTTTGTTTTGACATAGCTATCTTGAAATACTTGGTTGACACTCAACCACTTTGGTATAGTGATCAGAAATATGAATACACGTACAGTCCATGAAACATCATGCCATTCTGTAAAGTTCACATAAGTTTCTCCCCCTCCCCACCAAATGTCAACCTGGAGAAAAAAATCAGGCAGAAAACAGAGCTTTTGTTTTTTTAGAAAACAATTCTTTGTAGCTATATTGTGCTCCTGTGTGCTGAAACAAGGCTGAAGGTTTCAGTGGAAAAAATTACATTGATTTCAATAGGGCCAGGATTTCACTCCAAATGATTCTGTCTATTGTGGTTTACCTATTAGGGGGCTATGCATAACAGGAGGCACCTTCAGATACTACAGTAACTTGTTGCAAGCATGTAAGTTTACTATATTATGAGAGATATAAAAGCTGAACAATTGTCAAATCCTCCAAATGTGTATCAAATAGCAGCTCTCACAAGCTATTCAGAAACATAGTTTTAAATGAATTGCTTTTTACGCAGGCACCAAATCTGTTAACAACAGAAATTCTAACCTTTTTTTAATTTGAAAATGAGCCTATTCAGAAAGAATGGTTTTGATACATTGCTGACACTTTCATTGTATGTTGTGTTATGAGATGTTGTAGCAAAACATGTCATAGGGACTTAAAGTAATACTTGGTGTCTTTTAATTTAGTATGATGCATTAGAGAGATACTGAGATCAAAGATACTTTGGATTCGAATGCTGACAAGCTTAATTTTTAATTGCTTTTAATGATTATAATCTGTGCTCTGGATTCTGTATCTTGGATCAGATCATTGTATTTTAATATTCAGAACAGTAAACTGGTAACTTCTGTGAGGGAAGAGTAGTTCAGCTAGAAACTGGATCAACTAAAATGATTAATACCATGCAAACGCTTCAGTGTTAACTCCTTGCTGTTGCTGGATCAGATCTGAAACTGCTATCATTAGAGCTAACACAATTTGTGAAGCTGTACTGTGAAGAACAGTTCTGACTCCCAGAATCTAAGTTTTGATAGGAATGCTGTGCCTCTGCTACCTTGCAGTGCATCAAGCACATGTAGTATACATTAATAAAGCAAGAGCAAAGTGGTCTATGAATCCGTATTTATTTTCTGGGAATCCTTCTCTTACAGATTTAATCATGAACTATTGCATTTTTGTAGGCTGGGATGCTTCAAATGACACTTTAAGCTAACATTCCATCTATGCGCTTCCAGAAGAGGGAAGATTTTCTTGCACTCTAGCTGCTCAGGATGGTGCTATGAAACAAATGTCCGGGTGAGGAATCGTATGAATCAGATAATCCTTTTTGAAGAACTTTCAGTTCTTAGAAATACAACTAGCAGCATTTTATAAATGCATAAATACAAGTACTCTTCTGTGAGCAATGTATAATCTATAGTTATTCAGACATCTACAATATACAAAACAGTGCTGCCACAAAGACCTGCAGTTATAGCTGATGAGGTTTTTGCCATTGGGAGTGAAATCATGTGTTAGGGAATATTTGAAGATGAAAAGGCCATTTGGACACAAGACGTAGACAGTTCCTCCATACGTAAGGATGTTATAAAAAAGTACAAAAGTGAAAGTTGTAGAAGTAGGCAGAGGGTTTTTAGGAAAGAGTTTGTCACAGCTCCGTAACATTCCAAAAAAATGTAGTGCATTTTGTGTTATCCATAGTAGTCATCTGTATTGTGTATCAGTGTCTTTGGACTGTATAGGTGGCATTGTAGGATTTCATGGCCATCTTGCAACATTTTTCATACCAAACTTGCTCAGTTTACTTGGGAATTTGTTTGCTAACACCATCCCTGCAAACTCGATTTGAGATCTGAAAGTCAAGCCTGTGAGATTCTGCCCTCCATTATGCTGGTGCATCCCCATTATCTTTAAACTACACATTTTGTGGCATCTGTGGATGGATGTAACTGATTGGAACTGATGTAAAGATGTACTGATTGGAACTTAATAACAAGTAACAATAGAATACAAGTCAGTTTCTTACCTGTGTTGGCTTTGGCAATATGGAGACTTGGCTTCTGTTCTCTGTTCTTCCAGACATGCTATGTGATCTGGGAGAAGTCACTTAACCTTGTTCCCTTCAACCTTTGTTCCTGCCTTCTCTATTTACATTGTTGTCTCTTTTGGGTAGGGTCTGTCTCTTGCTATATGTTATTGTACAGGGCCAATGGGACTCCAGTCTCATTTAGGGTCTCTAGATGTTTCTGTAATACAAACGATAAGTACTGATAACCTTAAGGAATGAAAAACTAATGAGTTAACCTAACAAATAAGATAACTACACTAAATGCTTGGCCCTTTCAGTCTTTTGTCATGATTACTGTTAGGCTATTTCACATCAGAGCACCTTACTCATGGCAGAGAACCATCCATGCGTTCTTTTCAGTAGAAGTCTTCATAAACTGTTCAACTGTAACAACCTTTGTTACCCAACTGATGATGGGCAATGACAAAATTTCCAGTGATTTTTAGCTAAGCAGGATAGGGCTTTTTATGATTTTATACACTGACACCTTAATGTTTTGAGACATGGTATTAACATTTTGTCAACCAACAGATAATACAGAGGTGTAGAGTTAAATCTGCAAAATGTTAACCTGACTTCTTTTTTTTTTTTTTTTATCATGGTCCATAATCCCTCCCTTGTCCTTTCCCCGAATGAATTTAAACCTTAATGGATTTGGGATTAGTACAGCATGCTTTTGGTGTGAAATTTGATCTTGGCATATTTAATTAAAATTTCTTAGTCAACCAATTAATATTTAGTATTGTATTGATTACATTATAAAATACTTTGAAACAATTTAGCTTTCATAGATAAATTTTATAATTTGATTGACGGGGGAGGAATGCAGATAATCAGGGAAATGTAAATATACACTTATTTTCTTATTTATAAAAATCCGTTCTGCTTTTAAGATAAATAATCCATAATTTAAGTGAAACAGCTTTGAAGAACAGCAGCAAGCTGTTGTCTTAACATTCTTAGAAATAGGCATATGTCTCATGAATTATTATTATATTATATTAATATTATTCTTGTTCAGTTAATGCAAGAAAGTTTAGAAAATTTTGACTTTCTTCCTTTTACTAATGGTTAGTGTACTTTGGCTGCTTTACAAACGTATTATCCACAAAAATACCATTAAAATGAAGGCCAGTAATTTGACTAATAAAGAAAAGCTCTTAGAAGTAGTCTCACTGGGCATCTTGCAAAGTTGTAAAGGTTTTCTGTATTGCCCATAGCTTTTTGGGGGTGAATTCTTCATTATTATTTCCAAGCCAACTCCTAATAACTTTTTTTATATCTAAGTATATTAACATGATGAACTTTCACTGATTTCTTTAAATACTTAGATATTGGCAAAATGCTTATCTCCAGAATCATATATGCCTTCTCATGCCTGTATATATTTCACACAAAATTAAGCTAAAAAGTAATGCAAAGTCACACCTTAATTTTTACTTACACACACACACACACACACACACACACACACACACACACACACACACACACACAC
>ML682028.1:1909681-2032195 GCA_007922195.1 Podocnemis expansa
CACACACACACACACACACACACACACACACACACACACACACACACTTCGGTGTAAAAATGAGTCCTACATCAGGCAAAATTTATGTTGCCACAAGTTTTATTATTATGATACTGCTGGAAACTAATTTTTGGTGTGACCTTCAAACTCTCATTTCTTCTAGCCAATTTTGTAGGCTTCTGATAGGTATTCTAAGCTATAATATAAAACATGTAGACACACGCACTGTTTGAAGAACTGCTAGTTGTTTTATTGTCACAGTGTGTGTTTGTATTCACCTTGCTGTTTTTATGCAATTATTTTAGCACACCTAAGAATTATTGATCTGCTCTTAGAATATAATATAAAAAAGCAATAGCTGATTAATAGTTATTTTGTTCTATTGAAGTCCATAAAATATATTTCTACTAAGGGACATGCATCAATCTCTCCATTATGTAGGACCTGTATTGTAAACTTAGAGATTTAGATTGTGAATTTTTGGGTCGTGATCTGCTTTTTGGGGTGGTGGGAGTATATGGTATCAAACAGAATCAGACTCTAATTCCAAATAATAGTTTAAAAAAATAGTGGACCACAATCTAATCTTAGTAAAGGTAGAGTGACACCAAGAGAATAAAGTTAACAAGGATGTATGCCAGTCAGTGTATACAGAGGTCAGAGTCAGTTACAGTGTTTATACAATGATATCAAGGTGTATATGGATTTTAATAAAAGTAAGTTTCACCTTGGAAACCAAGAAAAGCTGAACACTAAAAGTCTAAAATGCTGTGTCTTGATTTAGCGAATCTGAAATGGCACATTCAAGTAGCCCTTTGCTTTGAGTGGGAAGTAATGATGCAAGCTGGCTGCACACAAGTTAGCAAAATGGTCAGTTCACTTAAGTGAAAGCTGTATGTATATGTGGTTGAACTGACTGATCAAGATGTTAACAGCAGATGTTTAACTGGCTTCTGTAATAGTTTTAAACTCTAATCCACATTTTTTATACCAGCAAGGCTGAGTTCATTATTCAGGCTTTATATTTGTCTTGTTATACTTACAATGGACTAGTTCCTTTTTTATTTTTTGCCCTATGACTCTCTTTGTGTCTCTCCTTTTCCTCCTCTGTTTTCCCTACGAGATTAGAAATTCGAGAGATACAGATTACAAACATTTTCACTGCAAGAATCTTATTGTAGAATTTAGCAACATTATGCATGATTGTTATGGCAGCTTCATACACAAGGTTCCATTAGCAGTGTATAAATATCAAATGATAATCAAGGTCAGGTATAAACTGTCAGGATTGTGGCTTTTGTAATAAATGCAGAAGATCAAAAAATTGCTTCATAAAATATGTGGCCTTTTCCAAAATGAAATGTGAACCACAGAGGCACATTGAAAGTCAATATTTCAAGAGCATTTAAAATAGGCCAGTTATAGAAGGTAAACTGACTCAGCTAATATAATAAATTTCATGTTTTTACTCGCAGTTTTAATTTAAAACTATGCTCACTTCTCAATAAAAAATCTATAATATTTTTAGTTGTTTTACTAACTTTAACATATTTTCTTAAATGTACACTTTAAGGTTCAAATATATCTTTTCATTGGGGCTCAACTTTTTATTCCAGAACATAGCTCTGGCCTCTAACAGGTAGGTAATGGCAATAGTTTAAAAAAAAAAAAAAAAAGACCATGCTACAGAATTCAGTAAATCCTCTTCCATGAATTTTTTTTCACCTTCTCCATTCCTCAGTCCAACTAAATTCTCAGATGGTAGAGACAGATTCACATTTTTTTCCCCCTTAGGAACTGGGGCAATAGCATCATTCCTGGAGCAGGAAGGAAGCCTGCAAACAGTCAGTGAGCTCCTTACTTTCCTAGACATCTGTTTAGAATCTTGGACTTCAGACACAAAAGATTTTAAAATCAAATGGAATATGGAAATCATAAAATCCATTCTCTTTTCTCTCTCAGGGAAACTTCCTGACTTTGATCAACTTCAGTGGAAGTGTTAGTTGCATATCCCAAGCCATCATATGCCCAGAAAATGTCCTGATTCTTATGTAGTTGAACCCCTTAAAAAGATTCTTTCAACTTTCCCATGAAACATGTCTTCCAACCCATATGATAATGTTTGGATTCTTCCAGATTTATAGTACCTTTGTAACTTGTGGAAGGTCTCAGATTGCTTCTGCCATGGCAATCCCATCATGCAACTTGGCTGATACATAGGTCCTATCAAATTCATGACCATAAAAAACACGTGAACTTTGGCCTCCTGCCTAAAATCTAGCTATTGTAGGACAAGGGCAGTGTTGAGGGTGCCACAGACAGGGCTTCCTACCATATGATGGACTTTAGCTTTCATGGAGGAAGAAAGGGGCAGCACTTCCATTAGTTGGCAAGGTTCCTGGAGATGGGTCTGACCCAGCCTTGGGACTGGCCAGGGCAGGGGAAGAAGAAGTTCTGTCTCTCCCAGCCCAGCTGGAACTGGGAGCGGGAGCCTAGCGTGGGAGTTTCTCTCTCCCAGCCCTGCTCTTCTCTGGCTCTTGACAAGCTATCCGGCTAAGGGGGGGTCATGGTCTGGCTGGTGGGACTGGGAGGGAAGGCATGACCATGGCATCCCCAACCACAGGGCCCTGGGCAGTCTCTCTCTCACTTGCCCAACTGTAAGGTCAACTCTGCCCCTCCCCAAGTGATGAGAGTACCTTACCCTGTATTGTGTGACCCTCTCTTCTGCACTGCTGCTGGCTATGGAGCTGCCGTTAGAGTTCAGCACTACCACCCTCTGGCTGCTCGGCGCTGAAGACAACACTGCCATCAGCAAAACTGCAGAAGTAAGGGTGGAAATACCAGGGCTGCTCCTACAATAACTTTGCTACCTCCCCCCACATCCATTTTGAGCTGGGACCTCCATAGTTACAACACCATGAAATTTCACATTTAAATATCTGAAACCACAAAATTTACCGCTTTTCAAATCTTATGACCATGAAATGGACTAAAATGGGCCACAAAGGGTGGAAATTGTAAACATTGAAAATGTTTTTTCTAAAGGCTCTTATACTAGAGCTTACAAGAGCAGTATCTTCTTACCTGAAGGCGGGTGGTTATATTTAATGCTAAAGAAAAGAAATGTGACCTATAACTGAGTGCCTCAGAGTAACTTCAGCACTGCACAACTATAGCATGTAGCCTTTTTAAATTTTTATTAACAAATACTTGCGAACAGACAACTGAAGCTAGTAGCTGTGACCTCTGATGTATCACATCTCTGCAGAGATCAGCTCACCAGGCACAGTAAACCTAGTCAACGAATTTCTTTGAAATGAGTTTAGAAAGCAGGCAACTTTTTCTCATCAATGGGGGCTTTTAATGTACAGGTGTGACCAGCATAAAAAGGGTAGTTCCCTTCCCTTCCAGTCACTTAGCCGGGGAATGGATCAGTGATTCCCTGCTTAGCTGGGATGGAGCGGCCTCTGTGTAGCAAAACAAACAGAGTGCCACAGGACTCCTTGTTTGTCATGTTGAACTAGATTAACACGGCTACTCCTTTGGACCTTGTCTATGTAGCAAGTAACTCTCCAGCACTTAAAGGGGAAACATGCCTTCTCAGAGAAGCCAGACTAGGGGCTTCATTGCTTGAGGGGAGGTGACCTCATCTGTGTCTGGGTTTGAAGCCGGCCTCAGGACTGTAGGTGCCAGATAAGTTTAAGGAAACCTTGGAATTAAAAAATCTTTTAGGTCTTCTTGTTTTGATATTGGACAGTTAGTACTATGAGTATTATATATTGAATTCTCACTTCAGGCAGCCTGATTTTTCTGGTACAGTCTTGAAAGAAATGTTTATCAAAACAAACAAACAAATGTCCCCCAAACCCTAGTTTTTCAGGGATACCTGAAATTTTCAAAACCCATTGAGTCAAACCTGGCCCCTCACTCTGTTCAAGATCCAGCAGACTTTACATGTGTGCATTTCCGCTGAAGTCAATGACAGGTTTGGTTGCACGATTGTGTAACTATGTCTAAAAATACTGTGTGGGTGAGAATGTAATGAAAATTCATTCATTATAAGTTTTGCATTTTATGTGCTTAATTAGGTATGTATTCAAGTGCTTGTTAATGCAAGATTTTACAACATACAAAGGGCTAAGATTTCATAATGCATCCTGGTCCGGTGTGTGGCTTTGACCGCCCCTCTCCCCCCTCAATCTCCACTCCTGAATCTCAACTTACTGCACTTTGTCAGGTGGTCACTCACTTCTGAGTCAGTCTACATCAGTCTCCTGTGTGTAATCGGTCCTAGGCAGTGAGTGCGCAGCCCCTGGCCACTCAGGCATCTGTCCCGAAGCGAGCAGCCCCAGCCCCAGATGCAACACGAGAAAATTCCATCCTACAGGGATTGGGACCCTTCCCCAATCACCATGGATGCATAGACCCATGCCCGTCCATTTAACATTGAAATGGATAGGCCAAGCCTCACTCATTCACACCCGCTGACAGCTTTAGATAAAACAAATACTAGTTTATTGATTAGAATATGATTTTAAGTGAGTATATAGCAAATCAGTGTACAGTCATTTAAGAAAGGAGTCAAGAGTTTCCACAAGTAAATAAAACGTATTAAGCACATGGTAATCTAATAACACTATCCCGAAATTACTCGTCTGTTCTCCTCATTGTTACCTACGCGACTGGCTGCTGGTGGTGGTCAGCCAGCCTCAGTTCTCCTGGCTATTTGGATCGGTCCTGTCTCTTGGCATTGTTCACAAGATGATCTTTCTCTGCCAAAAGCTTCTCCCCCTTCAAAGTGTCTGCATTTCCTTTCAATTCCCCCGATCCCACTTTCTCCCAGCTGCGGTGATTTCCTTTATTATGCCCAAGCCAGGGAGCTCAGTTTGCACTGCCTGACATCTAACTCTCCAGTGTCTGCGTTAGAGAGAGTCCTGAGGATCTGTGCTGTGTAACATGCTGTGTAACATCTGTAGATGTACATGATGCAGCAGGAAACATGATAACATAATTTGGTAGAGCATTCAAAAGAGAACCTGGGATGGCATACTGGTATCAAATCATACAACTACAATGCAAAAGTCAACAGAAAAATTGCACAGATCATGGCCCATTGTGCATCACCTTGGCCTAAAGAGAACGGGTACTGGAGTAAACTGAAGTAACAGTTATTATGCTTGTATGTCATATATGATCTTTTTGAACTTCTGCTTAGACAGAGTTGCAGACTATTTTTACTTTTCTGCATCTGTTAACACTGTGTTAATTTGCATGTGCGATGAGTGTGAATGTCTATAGTATGCATATACAGAATATAAGGAGAACACAGGGAAAAAGGTAACAGATCTGTGAGCCAAAAACAGTGCTAGACAAAAATGCTTTTACTGTTCACCTAGTTTAATTATTGCAGAACCCAAGAGCTTGTAAATTTACCCGACTGACATGGCTGCATGTCTTTGTCTGAGGAATCTTGAGCCAGCATTCAAGTCATGCCCAAGGTCAATTCATTTACATTCAGTAATTAAAAAAGGCATATTGAAAGGCAGTGAATCCTGAGTAGCATGCATGAAAGCTCATTTATCAGCCTATTATGACAAACATTTTATGCTATTAATGACTTTCCTTCAGACATGCTTATGCATTTCAGATTGTAAAGTGACAGGTTTGTTGGCTTCTTGAAGAGTTTTATTGAACTGAATGAGCTAGTTGGAAATCTTCTACATTTCCCAGGGGACTAGAAGATTTGACATGAAAATGTTCTGTGACATATGCCTGTAAGCTGGACATGCAAAAGAATTTTCATCTTTGTTCTGAATTTGCTGTGATGACATTCAAATAGGTACAAATAGAGGTTGGTGGTTTGTTTTTTGTTTTTGTTTTTGTTTTTTTTTGGTGGGAGGGGGTGAGTCTGGAAGAATGGCAGAGCTGGGAAAAGCTCCCAAAACAATCTAAAAAAATCTCCATTGTTATGCAGACTTTTGGAATCTACTTTGCTGTATGAACTGTACTTCACCCCCATTTCCACACTGTGTTTCACTCTACTCTATCCTGAGATCTTGGCTTACGTGTGAAAAACCTGCTTTATAAATGGTTGTACAGTCAAGAATCCACTGCTAATCCAGCTCAATTCTTCAGATACTCTCCCTGTTCCCATAAAAGAAATTTCAAAGAAATGATGAATGATTATTTAACTTTCTGCTCATGCTGGAAACAATCATTTCCACACTGTTTGCTGATAATGTTACAATCAATTGACGTACTTTTAGAAATTTTCTTGCAAAAATAAATAGCAATGAATTTGATTCCACAGAAAGAGATTTGTGCTATTGGTGTGTGTGTCTGGTTTAAGCCAGGAAATTGGACTTTGGAAAATCTTCCTGCCTGTTTGCACAAAATAATTCCTTTTTCAAAGTAAAAAGAACCTGTCATTCCCATGAAACCAGTGCATAGTTCTATTGTATCTGTTGGAACAGGAAGAAGTATAGCAGCATCTGTAAAATAACAAAAATTGAATTCAATAGCACCTGTTCTAGGATGCAAGATGCCAGAGATTTCAAACTCAGGTTTTGCTTTTGAAGTTTTTGTCCTGCTGAAAGGATGATATCCTGGCCAGCTGTGGAGCTGTCACAGTCAGTAGTCTAGGCCTGATTCTTACCTTAAGGTCACTCTATACCAATGTAGCAACTGTGATAAAGTAAGGCCAGAGGGCTCCCGGAGGGTGTATCTGGGCAGATGTGTGAGCCTTAGGCTCTTAAAGGCCCTTTTCCCTGCAGGCAGAGGGGAGTTTACTGCAGGGCCCTCAGAAGCACCTGGACCCCATTAAGGGTTACTCCAGGCCTATAAAAAGCCTGCCTACTGCAGAGGGGAAAGGGAGAATCTATCAGCTGGTTTGAGACTTTCCCAGGAGTAAGACTAGGGTCCTTTATTTCCAAAAGGATAAATTTAAAAAAAAAATTGAAGGGATGAAGTTGACCCGACTGAAGAATCCAGGATCTGGATATGGAAGAGGCTTGGAATTAGTTTCTGTAATTTTGATTAGAAGTGTCTGGAGCCTGCTCCTAAGCTAGGGTGGGACTTCTAGGGAAGGATTGTAGAATATTAAAGGAACTGGAATATGGAAGTTGCAAGCCAAGGATTTTTAATGAATCCATAAACTCAGAGTCTTTGATTGGAGAATTGCAAATATGGTACCCATATATTAAAAAAAAGAAAAAAGTGATCAGGGAAAACTAAGTCCCTTAGTTTGAAAGAGGAAAATAATGAAAACCCATAGAAGTGAATGGCAATGTGGATAAAATACAGCCTGGTTTTACAGAAGGTAAAACTTGCCAAAGAAGCCTGATCAATTTTTGAGAAAATAACTGATTTTTATAGATGAAGGAAAAGCAGTAGCTCTACTCTACCTTTATTTCAGTCAAGCGTTTGATACAGATCCACATGGGAAATTTAGTTGAATTGGAGAACATGGGGATTTATACAAGAAGCAAAAGGTGGCTAAAGAACTTCTTAAAGAGGAGACTGCAATGAGTCATGCTGACAGATGAGCTGTCAGGCTGGAGGAAGATTGCTGGTGAATTTTTCAAGGGTCAGTCTGGGGACCTATCTTATTTAACATTTTCAATAATGAATTTGCCACAAAAGGTGGGAGTGTGCTCATAAAATTTGTAGATGCCACAAAGTTAGGAGATACTGCCAATACAGAGGAGGACTAGAATACTCTACAAGAAGTTTCAGACAACCTTGAAAATTGGAGTAATAGAAACAGCATGAAATTTAAGAGTACAAATTTCAAGGTCATGCATTTAAGGACTAACAAGAAGATTTTTTTTTGCTCTGAGACTTAGCAGTTGGAAGCCACAAAGGAAGAGAGAGACGTAGGTGTTCCAGCAGATCACAGGATGACTGAGTCATCAGTGTGATACATTTGGGAAAAAGGCTTACGCCATCCTAGGTTGTATTAAATGTGGTATTTGCTGTAAAGGTGTGGAAGTATCAACATGTAGTAGGCACTGGTGAGAAGTCAGCTTGGAATACTGTGTTCAGTTCTGTTCTCATCTTTGAGAAAGGGGCAGAACCTATCTTATGAAAGGAGGGTTAGGAACCTTGGTTTGTTTAGCCTAACCAAATGAAGGCTGAGGGGAGATGGGATTGCTCTCTATAAATACATCAGAGGATAAACATCCAGGAGGAAGAGGAGTTATTTAAATTAAGAGACAGTGTTGGTACAAAAACAGATGGATATAAATTGGCAAAGTAGTTTAGGCTCGAAATTAGATGAAAGTTTCTGATCATCTGAGAAACTCTGAAACAGCCTTTCAAAGGAAGTAGTGGGGCTAAAAAAGGGAATGGGCATGAACACTGAGAGAGATAAGTTTATAAAAGGTTGCCTGTGAGGGTATACAGGCCATGCCTGTTTGCTCTTGGCAAATGTTTCCAACAACCAGAAACAGGGCACTACATGGGGAGGACCCTGAGTTACTCAAGAGAATACTTTTCCATGTATCTGACTAGTGGGTCTTGTTGACATACCAAGCATCTAACTGATTGCCATATTTGGGACTGGGGAGGGATTTTTACCTTGGGTCAGATTGGTGGGTTTTTGCCTGCCTCTGCAGTGGTACACCAGTCACTTGCTGGTTTGAACTAGAGTAAATAAGTTGTGGAGTCTTTGAAACTTGAAGTCTTTCAATCAAGATTTGAGGGCATCGGTAACTCTGCCTGAGGTATGGGACTAACGCAGATGTTTGAGTGAGGTTCTGTGGCCTGTAGTATGCAGGTCAGACTATGTAATTCCTTCTGGCCTTCTAGTCCTTGTATTGCATCCAAGAGAATATTAAAAAGAAAAGACCATTTCTGAAATATAATTCCTATTTACTGTAGTGTCAATGAGCCATATGATGATTAGGATGGCAGTGGGAGCTGGCTTGCCTTAAAAAAAGACAGATGTGAAAATAGAACTGAAGCAGATTGGTAAAAGGCCAGCATATCACTGATCCACTTTCTGTGAAAAGGGCCTATTGATGTCTTAATAGCAGTAGTGTTATGCAAGTGGGTTTTTTTTTAATAAGTGATGCAGCAGAGGGTTATCTATATTGCTGACCTGAAAATGGTCTGGCCTTGATGATTATTGCCAAAGCTCCTGGAATTCTGCAGCAGTCAAGCCAATTTCTACTGTAGAAATCAGAGCGTTTAATAAAGATTTTTTTGTAGATTCCTTTCCATTTCTACACAATAATATGCCTAATGAATCTCCTCTTGGTGTCAGCATTCCAGGGAACCTGCAGGAATGTTCTTCACGAGGCAAATACACACAACTATAAAAATCAGTGCTTTTGAAGTTGGACATGTGAAATTCCCTACCTACAGTTACATATATTCTTGTACTTGTGCAAATACACAGTCTGATTACCCCGTGTCACATCAGGAATTTGTGCGTGTATATATGGTGAGTTAACCACTTCACTGTGCACATCACATATTTGTGCATAAACTGTCAAATAAGTAGTATGTAGCTGGAAATCTCTGCAATCTTAACTATTTTAAAAATAAACTTGAAAATACTTCTTTTGTGTAAGAGACCATTTTCTTGTTAAAAGTTCTTCTTGCTGCACCCCCAGTCTCATAGCTTTTCTTCTTCATTTACTCTTTTTCCCAGTCTCTCCCAAGTCATCTTTCCCCTTCTCATATCTCCTCTTTGCTTTTTTGTTTCCTTGGGTTCTTTTTAGCTTGTCTGTCCTTTCTATCCTATTCTGCCCTGCGTGTTCTTTCAAAAGTGCTCTTTGAGTTAAATGAAGGAAAAGGAGGCAAGTGAAAAGGCAAGAAGGTTCCTGGACAGCTTAATTTTTTTCTCAGAGTCTTGTCCTGAGCAACGCTGTATTTGCCACAAACATAGAATCAATCACAGTAAACTGGAGCGAGCATTGATTATAGCAATTCTCTCTCCCCTCCTTGACACCTATATTTTTTAGGCTTAGACAATGGCCATATTTGATTCATATTCATAGGGCAGAATAGCTCTGGATTAACCCACTGGAGAGAAAATAATATTCAGTCATTGATAATGATGGTTTAATCATGCCTGACCACTGTTAGTGTTTCAAACATAGTGAGTAAAACCGAGGAGTTCTCGGAATGGTACAGTCTCAAGGTTTACTGTAAATCTGTGGCAAGACTTGAGCTATGTAAGAAAGGTATGTGCAATATTATGTCAGTTCTAAGCAAATAGTGAAATAGCTTATTTAAATTAATATGAATCCATCTTATACATTTGTTACTGAAGTGTGGATTAATAGCTCTGACTAGAGATCTGTGTTTACATTTTAAAGGTTTAACTGAAACACTGAGGATTGAAGAAAGGCGGCTGAGCTTGAAATAATACCAATTTGAATAAGTTTGTGTTGAGTTGCAATATTGCAGCTCTCTTATGGGGGCTGCCATTTGATGGTCTGAGTGAAAGGAGCTGCTCACTTTGCATAGGCCCTGCAAAACTAAGGGCTAGCCCTGTGTACCCTAAATGGTGGTAATCGTGTTCTGTTCATCTGTAGTTACTGCATCTGCCTCTAGTACAGAATGACTTTGAATGACAGTCTGAAAGATAACTGTACAAAATCAAGGAGAACCCATTGTTCTACTGTGTTATCCTACAAAGGTAATATAGCTCTGAACTTTTGACTGCCATCATAATCTCCATTTATCAGTTGTCCCATTTCTTATCATTGCTGTTTAGCAGCAGAACAGAGTTCTGCAGTAGGTTCATTCAGGATCAGTGGATTATTCGCTAATAGCTGGTTCACCATTCACAGCCTCAAACATGTAGGAAATCTTGAAACCCATTATTCACTGGATGTGTTTTGCTTCTATTTAAGTGCTTAGGTTTAATGTTTTATCAAGAGGAAATGAAGAAGAAAGGTATTTCTTCTTTGAATGCTATTTTCGAGGACCACAGGTAAACTAAGGGAGGGGATTTGGCTGCTACTGTGTTCATGGGGGAGAACAAACAGGACTCAAATGGATATAAATGGTGATTCTTCACTGAAAGTGCTGGATGCACTGTGCAGTTGTTCCATGCTTCTGGTGCTGTTTAGCATCATTGCTTTCTGAGTTCTTCTACCTTTGAGTAAGTAGACAGTTGAATATTTTACACTGGGCAAGTGACTCACTTAGAGCTTTAGGTGAGAGAAGTTCTACCCATTCAACTTTTGTATAGCAGGGAATAATTTAAAATGGTCCAGGAGCCATAATTTGAAAATTATACACAAATGATTTCCAAAGCAATCTGTAGGAAGTGAATTGCACACCATAATGTCTTCAGTAATTTTGCTGTGCAAGATACAATGCATATTGATTTTTCATTTTGCAGGTTGATAAGGCTTGTGAAATGCTTTAGTCCTTAATCCAAAATATTTATTCAAAAAGGCTACAAGGTGCCAAGTTTGAAGATAAATTGCTTTTTAAATACCAGATCAGCATTTTTTCCCTCCAAAGGTAGTTTTCTTTTTCCACGCACCATATTCTGGCCATTCATACCGTGCTATTTAAACTTTTGCCCTGTATCTTCAGGGGAAGAGTTTTGAAAGTCATGAATGACAGATGGGCACCCAGCTCCCCTTACTGTCAATGGAAATTGGGTATCTAACTATTTCTGATAATCTCCCCCATTATTCTCAGGCTTATCTCGTATCACAGAAAACTACTATTATCTAATTTGTAGCATTGTAGTTTATTGGGAGCCTTTAAATACAGCTGGTAAAATGAAGTTGTGAGCCGGGAAAGTATTACTTCTGACACACCTTAAATATTTGTTAGTCTCCGCACTGTTGTACTGTACACGTTTGTTTTGTTTTTGTCTTGGTGGTGCTAATGGAAAACAGGGTTAGGTTTTCTGGATAGTGACATGTCAGCTGTTGAGCTGTTGCTAAACGATTGCTTATGCTACTCACTTCATTATTTTATGTGTGGTTATTTGAGTCATATGACTTACTTGTGTGATCCTGGAATTTGCTACAGTAGCTTTCATAAACAGTTGGGAAATTTAGAGATTTCCAGATGGTGCACACAAAAACAAGTGCGAACCTTCTGAACCTTATTTAACTGAATATTTATGTGATTATTGCTGTCATGAACATCCCCACAAACAAAAATCACTCATGGAGATACTCAACGAAAACAAAAAGGGTCACAAATAACATAGCATTGAATTAGAGGCTTTTATTTTAAGGTGTGAACACAAATACATTTTTGGCATATTTACCCAGCACTACAGTTGCATATTCAATGCTTGTGTGACAGAATCAGGGACCAGATTTACAAACATGTTTAGACTCCTAAAGATGCAGATAGGTACATAGTTGGATTTTCAAAAGCACCTAAACAGACTTCAGTAGGCATCAGATGGTCTTGAAAATCGTGCAAGGTTCTCACTGGTATCTTTAAGCACCTAAACAGTTTTATAAATCTGACCCCATGGAAGTAGAGATATAAAGAATTTGACCAATATATTGCATTTCAGTGGCAGGTAAACTGATATGATCACTTAGGATGTATGTTCTGTTTATGATGGAAAAAATATAAGCACACAATGAATAATGTGTTTTGTTGCAACAGCTTTTTACCTGGGCATAGGTTGCTGCAGAAAATATAATGTAAATCAGTTCAAAAAGGAAGTTTAAAAACAAAGGACTAAAAAGAAGGTGAATTTATTTTGAAACTAGAATCTCACATTTCTGGATTGGTTAACTTTTTGGGGGGAGGGGTATGAGTGGAATTAAGGGGGCTGCAAATACTGTACTTATTAAGGCACACAGTAAATAGAAAACTTGAAATCTTGTTGGTTTCTTGGCTTGTTTTTGTACTCCAAACTTACAGAGGTGATCTTTTGCCATTGCATTGTCAGAGCAGCAATTGTTCTTGTCCATTTTTCTGACTCTGTGCAATAAATGTCAGAAAAAGAAAACACAATCCCTTTACAAGTTTCTTGGTGTGTTACTGTGTACCCTTTACCATCTATTTCCTATTAGTAATTTAGATTTGAAGACAGTAAGGGTATTGTTTATATTGTGTTGTAATGTTTTGCAGTGTTAATAGGAATGTTTTGTAAACCTTCACTTCTTAACAAAAAATGTATATTTCTATTGACTAGAGATTTTTTTCCCACCACAAGCCCCTCAAATGTACTGTATTTTTAGGCCCAAATGGAGTGATGCTTTCCTTCATAATCTTTTTGACCAGCTTTGATCTCTGAGAGCTTTGATGAAACTACTAATTAGTTGTGTGTTTCATCTGTGTTTAGGAAAGAGAGATTTATTATCAGAGGCACAAGTGGGGGCTACCATAATTAATCTGGCAGCATTTTTCATTGTAAATTTCTGGTTTGTGTGGCAGGAGAATGCTCTCGACTTGACTCTTGAGAATGCCTGATAGAATCAGGGCACTTTGAGGAATCTGCAAACCACCTACTAAAAATCTCAAGGAATGAGGTCCCACAAACTACCTCATGAGTTACCTTTACATCTCAGGAAAAAAAAAGCAAGGTCCATCCTTCCTTTCTGCTAGGAGCAAAGGAAAAAAAACAAAAAAAAAAACCCCTGGAGGTGTGAAAAGGATTATTTTTAGCAGGCAAGCTACAGTGTGAATGAAACATTCTAAAATAAAACAGGATATAGAGCTTCCATTTTCACATGTGTGAACAGATATTTGCTTAATATCACTGCAATAGCTACGTAACTTAATTAGTGATGTTTATCTCCACTGGCAAACTGCTTTTGTTCTTGAACAGTTTTTTATGACTAGGACTTGGTCTTCTTCAAGTCCCTGACTTTTATGTTTTGTGGCATATTAACTTTTAATTTGTAACAGATCTGTTCTTCAAGAATATGATTTTAATAACATGTGCATGCTCTTGCACATTCTGCAAAGCAGGTATAGTTGACAGTGTGTGCTCAACTTAAGTAGGTGGCTGAGTATTTGCATATGTAAAATACTTGAATTACCTATCACTATTGTGGGTAAATTTACACACAAAGCATATTTCATATGCAGTCTCAATCAAATAATTTAGTTTTTAACCAAAATTGCTTGCTGTACTGATTTTGAAAAAATTCAGTGCCTCCTCATATCAACTTTATTTAGTGGTTTGGGAAATATTCCTGATGTTGAATTGTGTCTGCTAGTATTCTATTCACCCTGTCCTTAACATCTTAGGAGAGTGCTGTTGTGTGCTGTTAAACTGCTGCTGTGATGCACCGGAGAGGTAGCTGCTTACTGTGATGGGTGAGGTAGTTACTTTATTTATAATTTTTAACTGTTATAAAGTGCTTCGTGAAAGAGGATATAGCTTTTCTCTGTGAATAAAAGGTAGCTTTACTGATTATTGCATAGAAATTCAGATACTTTGAGAGCCTTTCAAGTAAAAGTTTGTGTAAATTGTTCCCTGTTGTGGGCATCTTTAGGGAAATGGTAGAAAGAGAGATGGAACTGTCTTGTGTCTTTCTTTGCATTATATGCATGAAAAACTTTGTATGCAAGTTGTATAAAACCTGTGAAATGAAGTCCTTTGCACTTACCACAACGTACATTTCATTATTCTTATTTCTATCTAGTAGTTGACTTGCTTAACAGACTTCCTCCTCTTATTTTATAGTATCATTTAATATCAGTTTAAAATAATATATTATCATTTTCTCATTGATAAATCTGCTGTCAGAAATTGTAGCCCCTCATTAACTCTATCCAAACACTATAGGTTTCTTCACATGTAGCTTGTAAATGGTATCTTTGGAAAAACTAGATAGAATTTATAATAATGGGGGGAAAGATTATTTGAGTTCTGACACATTGCTTGAGTTCAGTAGCTTTTGCCCTTTGGAAGGCAAAGGTAGAGCTAATAGTCTGGGTTCCAGAAAAATCATGCATAAAACATTTTCATATCACCAGTTATCAAAAGGAGAAGAGGAGAGGTTAATGTCCTTCACCAGGTAGACTGAAGTTGTGAATGCAAAAGCTCTGTTACAGAATTTTTCATGGCCCTCTGTGCCCTATCAAGAAGCTCAGTTATGTTTTCTGTTTAACTCATATAGATTGCTGGTAAGCATTTGGATTCCTAGCATAAAACAGAACCGTTCCTTCTAAAAGTCCTCTTGAACATATAGGATAGTAAGGTCAGGTTCAACCAAGTTAAAGAATGAAATTATTTATGTACTGAAAATGAAAATGAATCCAGAAGTGGTTTTTTTTAATAAGTTTGTAGGATCATGTGCTAACAAAAAATTAATGAATGTTTTCACTAAAAAGATACAGGCACATCCAGAGGTGCCCAGCACAACTACAGAAAAGGGAGTACAACTGTACCATAAACTCCCATCCTGATAATCAGTGTGATCCTTATGATGCCACCATTAAATCCAGATGATGGGTAAGAACATCACATGGACCAATCAGATGAGAAAAGTAATATAATACAGCCTTAGGGAAAAGTATCATTGTCTTGTCAAAACCCCACATTACTAGTTGGTTTGGACTTAATGACTGGTTTTGAATTTCACAGAACTTAAAAGACTGGGAGATGTTCTCAAATCTGATAGGTAAAAATGAGAAATGATGATCGAATTTATCAGCCAGATAGAACACTGAGTTACTGTCTTATTATTGCAGTGTAATATATCACCAGGGGCAGATAAACAAACCCTCTTCTGATTAGTTTTCACCTCATTTATCTACTTTGCACAGATTAGCTATTGTCCTTGATATCTAAAGGCAAAACCCTAAAATACCACAGGATCTGCAGACAACTAACAATATTACCATGTGCCAAATCTGTGCAGCATGCTGCACTTCACAAGCTGATGGTTACAGTTTTGGATTAGGTGTGTGTGTGCATATACACACGCACCATGCAGCCCTTTCTGTCCCCACACACTTTCATTTGGGGAGGTTAGTACGTACACATTTATGTCTAGGACAGCAATCTATTTCAACCACCTCTTTACAGAATAAAACAATGCTACATGCTAGTTAAGAATGGAGTGAATAGACTATCCTATACAATTTAAGTGGCAGTGGGAGTTTTCAGTGGAAAGGATACAAGTACCTGAACTGGTCCTGTGTTTAGTTAAACCTGTGTGGCTAATGTCCCAGTTTGATAAAATGTAGAACTGTATTCCACTCATCAAAACCTGAAGTTTACATCTCCTCCTGCTGAATAATTCAGCTGGCACCATGTCAGAATCAATATGTTGACTGAGAGGGTAGATTGCCAGCTGCTTACTGCATTATCGTATGTTTCCCCTTCACCTTCTATCTTGCTGGCCTTTCATCCAAGTCCTTATCTTCACCATTTCTTGGTTATGATAGCTCAGTGATCTGGCATTGGAATTAAATTATTTATAAATGATGTGTGTCAGTGTAACCCATCTGCCTAAAACAGGCTATCTCTTAGACACCTGTTTAGGCTGGGTTACATTGCTGGGCAGATTTAGCTGGCCAGAAGCAGGAACTTTCTGGCAATATGGTGTGGTAGCATTTAGGGCATGCTTCACAAGATTTCTATTGTTGATGTGAAGAGAAGCATGAGAGCAGCAGCCCTGAGAGAAGTGAGTCCAGAGAGCTGTACTTAAGAAGAGTCCATGTGCTGGTGAAAGGAGCTGAGTTGAGAGTGCACTGCAAGATGTTTTCTCCCAGCTGTGCAGTATTTTGCAGAGGAGCTTTCTCTTGTGGGACTGAGCTGGATAACTAGTAAACAGACTCTGTGGTGCTGGTTGCACAGGAGAAAGAAAGGACTGCATGGAATTTGCCTGAAGATTCCTGCAGCCAGGGAAGAAGAGGATTGCGATTTTCTTTCCACTCAAGCCTCAAGGACCTGAACAGAGACTGCAAATGAGATAAGGGTGACTCCACCTGAACTTTGGGACTCTTGGGTTTTTTTACTGTTCTGATTAAGTTCATTTTGTTCCCTTAAGATAAGATCTCTTGAGTTAGTAGTTAATAAAGTTTGTTGTTACGTTTATTCTGAGTAGTAATTTAATGTGGGTTGGTAACTCTAAGCGATTTTTGCTGTGAGGTCCTTTAGAACTGAATCCTGGATCTCCAGGGGTTTATCTCTGTTAGGCACTGGAGAGGGGCTAATGAATGAATTCTAGCCCATGCTAGAACGTTACATCAGGTATTGTCACTGGTATTCAGTATTAGCATTAAAAGATAGACAGGAAGAAAGGAGCATGGGAAAGAGCAAGACGATTTCACTTACGGTGACAAAAAGCATAGTATGTGGCGTAATGTGCTACAGGAAGAGGGATCAGAGGGGAAACTCATTGATGCACCAGTGTGGGAGAAGCTTGCTGTATAACTGCCATCTTCCCAGAATTTGTACTCACTACTTAGAGATAAAGCTCTTTATCTAGCACATTTTTAATAACACTAAAATTCACTGCAATTGATGATGAAATTTCTTCTATACACATTTTAAGGTAAGGGAAAAGTGAATTTCAGTAGGACTCTAAAAATCATATGATTGCTTGAATTTGCATGTTTATGTGAAAATTAGATTTTGTCATTAACTCACTGCCTAAGGAATTTAAATGAACACTTGCCTGTACTTGTTTGCATGCTGAAACAGTTTTTCACATGTACATTTGATCACATTTTGGAGGAGCATTAAAAATTTGGCCCCAGATTTAAGTACCCTGAGAAGATTGTAAATAGAATCTGTCAATGACCCTCTGTGGTCTGAAAACCACAAACTGTAGAGTACTTTGTATAATACAGCGTTCCTAAGCAAAAATGCATTCCTGAGAATAAGGCTGCTTATTTAGATGCATTAAGTCTCTAAGTGTTGGTCTAGCAGCACTGTACGCTTTCTAAAGATAGGAGGATAAAGACAGACCCTTATAGCAGAACAAGGGCAAAAGGAGGAAAGTTAGAAATCCTCCAAGCACAGCACACTTTTAAACAAATGTCTGCAACTTCTCAGATAATTAAATGGACATATCCTTTGTTGTTTTATTGTAGTGTTGTAGCATATGGGTATCTGAAGATACCATCAGATTGTCTAAGAATTCTAATGCGTTCAGAGCCAGCATATAGCAGCATCTGCCTCCCCTAGAGTTGGTGACAGATGGCTCCATCCCCTAAAAGACCTGTGTTTCCATTTGCACTCCTTCACATCTCTCTCTCAAATGATCTCCACCAGTCACCTAAATAATGGGGAAGAGAAGCCTGTGACAGTACTTTTGTTTCGTGTAGTAGAACTTCTACCCTACATCACCATTCAGGAAAACAGAAGGAATGATTAATTTCTTTGAGCTGGAAACACACAGAGCAATCAAAACTTGACCTCTAAAACATCCTTCTATTCCTTGCCTGAGAAAGTGACTGTTAGAGTTGACGAAAGTCATTGAAACCAAAACCTATCCTTCCTGTTTCACTGAGCATCAAGATTTATAGTCCTCTGAGGAAAATGCTGACCTTGACTTTACTAGTCAATACACTAGGATATTCACCTCCAAAAAAGTCAATATCTGCTTGTTATTATCCATGTGGTATAGAAACTATCATGTTATGTTCAGTCTTGCAGGATAATATGAGTATGTTCTTGCAGACATATACATTGTCACTTCCTACATCATATTCCCCTCAAAATTTCTGGAAGATTTATAGAATATGGTGTGATGGCTCCCTGCTCATCACCACAGCACTTCCTGCTGGACATCTCAGCGAATTGTGCTGGTTTTGGCTGCACTCTCTCCATTCTCCGTTCCTGGACTCATGTCTCCCTGCAGTCACGGTGTCCACTTCATGGCACAGCCCTCCGGCTGTGACTCAGTTCGTGCTCCATCCCTTCCAGAGGGGCTTCAGCAATCCTTAGCCATTTGTTTCAATAGCCAGGACAATCTTGAGCTCTTACAGTTCTGTGGTCTCTGTCCAGGCCTTAGCTACGGCCAGCTGCAGCTGCTTCTCTCCTGGAGGCAGCCTCACAGTCCATCCCCCAGCCCTTCTGTCAGGGCTCACAACTGCTCCTTTCTTGGAGCCAGTTGGTGCTCCGTCGAGGATGCAGACCTCCCTCATTCCACAGACCAGCCTTTTCCCTCAGTCCTTCATCTGGCTGGCAGCCTTTCTTATATGGGCCTGCCTGGCCCTGATTGATTGCTTCACTGCTACCACCACAGCTGCTCCTGGGCTCTATTAACCCTGCTTTGCTGAAGTGGGGTACCTGACTCATCACACACGAGATATGCATCATCATCACTTGCCTGTGTCCTTTTATGTTGTTTTAGAACATAGCCTGCCACTGGATCTCTGGTAAAAAGTACAATCCAGTTATGAGAAAATAATCTCTTCCACCTACATGTATTTGTTTCAATAAGGCTTAAGCACTATGGGAGAAGGATTAAAAACTCTTATTTTAGAGATCTATTCATTCTTTACTTCTACTACAGCCATTTTAGAACAATTACTTTCCTTCATCGACATGCAAAAATGTAGGCATGTATTAGTTTACATACACATTATATTACACATTAAAATGAAACTCTTTCTATTTTCGCTTTCTCTGTTTTATTACCTAAATTATTATTTCAGTAGCCTTGAAGCTTTAACAAAAGGGGCTGATCATACATTTTCCAAGACTGGTGATTCATGTACTGGTTAAAGTGACTGTCTTTGCTGGACATGCACTCATCTCAGTATCTGATAACATTGGACTCCACACTCTCAAATGTAGCACAAGCACCACAGGCTGCCCATTGTAAGGATCATTTTGGACTGGATGTGTGCTGGCAACATTTAATTGAAAACTACACCCACCGTTTCCTCACCAGGGCAAAAGTGAAAGCTTTATTCTTCTGTACTGGGTTTTCACACGGAACTCGGATGCATATTTTTAGATCCTCTTTTTTGCCCCACAAAGTAATCATTCCTGTATTTAGAGGGAGGATTTTGCAGATGAAGTTCAGGTATTTGAGTTGGCTCTGAGTGAGAGATTATTTTATGTCCAGTTTGTAGAAGGCACAATTTAAATAGCCAATTTTGGAAGCTCATTACTGATACAATTAACATGTTGATTTTGTATTTAATTGCAAGTGTTTCTACAACTGTTAACCTCACCTTCCATTGTCTCTCTTCCTCCAACAATATATTAAACCCTCTTTTTCACAGTCTTGTAAGTTCTCAGTCATAAGAAACTCTCTTCTAATGCAATGAGATCTTGATCTTCACTGGGACTTAAATAACTGTTAGGCATGCGATTATTGAAAACTTGGGCCAGAGCAGATCTTTGTGTAGAGCAGACTTTTGGGGAACGCCTTAAAACAATACAGAGTGTGAATGGGAGAGAAGTAAAATTAAAGTCAGACCCTCACATGTTTTGTACCTGGCTCATGTTTTATCTGGACCGCAAAGCTCCAAGACTTTTCAATAAATGGCTCTTTTTTGGGGGGTTATATTTGATTTCATCCAGATTACAATTTTCTCAAATAAATCCATTAATGTAAAATATTTCTTTGTGAAATGTTTCACTTTGGGGTGGATCATAAATAGATTCCTGTTTGTGTTCAATATTTGATATTGAATCTACATTTATTGCCATAAAAGGTACACAGTGTAGTCTCTGTTCCAGTAGAAAAAGCTGTACACATTTTTTGTATATTTTACTGGTCTAGTATGCATCTAAAAACTGATCATTCTACACATGTGCACTAACTTAATCCATAGTCCAATTTTGCTATAATTTTTGGAAACAGAAATATTTTAATAGCAAACTTTTCTAACTCTGTCCTCTGAATAAAATCATGATTTTCCATCCTGGATAAAAATTTACCATTTCTACAGAGAAGTCACATTTTTATAATGGAAATTGCCACATGTAGATGACAAAAATCCAAAATGATTGTTTTTGTAAACCTGAATTGTATTAAAAAAATGATCAGAATTGTTCCTACCACTCCATCGTAATCAGAGAACCTAGGATCAGTTTTACTACATCTTGTATGTTGGCAGAGACAAATAACTGTAGTCAAGCCGTGTGTGGCGGTAAAGGTTCATTGTGGGACCAGACTATGGTATGTAAGATAGTCAGTTCTATAAGAGATTTATATGAGTGATAAAAATGCTTTTAGTCTTATTCCAAAGAGAAAATTAATATCCCATAGCTGAAGTTCAGGCTATACAGTACATAATAAAATTCAAGGGGTTTTCAGTAATGATAAATTACTGAAAATACATTCAACTACACTTACTGAACTATTAAAATAGGAATATGTTGGATATCCAGTTAGGGAGATCTCATAATCTGTTTCTTGGCATTACCAGGCTCTATGCACTGACCTATAAAGTTGCTCTCTGTCTTTTTCTTGGCAATGAGATTAATCAAAAATGCAGGCATGCATTTTCCATGCACTCCTCATCTCAGCTGTATAAGGGGCAGAGGAAAACAATGAGGGAGAATTTAAACACGGGATTATGTCTTATCCAGAATAAATCTGCATCTTGGTTGTAATTCAAGAGATGCATAATATCGCTTTCTTTTTCTCCCTGCAGTGGAAGCTAAGCACAATTCCTGGGCTTTTCCTCTATGTTTCCCTCTCACTTCACATGTAGCAATGAATCTTGCTGTTGACATGAACCGAAGGACTGTGACTTTGCTGCTGCTGTATATGTGAAAGATGCATGTCATGCATGTGAATTTCCTTAAATTCCTAAAAAGTGGCTGTGCGAGTTGCTCATAGTTTAAATTTTCTGATAGAGGGGTTTCCAACAAAACTCTACTTGGCAATCTACAGAGGACATGTCAGAAGCCCTGGGTTTTTGACCAGCTTGAGGTGGCATTCACAACAAGCTTCCATTTGCTATTCCAACCCTTGAAATACTTATTACCACTTTAAATTAGATTGAAATAAAACCACTGGAAAGTTTAATATTTTTGTTTAATCTGATCAGTTTGAGAAAATGTGCTGGGTTACCCCTTCTGTCTACTGGTGTGTATGCATGTAATTTAAGTACAAGAATGAAGTGAAACAAAACTACACATACACAAAAACAAAACATTCTAAAAGGACAAAAACATTCTATTGGTCAGTACGTTTACTGAGATGTTTATGAGGAGGGGAAGGCAAATCAGCTTTTTCAGGCTTTCAAACAACAGATCTTATTCCACCATTTGTGGGTCCAAAAAGAAGTCATTGCTTTCTTTAAAAATCCTCTATTTCTGCACTGAAGTTTGGTATGGTGTTTTCCTTCTACTTCCTCCTCAGCACCACAAATATTTCTCAGTGAATTCTCAAACAAAATTGAAACATCTGTGAATGTCTTTACTCGTATCCACCTTTAAGGAGCACCATGCCTACCATAGTTAACTCAGTTGTATTTAACAGAAACCTCAAAATGCTGATAGGTTATAGCTTAAAAAATAGATTTTTTTAAAATGAAATCCATGTATGACATCTCAGTGGCGAAGTCTTGCTCCTAGGAAGCCTTCTGGGATTTATTCCTGAAAACTTTAAAAAACCAAACAAACCCAACACTCAACTTTTATGGATAGATAAGACAGTTTTGTTCTAAATTGACTTGTCTGCTAGCAAAATTGCAAGTTTCAAAAACTGCTGGAGGCAGTAAAAATTACTGTAAATGACCTGTTAATCATTGTACAGTATGAAGAAATTGAAAACGTATAGCAGTTCATAGTCTAATTGAGAGAAGAACCAAAGGGGACTAGAGATGAACATAGACCTGATTTCTCTCAACCTACAGTAATTTCTGACAAACCTGAACACCTTGAAATAGTCTTAAAAAAAATCAATAATTGAATCAGATTTTTAGAGAAGCATCCTGTGCAAGGAAAGCCATTATGCTGGTTACTTTTTCAGATGAAGACAATTCATTCTCAGTTATTTTGCAAAGAGAGAGATCCTCTCTCAACTGGACAGGTTTTCTTTCTTTTTCTTTGCTCTGCCCTTGAATCCTTGAAATTCATGATCTCTGAAATAAATATTTAATATACAAGTGGGTAATATGCATTATAAAATGATTTTTAAAAAAGATGAATCCTGAAAATATTTCCTTAGGTAGCAGTAATTTTTACAACATTTTAACTGTTAGTATTGGTGTAAATCTATAGAAGAATCAAAACATTAGAGGAGTGAGCATAGTCATATCTTTTAAATACTTCATATGATCCCTTCTTTCTTTTTCCTATAACATGCTGTCTCTTTTTCAGTAATCTTCTTCTCATAGGACGTTGGACTACGGTGTTCATGCTTGACAAAACACTGACTGGGATGATCTAATGGGAGTAGTCCTGCTTTTTTTGGCAGGGGGTTGGACTAGATGACCTTGTGGGGTCCCTTCCAACCCTATGATTCTATGATTCTATGATTCTTCTAGTTAGGGTGAATGTTTTCATTGGAGCTATTACCCAAGAGAACAGAGAGGGAAACAGGATGGGGAGCTCTAACTGCTCAGGCTAAGGATGATGAGGAACTGTGAGTATTATCCCCAAACCAGAGAGAGGAAGGGGAACTCCCTTTCTACTTTAAACAGAGGGAGAATTATGATCCTCCAGGCTCCCACTCATTTTAATCCCTCACTCCAATAATTGTCTTGAGAGAGGGTGTACTCAAATCACTGCTTGACCTTGGAATTCTTTTATTGCATGAGCTTTCTTCAGAGAAAATCCCACTTTGTCAGATGTTTGAAGATGGGGGAACTTATACTTCCCTGCATTTATTTCCTCCCATTCTGTAAGTCATGGGATCAGGTCACACTGTAACAGCAAATCAAAACAGTTGTAAAGATTCAAATGCTGGGGAGCAGCATACAGAGGAAGATGAGGTCAAATCACCTGTTGTAATGAGAGAAAAATTCAATGTTCCTATTGAGCCAGGTGGGTACCACAAAGTCGTTTACTACAGGAGAAGCACAAGAAAGAAAACAGAATGCCACTAGTCATCACCAGCAACCCCCAAATCAGACCTCTACTGTACATCCTTAGGGATCTACAGCCTGTTATACACAATGATCCCTCACTCTCTCAAACCTTGGGAGACAGACCTCTCCTTGCTTACAGACAGCCCTCAACCTTAAACAGACACTTACCAGCAACTACAGACCAAACAACAGAACCATTAAAGCAGGCACATATCCCCGCAACAAACCACACTGCCAACTTTGCCCACATATCTGCACAAAAGACACTATTACAGGACCTAATAAAAACAGCTACTCTGTCAAAGGCTCATTCACCTGCTCATCCACCAATGTGATTTATGCTATCATGTGCCAGAAATGCCCCTCTGCCTTATATATTGGACAAACAGGACAGTCTCCGTGCAAAAAATTAAATGGGCACAAATGTGACATCAGAAATCACAACACCCTAAAACCAGTGGGTCAGCATTTCAGTCTTTGTGATCACTCCATTAATGATTTGCTAATTGCTGTGCTCACACGGATGAATACTAGATCAAGGCTTCAAAGAGAAGCTGCTGAGATTGAATTTATTTGAAAAGTTGGTTGCATTTCTTCAGGACTTTGGATTTTTCTCTCATTTCAACAGTGATTTGACCTCATCTTCCTCTGTATGCTCTTCCCCAGTATTTGAATCTTTACAACTGTTTTGATTTGCTGTTAGTGTGACCTGATCCCATGACTTACACTTCCCTGCATTTATTTCTTCCCATTCTGTAAGTTCCCCCAATTTCAAAATATCTGACCAAGTGGGATTTTCTCCCATGAAAGCTCATGCAATAAATAAATGTGGTAGTCTTTAAGTGCCACAGGACTCCTTGTTTGTTTTACTGAACTAGACTAACATGGCTGCCCCTTTCGAACTTGGAATTCTTGTACGTCTTTTGGCAAGTCATTTAATTTCTTTGTACAGATGGAGAGCTGAGGCACAATGGAAATAGCGGTTTTCTATCTCATAAGGGTGTTGAGGATACATACCTGAAAGATATTAAGAATATTAAATAAACTCTCTTCAGCCCTCATAGCTCTTCTGTTCCTCTCTTAGTGCACAATATAGTGTTAGCTCATAGTGTGGTAAATGGTGGAACACAGTTGGTGGAGTGCATTTCTGTCTAACCAAGTGATGTGAAAATAAGCATACATTTCTTTGTGACTTGTTTGCCCCTTGTAGATTTCTTTCAGTAATTGAGTACCCAGTTTTGCCTTACTTCTGTGTGAGGAGAAATATTTGGATGAGTAGCCCCACTGCAGTCACACTACTCGTGCATATAAATTATTAATGTTAGTGAAACTTCCCAATTGTGGGTTTTGATGGCTAATGACTGTGGTTTTGGAGATGTTCAGCTGTAGAGGACAAGTGTGTCTTACATTGAACATGTTCAATTTCATGCCTGTCATTTTCCTAGTCTCTGAGAATTCTCTTGTTTACTGTCACATGGAAACTCTCCTCACTTGAGCCACTAGTGGAACACCCAGTACCCTGCAAAACTGAAAATCTTTTCCCACTGTTCGCCATTCTTGATTAAGTGTTGCAGTGTTTCCTTTCAAGGCATCAGGGCGCATAAGAGAAAAGTGTTTGATGACCCTTCATAAAGCATTTCATCCTCTTTTGCCACAAAAATAGACTTCATTTTTCTTGATGTGAGAGAAAGTAGACTGGCTCTTTAGCTGTCAGCTTGCTCTCAGACACAGAAAAAGGAAAAGCAGAAGACTGGACAGCATTTACCCTAGAGACCATAAGAACAAACAGTAAATCCAGGCAGAGCTGAGGATTACAGCAAGCTCTTTCTCAGCTTCTCTTTCTAGTGGTCCATTTGGGTATGTTCAATAACAGATTCCTTAGAAATAACAACAATTGATATAGAATCATAGGGTTGGAAGGGACCTCATGAAGTCATCTAGTCCAGCCCCCTGCCAGAGGCAGGACTACTCCCACTAAACCGTCCAGTTATGGTTTTGTTCAGCTGGGCTTTAAACACCTCCAAAGATGGAGATTCCACCACCTCCTGAGGCAGCTCATTCCAACACTTCACCACTCACCTGGTAAAAAAAAGTTTTTCCTAATATCCAGCCTTGACCTCCCTAACTGTAACTTGAGACCATTGCTCCTCATTCTGTCCTCTGTTACTACTGAGAATAGTTGAGCTCCCTCCTCCTTGGAGCATCCCTTCAAGTAGTTCAAGTTTGCTATCAAATCCCCCCTCAGTCTTCTCTTCTGCCGACTAAATAAGCCTAATGCTTTCAGTCTTTCCTCATAGGGCTTGTGCTCCAGGCCTTTAATCATTTTGGTTGCCCTCCTCTGAACTCTCTCTAGCATGTCCCTGTCCTTTTTGTAGTGGGGAGCCCAAAACTGAACACAGTATTCTAGATGTGACCTCACCAGTGCAAAATAGAGGGGAATGATCACATCCCTTGCTCTGCTGGTCATACTTCTTTTGATGCAGCCCAGTATGCCATTGTCCTTTTTGGCAGCAAGAGCACACTGCTGACTCCTATCTAGCTTCCCATCCACCATGACCCCCAGGTCCTTTTCTACAGTGCTACTACTTAGCTGAACGTTCTCCAGCCTGTAGCAGTGTATGGGGTTTTTCCGTCCCAAGTGCAGGATTTTACAATTGTCCTTATTGAACCTCATAAGATTTCTATTGGTCCACTGTTCCAATTTATCTAGGTCTCCCTGAATCCTGTTCTCACCCTCCAGCGTGTCTACTGTTCCCCCCAGCTTGGTGTCATCTGCAAACTTACTGAGAGTGCAATAAGCATGTTTTATTATAGAAGTCTGTACTCAGGAGATTCTTTTAATTTCTCCAGGAGGTGAAGGCACCCCTCCCCTCAAAAAAAAATTCTAGAAATGTGGGAATCACTGGAGAGAAACTTTCCATGGAGGAATTCTGGCGAGTGAAGTAAATCAGGCTCTGAGCTCCCTGAAGCAACAGGCTGGCAAGAATTCCATATGTTTTCACTGCTAGATAAATGAATGAAACTGTCAAGTCCAGAACATTTACTGTCTGTTTCTCAGGAAAACCAAAACCTGTTGGGCTGTTGGAAGGTATCTTTTACATCCAAATGCCATGTTATGGGACACCTATGGAACTTCCTTGTCATACAGCTGTCCATATGAACAGCTGATTTGGATTCTAAGATCCCTTTCTCACTTCCATAGCTGAAAGCTCATGAGCCAAGGGTGAACTTAGAGTGACTCCAATAGAGAAAATGCCAGACAATCTTGAAGTCTCAGGTACAAGCTCCAGAGGGAGCTTTGACCACGCTCACTGGCAGAGGAATGGTGGCCCTGCAAGTTAAGAGGATAACATTTCAAAGGGAAGAAAACAGACCTCAAATGTGAAGTTATTCATGAATGTACCCCCTTCCTCCTGAAATGTCACCAGCTATAATAAAAGAAAAATGGATGATGGGAAGAGTGTTGCTGCAATAAGAAACTTGTAAGATTACCCCAACTAGACTGAGGAATCATAATGGTGGATGTGATTGGTCTACTTTGTACCATGAATTTTTCCAGAATGTATTTGGAACAGCAGGAGGGACAGTTGAAGGAGCTGCTCTCTGTGTATGTTTCATTGTTAACTTGCAGAGGTCAGACTAGCAACTTCTCTTGGCATCTTTTGATATTTTTACTACCATTAGAAAGTAAGATTTGACTCCATTTGTACAGGAGCATATTAGTTGCTGTGTAAATGAGTAGAAATTAAAGCAATCTAAAGCGAATCTCCCAATTGTGGTAAGAATTTCCCTTAAGTTCCTTCTACAGTCCATCACAGAGTACTAGAAGACCATGTGACATTCCTTACCAACAATTCCCTGGTAGCAGGACCTTATGAAGATATGTGGTGCATTAGTTCTAATTCTGTACTTCAATGGGGGGAGAAAACCATGAGAATTGAACTCCATCTTAAATCTGCAATTAAGGGCAGAACAGAGTGTGCCATTTACTAGGTGCTTATGTGAACTTGCTGCTCATTCAGAGGGCCAGTTGGTTTCCAGGTTGAATTTTAATGTCTTCATCTGACCTCAGGGTCTTGGTTCATACCTATCTGAAAGGCCTCCTCTCTCCCTGTACCAGACTACTGCAGCTGTGGTACATAGAGCGACTTGAACAGAGCCTTCTCCTTAAGGAACTGGCATTTGCTATTGGTTTGTCCTCCATGATAGACCTTTAGTCTTAACTTGCTCCTTATCATTGTCCAAAAAGGCCTGAATCTAGGTCTGTAGGCGAGGACTGAGGATATGACATGTTGATGGGATAAGGGAAGTGTTTTTCTACTTTACATTACTGACTAGCATAATTAACTTGAAGGTCTGAATGTCATGGTACTTCTGTGTGGTTATTTCTATGTATGTTGTGATTCTAAGTTATCAGGGCATGTGGAGTAGAATGGGATGGCATCTATGTGTTTAGATTTAAACAAACTACTGCATAAGCATAGATATAATTAACAGAGTCAACAATTAAAACACAACCACTCTCTTCTCCTTTGGGAAGTAGATGTGTGTGCTGGTATAATTGAAAACAGAATGGCACCACCTGCTGTATGTTTATTAGTTCTTGCTAGCTTGAAAGAGTTCTTGCTTTGTTCTCTTATCCCCCTGGAAGGAATGGAGAATGCACAGATGAGCAAGTGGAGGATGAAAAAAGAAAACGAGATCTTTGATACTTACTGTGACTGTTTCCCCTCAAACACCACTAAAATAAATTGAGTCACAGATGGCAATGGCTTGGCTTGTTGATGGCACTTGAGCAATAGGTATAGCATCTGATAATTGGCTTATAATTAGAATATTGTTCAATGTACCTGAGCTGAAATTGGAGCTCCCCCCATCTCATTGCTTCTGTTTGTTCACATCCCAATTTTAACATTTTGAATGCAGTTTTGTGTTCAAAGTTGGGCAAATATTTGTAGCCTGACAATTGCCTGAGTACTGTCTGTGTTATAGCTAGGTCTTGTGGTGATATCAGAAGAGGTTGGTCTATTCCACCATTGTATTTCTTTGAGTCTGGGGCTGAAAGGAGGACATTTCGGAGATCTGGGGCACTCTGACTTCATCCCTGTTTTTCAGCCATACCCAGTGCCTTTCATGCGACACCCACCGATATATGAACTGACAGCCCTAGAATATCTAGGGTATATCTACACTGTGCACTAAGCCTGGGTGCCTAGTCAGGTTTGACCTCAGTGCCCCCTTTCATCCACACCCCCATATCACCTTGTTTTACGTCAGCAAGCACTTAAGACCTGGATCATAGGACCTTGCCACGTTCTACTGTGACTCTGGTCCAGACCTTCTCATGTTGCGACGTGGAGGTCAAGCAGCTGGCCTCAGTCAAGGTTTGTATAGCACAGCATGGATGTGTTAGTATGGCTGTGAAACCTCAGCTACAGCAATAGCCATTGTTAAAATGTAGTGCACAAGCATGGATGTGGAAACATTTAGTCCACAAAGATGGGACCCAGATTTATAAAGTACTAAAGACACGCCTCCAGAGATTTTCTCTAAACTGGCTAAAACCTCAGGCTAGGTATGTTACCCTTTGCCTTGGTATTCTGGATCAAATGGACTATGGAAGAGTGAAGCACCTGGCCCAGAAGTTATCTCTCTCTCTAGTCTGTCTCTGACTATACGTACTGATATTGCTTGGTGCCTAATGAAGAAGAGATTTTGATGCTTACTGCACACAAGGATTTGAGATTGTATCAGTAAATAGTGTACACTATCCACATACAAAGTGCAAAGTGTTTCTTTAGTTTGGATAAGCACCCAGCAATTCAGATGCATATTTCTCTAACCACCTTTTATCTGGATATTCAGCAAAACACTAACTATAAACAGTAAATTACAATTTTTGGTAATTCAGGGTTTAAACCAGATGGGAAATACCATAAGAACAGTCATAGTCGTGTTCTGTCTATGCAGTCCTTTCACTCTCCAAAAACCAGGAAATGTCTAGGTGTATGAATGTGGAAGATTAGTGACATCAGTGTTTTTCAACCTTACAAAAAGATTGATTTGAGTTTGGCCATATCTTTGGGGAGAGGGAAGGGAGGGAAGTTTTTAATACAAATTGATGGGGTTTTGTTAAACTTTATACCCCCCCCCCCATAATCACTCAAAAAAGTAGGTGAGAGTTATGGAAAAGAAAGCCTTGCGGGGAAAAGGGAGAGGGGAAATCATTAGGCTCATCTTGAGTTCAAGTATATTACCTGTAGATCTGCTATCTTCTCTTCTTTCTTTGAAAAAAAATTCAATCCCCTTTTAGAGTAATTGTATATAATGTTGTTAAAGGCCCTCGTCCAGGAAGGCACTTAAGCATGTGCATAACTTTAAGCTTCCAAATAACTAGTCACATACTTAAAGTGATACATTTACTTAAGTGCTTTGCTGGATTGGGGCCAGAGTGGAAAACTTTCTTTCGCTAACTTTACTAGCAGAAGCACTAAACCCTGTAAAAGGTTTCAGACACTCTCTGGAAAAGATCACAAATGTACTTAAGTAAATCTCCTCTTCATATTCCCAATTAAAAGATCTTTTTTGTAATTCAAGGGAATGGAGCAAATTTTAAATTCATTAAACAGATGTGCTTGTGGTCAGAGTTATAAACTGCCCACTGCAGTTCAAAGTGAAGAGCAGCCAATAAAATGGCATCAGATTAATTACTCAATGACTGCAAAATAAAACTGATATGAACAGCCTGCTGTGAAAGATATGGCAGAAGAGGGGGAACTCTGCTGTCCAGAAGTTATAGCCAGGAGATAACAGTCCCTCCTCCCAGTCTAAACTTCTGACTTTCCTTTATAGCTCTGGGTGTGGATCCTGGTCAGGTGTCAGTCTTTTCTCAGCCTCCAGTTAGCAGATGTCTCTGATAAACTTGAATTCACACCAGAATATCTTCTCTGGCTGCTGGAAAGGAAGAAGGAACGTTCTCCTTGTGTGCCACACTGATTTAGAGCAAAGGGATCACAAGTGTCAATTTAATTAGGCTCTAGAGAATTCTCACTGCTGGGACGGTTTTGTATTTGTATGTTGATCTCTGTTCTTCACTCTTGCCTCCTCTGAGAGGAGCGTGTCCTGCCCAGTAGATAAGTCCAGTTCCTTCCTCTAGTATATTAAAGAACTTTCCTGGGCAGTAGTGGAGTGAATAGATCTGCTGAAACTTGTCAGCTTCACGGTTCCCTGAATGGGTTCTTAACAGCAACATTAAAATGGTAGGACTTGAAAGGCTTTTCAGCTTGGCAAAACAATGGGCAGCTACAGAGGCACGGGAGCTGTTGGTTGGCAGGTGCACTTGTTAATTCAGCACTGAGTTGATTTAGACTTGCTTCACATTTAAGGTGTCTTTTGAGCCAAAAGGGCTAGAAATTTTGTTAAATTTAGATTTAGATTCTGTGGAGATAGAAGCCTTCCCAAGCAAGAGGCATCAAATTAGCCATGGGAAAGTGGATTTTCAAGCCGCCTTGCACAGTGTTAGCTGCCATAAAAAATTAAGTGGAGGCAATTAAGTTTAGTATTTCTTTCCCCAGTGTTGTAATCGGAAGTGATCTCTGCTGATTTCTCTCCATATATTTGTACAGATATGTTCTTGCACACCTGTGATTCTGGCAGATCAGGTGCCAGCTCCTGCTCCAGTCCCTATATCATAACTGGACACTAAGAGATAAATAGCTGTAGTGAGCTTGGCTCACTTGGGGGTTAATATGGATAAATCATGTATTAGAATTATAAGCAACTGTTTAGACTCTGGAATGCTTGTGAGTTGTTGTGTGCATTGATCTTGCTTGCAATACCTGTGGTTCATAATGTCAGGTTACTCTGGAGAGGTTGTATTGTGAGCCTCTCTGACTGTGTCAGTTGCCATACTAGAAAGTGATATTAATTAAAGGGGCTTGGCTGCACTCATGGTTTTGCCAGCAAAACTTCCTCACTTGGGGGTGTGGAAAAGTCCACGTACATTTTGCTGGCAAAAAACATGAGTGTCTCCTGCTGATTATAATAAAACCACCTTAATGAGTGGCAGCCAGGGTTTCGGCAGAGAGCATCTCCTACTGATGCAGCGTTGCATGCACTCGTGCTTATGCCAGCAAAACTTATATTGCTGTAGAGGTTCGTTGTTTTATACCCTGGAAGCTACAACAGAGGTTTGTCAGAATAATTGTAAACACCTCTTAGTGTGAAGAGCTGCTCTTCTGCAGAAATTGTTAAATACCTTCCAAAGAAGAGGACACATTGACTCCAGATTGTCTATGGTTGGATCTTTGCAGTGCGAACTCCCTACAGCTGGATTCAGAAGCTGTCAGCTGAAGAACTAAAACTCCTAGTTTCGCTCTCCTTCCCATGAAGATAGGAGGAGTCCACTTGCATTACACATCAGCTGAGTCTGCAGGTAAGAATACATGACGGGAGAGGGGAAGAATACCCACATGAAAGGATATAAGACTGGCTGCTGCTTGAACCCTGGGTGGGGCAAAGTATCTCCAGCCCTAAGCAAGAGATCTCCAGGTCTTGGCCCTAAAGGACACAGAGAGAGAGAGCTGATAGTGGAAGTGTTTATTGCCTTTACTGTGACTTATTTTTCTGTTTGCTTGCTTTAACTTTGTAAATAAATACTAATTTCCTTTTCCTGTTGATTAAATCTTCATATCATGTCCTATATGATTGGCTAGAAGCAGTGCTTAGTTTGTGCCAGGTCTTCCCACGACTAAGACCTGGCAACTTTAGGCCTGCCAGTTTGTAGGCCTGGCACCTCTGTTTGCTTGCTGCATCAGTTATGAATGTCAAAAAAACTGCTTGAGCCTTGGCACCTCTTTTATTATAAATTTAAGCATTGGTTACCAACACAGTCTTTGGTGTCAGGCCTAAAGCGCTTGTGGCTGCCAGCAGTGAAGTTCATGCCACTGTTAGCCCAGGCACTGTGGCTCTCCCCACCCTCCATGGTAGAGGTGGGGGAGCTTCTGATCATATGACCAAAAGCTGCCTTTGGCTTGGCCCAGCCAGCCAGAAACCTGGATCTGGCTATGCCCCAGCTGTGCTCTAGAATTTATGAAGCATTTGGATCCTTCTGGATGTTAGGTGCCAGATATAGATAGATAGACAGATAACCTTTCTTTTAATAGCAATGCTTTGCTTAGAAATATAACTGTGCTACCATGAACGTGAACGTGTTTCCTTGGCTCATGGAGGTAATAGCAGATAGCACAGGCTTCTAGCAATTAATTTTGCCTTCTAGAACATAAAGAACCCATAGGCTGTAAAGAAGGAGAACCAATAATAAATATCAAGTAACCATTCCGATTGTAATTTACCATTCAAAGTTATTTGCATTCATATACTCTGTTGATATTCAGCTTGCTGACTCATATCTCTGAACATGTTCTAGTGAAGCACGGCTTGCAACTGGAGAAGCAGAAAGATAATGTGAAAATGGTTGGGGAGAAATTTCAGCCACTTAAAAGGATTTTTTAAAAGAAATTTTTAGACATGAAAAATCTTCAAACATAGCTAATATTCCTGTGTTATTCACACACAATTCTTTTTCACTTCCTTATATTGTAAGTTTTGCTTTCTTAAATGGTAAAATAACTCCACCATTCATAGTAACATGGAAAGTTTTCAGAAGTGTTTAAGTTCCTTAAAATTGTCTAGTATAGACATGAGAGAATCATGGTCCAGAAGTGTGAACAAGGTAATGTTAGCCAGTGATTTCACAGTTCTAATTGACTGACACTGACCTCCTTTGTGGTTAGGCATGTCGCTTTAATTTCTGATTCTTTGAAAAACTGAGAGAGCATGTACTTTCCTCACTCTGCTGCTGTGAGGATTAGTTACTGTTCATAAACTGTATGGAAAATGAAAATTACTGAAGAATCTTAGTGTCTGAAAAGTAAAACTGTGTGTTTGACAGTCAGCACAGAGGCCCCAATTCAAGCAAGCACATGTGAAATCCATGCTTATCCAAATAGTAGTCCACTAAATATTGATTTGCTGCTTCTCAGACAAATGTTATAGTTATGGGTTCTGCTTTCCTTTTAGACCCTTTTAAACATGAATAGCTTTTCCAGGCCTATCAGATGATTTATTTTATATAAGAATGTGAAATGGCATGGGGAACTCCTTTTGTTTTTAGACAGATTCTCAAACCTGATGCTAATATGTATGCCTTGGCTCACCAAATTCAAATTCTTGTTTACTAGAAGGGATGGCTGACTGAACGCCTAATATGTTTGTGTCTGTTTGGTATTTTTCTGTTTTTACATGTTGTGATTCAGTCTGTGTTTTGCTTCCTAACAGGCAGTGAACATTCCTTGGGGATAGTGTTAGTTGAGAATTTCAGGAGAGTCATATAATTTATGCAGACATGTATAAAAATATTCAAGTATATTTAGCCTTGTTTTAGTGCTCCTGGTGGTATGAGTCCAGTCCCTTAAATTTGAGATACCAGTTTGCTCTTGTAAACTTCTTAGAGTTACAAAATTGGGATAGGCTAACCTGCTTTGGTGGAGGTAAATGCACCATCTTCATTCAAGGGAATTCTTGGGAAGGTAGATGTTTTCTGCACTCATTTGGGAATACCTGGTCCAATGGAAGAACCCTTGCGAAAAACTCTTTGTGAATATAGGATGGAAAGGAGATCTGGTTTGTTCCAGCTATGTCTTAGCTACCATTAGAAAAGCTACACTTTGTCCAGTGACGGACACTCCTTTAATTTATGATTGCTTATTCTAGCTGTCAGCAGGTCTTGCCACTTATTTGCTTTCTCACTTTTAGATGCCACTAGCTTCCTGGATAAAGGGAAAGTATGACTGGTATGATCCAGCAATCAGAATGAAACCAAGGCCCTAGGGCCTCTTGCTTCCTTGTAAAGAATGCAAGAGCATAACTTCAGCAGATGTTCAGTGGAGCATAATGAATAAAATGTCGCCCGATGACTTAGTTGAAATTCAGTGTTAACAGCAAAGTGACTCTGCAGCATCTTGACAGCTTTACAGTTGGAGTAGGAGGGGAAATTAATTAATGACCATCAAATGCTGCTCTTCCTCTTGGCCTCTTATATTGCATAAATTATACAATTGGTGGTTGTTTTATTTATCTGAATTATATTTCATGAAGAAAAGGTATGGGAAGTTTGGGTACTTCAGCTCCTGTATTTTTTGTGGTTTTCATTTTGTGGGCTTCCTTATTAACTCACCGGTTTTTACTCTGTGGTTAGCTTCCCATGGACCTGATCCAAAGCTCACTGAAATCAATAGACGTTTTTCTACTGACTCCAGTGGGTTTGAGTCAGGATCTAAGTGAGTTTATGAACATGGAAAAGAATTGGTTGGACCATGTTCCCTCAGTGGAAAATTTTGTTGTTGTGATGAAAAGTCAGTGTTTTTTTCATAGGTGTGGACCCCCATTTTTTCTCAACCTCTACAGCAGACATTAGACACTTTTTGCAAAAACTCTGCATTCAATCAAATGCCAAAACTTCTGTTTAAAAAGAAAAGGCAGTTGAAAATTTTTTTCAGCCTTAGTGTATACACTGTTATGTTTCTTTGTTATTCATCTCCAATATTTCTGATGTGGTGAAAGTGTTTTCACTACTGAGACTATAGGTCAGTTTCTGAAAAGAACGAACCCTTCTTCTGTGGTCTCAAGATATGCCTGTGAAAAGTGAATCTTCATGATTTCTCAGCATTTCAGTTGTGGAAACAAATCTGAATACTTGAGTTTCACTTTAGCTGACTGCCAGAGCACATTAAGGCAAGCTGTTTAAATATGTGCCACTTTTAAACACACAGATAGTCTCACTTGAAATCAGTGAGAGTACTTGTATTGTTAAGTTTAGGCATGTGCTTTAAGTGGTAATTTACATGTGTACCTGAAATTCATTTTGCGGGCTCCTTATTCTGTAGATACAAAAACACAGGCTTTTCCAGAAACTGAATCTGAAATGGTTCTTCATAAAACAAAAATTCCTGTGTTTGGTTCCATTACCTTTGCTTTTATCTTTGTTCCTTCTTATCTGAAAACCAATACAATATAAGTCAATAACCCCCCACCTCATTAATGAGAATTCTTAATGATATGTAGATACCTTTGCTGCACTTCATGATAAATATTTGTGTTGGCTCTCTGATTCTGTAGCTGCAACATAATATACACAGTCGTAAATATCTGCCAAAGAGACTTCTGTTTCTGTGAAAAACACTACAGAAAAGATAAAACAAACAAGGAGTCCTATGGCACTTAAAGACTAACAAATTTATTTGTAGCATGAGCTTTCATGGGAGAAAATTGAAGTGGGATGCAATAAATATATTTGTTAATCTTTAAGTGCCACAGGACTCCTTATTTGTTTTACTGAACTAGACTAACATGGCGGCCCCTTGAAACTATAGAAAAGATGTATTTTGAAAGAAGCAAGTACCTTTGATATTGTCATGCAGTAGAATGGCCATTCCTCGTTATTAAATCTTTGTAATTTTTCTGTTAAGTCTTTTGGAAACTGTCATGTAACTTTTGTAACAAAAAACAGCACTTTTCTCCCATCCCCTATTTTCCCTAATCTCTTATTTGTGTGTTTTAGGGAAAGCTTTAAGAAGGGATCTACAATCTTTCTTGCCTTGATCCCTGACTCCCAAGACCATGTGTTGAGGTTTCCATTTAGTTTTATTATAACCTCTGTCCTAAATGTGAGATGTGAATGGCATGACTGTTTATAACTATCCTTTTTTCTCCCCTCTTTTCTCCAAAATTATGTCAGTTTTCTGTACTTTTATCTCTTTTGTGAAGCTGTGAGGATATTGTGCTCTTTTCTTCTTTCATTTTGTTGTTTGAGGCACTAGGTAATAACCTGAAAAGTGCAGTGAGCCTAGGGGAAGGGTATCTAGCATCTCACAGTGAAAGTAGAAGGCCTTCATTTAGATCAGCTTTCATACTATTTTCAGCCAGGTTCTACCTGAGAAAATAGCAACTATCAGCCATTCCTCAGCAGCTGGTCCATTTATCACCTGTTAATCCATGTGCATCCCATTTATGGAGTTACAATCCAGAATATTGTACAACAGGAATTGAAGTAGTCTGGGTGAGTCTACTATAGGAAACACCGAAAGCAGTCACCCAATCTTGTTTCCAGTATCTGCAAGAACTCTAGGAAGGCAGCCTAGCTTGAAACATAGTTTCTGCAGCTGAAGTCATGGGTTTTCTAGCAGTGCCAACATTTTTGAGCGAGTTATAGTCTGTTCATTTTTATTTTCAATTATTATAAAAGCTTGATTTTTAATTTACCTTCTATCAGCTTGTTCTGAGCCATCTTTTAGGCTTTCTCCACCTGTTCAGCTGGTGACATCTACCTTATTTGCTTCTGTTTATTCTGTTTGAAAATACTGCATACAGAACATGACAGTACATGCTTTTGACCTTGCAATGCTGACTTTATAACTAATACGTTTCATAATATCTATGCTGAAGAAGATAAGGTTGACTGAACTAGATCTGTTTCAAGCCATTGGGCATTCATCCACAATGCTAAAACCAATTTCAATGAGGTCACTTTTCACACAGTGAATCTATAATAGTTTTTGTCTCCTGCTGTCTGATTTATACTTCTGGCAAAGAATGCTGGCTTCCCTGAAACTGAAAAGAGAATTATTTTTTTACAGGAAATAGGGTGTGTGTGTGTGTGTGTGTGTGTGTGTGTGTGTCTGTGTATTTTACTTTTAAGCAAATGATGTTTTATAACTAGCACTTACTATGCAACAATTGTATTATTTAGCCATATTCTTTTAATATACCGATTATTTTAAACAACTGTGTTATTTATATTCTGAACTGCAATTATGATATTACATATAGGAGGCAAAATATTTAAATATGTCCCTGTTTTATGGAGATGGTTATAAGCTCTATTTCCTGCACAATGAAGGCAAGACTAGTGCTCAAATCTTTGCATGTCACTCATCTAATGAAGCAGATATAAAATTAGATCCCAGGGATTAAACACCTTCAATGTCCTTTGGATTGTCTCATTAAATACCATGAGACTACTGTTATCTCATCTTTTTTGTAGTTTCTTATTAATTGCTCTGCCACTAATCCTGAGCATTATTTTTTTCATTTTCCTATAGTGCTTTGAACAAATGGGGAAGTGGATAATAATATGTTCTTAAATTGTCTTCAGTTGTCCTAGTGAGATCACAAAGGCTGTGAAGTGAATATAACAGATCCAGTCCTTGTGCCCAAATGGGTTGCACTGTAAACTGCTACGGCATGCGAAGGGCTGAACTCCATTCCAGTTCTGCATAAAATTACCTTGGTGGGTGTGGAGTTGGAATGGATCTGTGCAGCAACCAGATTTGCAATTTAGGGGAAAGTTTTGTATATATAGAGCCTATAGTCTGTGTGGATGATATTGTGTTCCACATTTTTTAACTTCTGGTAATCGTATATATTTTGCCCAGTGATTAAAGTATAATTTGACAGGCCCTGGAACTCTCCCAAATCTCTAGGCCCTCTTTCTGTATTGTCTGAGCCCCCTTCATGCATGTGCAGGCCTCAGCCCAGGTAGGCATTGCAAGTTTCTCTGTCTGTTTACCCTGTAGTTGGGCACAAACTTCCAACCCCACTTCCCAGCTATTTCTCACCATCTGCCTCCAAACACCTGCCACCACCCACCACAGCTCCTGCCCCTTATTGTCCCATCACCAGCCCGAGGCCATGCTGCTCCTCAGCTGCAGCCGAAGGGGCTTCCAGGTTTTGTGCAGGGCTGCCGTGCTGCCTGCTCCACCCCCAGCCCTCGGCCCAGCTGCTCCTCAGTTCCACCCTAACCTGCCCTCCCTGCTGCTGGCTCACCTGGTCATTTTCCCCAGTGGCTGCTGGTCCCCGACCCCCTCACTCAGGGCCCCCTTACCTGGGTGCTGGAGCAGAGAGGCCATGGCTGAGTCTGAGGCTCAGGGTGGGAGATTTAAAAACTCCCAGGCCCGGCCAAAGGGAAGCTCCTTGTTGGCTGGAAGATTGCATCTTCCAGCTGGGTAGGGGACACGGCTGCTGGCCATGCATGGTGGGGTAGTAGGTGGAATTTACCAGAACGCTGTGTTCTGCCACATTATTTTATTTTTAGGGGCCCTGGAACACTGGCCCCCTAAAAATGGTGCGCCCCAGAATGCTGTTTCGGCACATTCCCCCTTACTTTAACCTCTGATCTGGACTGAGATTTAGACAGACACAAATGCAGGTTCATATGTAAGCAGTTATCCACGCATTTTTTGCTGGCAGAGCAAGGCTTCTGTTTGTTGAAAATCTGACCCTTGAAATTGTTCATTCCTTTTTCATTTTGAGTTCCTGAATGGAACTAATTAAATTTGCTAACACCCTTTTGTCCTCCAACCATATTGGTTTAAATCTCACTCACACTGCTAAATTATTAACATCTATCTTACAAAAATCTACAGTGCTGAAGTATACAATGGAAAACAATGAGTAAAATACATGAGTTAAACATAATTCAATCCCATTTGCGGATCTGGATCTAGGCTAAATCTAGATGTCTGCCATCTAAACCAAAACAGAAGTTTCAGAAAAGAAATTTTGGGAAAGGGCTCTTGTCAAGTCAGAGATAAGTCAGTTCATTAATTTATTCTGACAGCTTTTCTCGATGTTGATCATTTGATAATCTAGTAAGATACCCTTCTTTTGACAGTCAGATTTAACCTTTTAATTTACAGTCGGATTCCTGGCTTTCTGAATGCAGAATGGAGATGGTTATGTATGTAATGGTATTTGATCAAACTTTCTTTAGTGAAACAGCACACTGCTCTGGTTTTATTTTTCAGTAATAATATAGATCTCGTAGTTTTAATTGTTGCCAGAAATGTGTCTTTTGAAAAATTAGTAATACAAATTCAAGAGCATTTATAAACATTTAACTTAAGGATACAACTTAGGTTCATTGCCAAGTTCTCAAATATAACAACATATAAGGTAGTGAATTGTCTGATGGCATGGAGTCTGGAGAAACACTGTTTGCAGAAGTGATACATTTGTTTGAATAGTATTAATAGCTTTAGATAGGAAAGCATGTAAGGTACTCTAAAATACCAGTAATAAGGAAAAAAAAAAAAGGAGAGAGAATAGTGAAAATGGTAAGTTTGAACTGTATTCCTCATGAGATGAAAGCAGTGGGAATTATAAACATCTATAAATTGATGTTGAGAATTTTTAAAACCAGAAGATTGCTTGTGTTCTGATTCCATACACATGAACTACTCTGTTGTTCTAAATGGTAGTTTTAGGTGTGTCACATTTGGAAATTAGGCTGTGCAGGTCCATAGTGATGTGTCTGGAGGCCTCTCCAAGTAATGAACAGGTCAGACAGAGCCTGAGTTTGCCAGCTTGACTCATTTGATCATGTGGCTCTTGCCAGATAGTTATCCTCTGATTCTTCAGTACAATAGTTTCTTTAGGGCTATGTTGAATAGTAAGCATATCCATGAGATATCCATAAACTTCATTCCTGTTTTGAATTTTTTATATCACACATGCAACATGGATTCACTTTATTTTATATTCTTTGACTTACTGTGATTGTCTACACCAAAATGCTTATTGCAGTCTCTTGAATTTTATGAAACTAGTGATAGCAGCTAAAGGAAAGCATGATGTGATGAGGTAAAATGATGACATTCTAGCTCAGAGTTAAACCTTTCTGCAGATACTGTCTTGATTTTGGAAAGGAATGATGTAATTAATTTTGATAGTAAGGTGGCTTCCTCAGCTGACTTACAGTGTAAATCATCATGACTTGACAGTTCATCAGTGCTGGATGCCAGCCCCCCGCTTTTCCTAGACCCGCTTCAAATGTTAGGAGGAGGAGGTTAGCTTTTTGTATTCTCCCTCCGAATGAACACTTCCTTAAAGTAGCTTAAGATAAGCAGTGGTACATTTTATTAAATTGCCTTTTAAACTTGACACATCATGGCAGAATAAAGCATTACCTGTGGTCAGCTGAAAATGCTTCTGTCACTCAGGCACACCTTGAAATGGAACAGTTTTCTCAGCATTAATATTGATAATTATAATGATTATGGCTAAATTTCATGGATCTGGATTCACTTTAGTACTTTTAAATACAAAGTTTCTCCTGGGGAAGAAATAGCCATAATCAAACTACTGTATTTTTACTGTCAACACCAGATTTCTGCCACTACAATAGTAATATGTGATGCCATAATAAAATCCACCTTTAGTCTGTAAGGTTTCCTAAAATCATAGTGCCATAGGCCTGGTTCCAAGACAGAATTTTTCTTGCACTATAGAGATGAATTTCAGCCTTTCATCATTGTGTTGTAACTTTCTCTAGGGTAATGTTTCTAGCATTACAAGTTTAGACTATATCTCTTTCTAGGTAAAATATACCCCCAGAGAGGGATTCTCATTATTTTAAGCACAATGCTATGCTTCCAGGGGGAGAATTCCTACACTTAAACCATAAATTATTTTTTTATTTTCAAAATACAATCTACTTTCTAGGCCAGTATATCTGACAACACACTTATATAGCATAACTTCCTGAAAAAAATCTCCAGCATTCTTCAGAACGTACCTATATCAAAGAACACCTGTACAGCCATAGTGACTGGCAGTAGTACAACAACTGTACAACACTATAATTAATCTGTCTAGTTTCCCCCATTTAATATGCACACTTCTTTCCTTTGCGGAAGCCTCATTACTATACATCCTAATTTCTTAATTACTTCCAACACTCGTGGTGTTGCCCTGCTATGAGAGAATGCAAATAAATAGCCAGACAGAAGGTCAATATATCTTACAAATATTTTAGAAAGTTTGTTTTGGTTTGTTTGTTTGTTTGTTTATCCCAAAAGACCTCCAAAATAGTAAGAGCCAGAAACACAAAATTTTGAACGTATACTACTGATTTACTAACTCAAATAACTGAATTGGTTACATCCCAGTCAGTTCCCCCAGAGCACCAATTGGGCCCACTGATAATTAACTTTTAGTAGTGCCTCATCATAGGCATTTGCTGGACTCTTCTGTTAAGTGTGTCACATACTAATACCAAGACGTACTAATACCAAGAACACCAGTGATACCTACATATATGCCTGGCATTGGCCATGTCTATTAAATACCACCAGGACAAACATTCAAAGTTGCTGGAGCTGATATGAGGTTCAACTGCTTCAGTCATGATCAACTATACATTGCTACTTCAAGAGTTGGAATGGGGAAAAATTTGGATGTTGTTGCTCAAGGAAGAAAAACAAAGGATTCTGTTTTATTGGCAATAAGTTAAATGTAAACATGTGTTGTAAGCACAGCACTAGCTATCTTAAATTCTTAAAGTAATATGATGAAAGAAAAAGTATTTCCAATAAAATGTTATGTTAATTTACGTAGTTCATTCACCGCATCTTTTTTTATTAAGAAGAGTTAAAAGTCTGTGTGTTTTGTAAGCACATCAATAGCTTTGTTAATCTCTTAGGGTTTGTCCACACAAGTCTTTTATTTTGAAACAACACTGGTTGTTTCGAAATAAAAAGCTGAATGTCCACACAACGTTTTCTTATTTCAAAATTACATGCTCTGTCATTTCAAAATAAGAACCGTCATTTCGAAACAGCTTAAACCCAATTCATTTTGAAATTGCTGTTATTTCAAAATAACCATTTTGAAATAATGCCATTTGGACATGTTGTTTCGAAACAACACCGTTGTTTTGAAACAACTGTTTAGAAACAACATGTCCAAATGGCCTTATTTCAAAATAACCATTTCGAAATAACAGCTGTTTCGAAAGCAGGCTTTCCCTTAATTCGAATTAACATTTTCTTAATTCAAAGGACTTTATTTCGAAATAATTCATTTTGAAATAATGATGTATGTGTGGACATAGCCTTAAAGTAATATATAAGAGAAAAGTATTTCCAATAAAATATGCTATGTTAATGTAACTGACGTGTTCTTTCATCACACCTTTTAGTGTATTTTCCCCAGACAACACTGAGTATGTCTGCTAGTTAAGTAAATAAAGCAAATAGCAAAGATCTCCTGCAGTCGTAGCTGGTAGCCTTGTTTACTATTTGGGATTCTCACTTCCTGACCATTTTTGTGTAGTTCTGGTGTTCTAGTATTTTGACAGGTCTGAATTATGTGACAATGAGGCAGGATTCATGAAAGTCATCAGTACAATGATGAAAGAGCATTCATTGATGTAGTTCATGAGATTCTACCTTGGATCATGGCCAGTGTCATTATGATTCTAGATTCCGAAGGGGCAGCCGACTTAGTCTAGTTCAGTAAAACAAACAAGGAGTCCTGTGGCACTTGAAGACTAACAAATTTATTTATTGCATGAAATTTTGTGAGAGAAAATTCCAGTTCGTCAGATGTTTGAAGATGGGAGAACATACAGAATTGGAGGAAATAAATGTGGGGAAGTGTAAGACATGGGATCAGGTCACACTGTAACAGCAGATCTTAGCAGTTGTTAAGATTCACACACTGGGGAACAACATATAGCGGAAAAATATGCTGCTCCCTAGCGTTTGAGTCTTACAACTTAACAACTGCTTTGGTTTGCTGACACAGTGTGACCTGATCCCATGACTTATACTTCCACACATTTATTTCCTCCCATTCTGTAAGTTACCCCATCTTCAAACATCTGAAGAACTGGAATTTTCTCTCACAAAATTTCATGCAATAAATAAATTTGTTAGTCTTTAAGTGCCACAGGACTCCTTGTTTATGATTCTTGGAACACTTACCCACCCAAAAGGCTAGTTTTTGGCAAGCACTAACATTTAATTGTGGAAATCTGGCCTTGGCGATAAGAACAACTTGGATTTTTTGTTTTTTGTTTATTGTATTTGGGATTTTATTGCAATAAATATCATTTCTGTTCAATATGAATCCACTTCTGAATTTTAGCAAAAGAGTTCAAGGATCTGGATTGCACCTTGGCTTTGCAGGGTGGGCAGGGAGTGTGTTTCTCAGCCTATCAGCACTTTAGCTGTGTCGAGATGAGTAGCTGGGTTTTCTCTGGGTGAAGTGAACTTTACCCTATACTTTATTCATTCTTTGGATGGCATTGTCAATCTCAAACATTCAAAAATCAGGAGCCAGGTGAGTGATCAGGCTGATTTACAAATCATGAGGGGTTTGTTCTTAAAAAAAAAAAAAAAAAAAAGTTGAGTTCTTTTTTTAAATTCTAATTCTGAGGCCTTTCTGGTGCACTGAGTTGCATTTTCAAGATTTTCTTTGGAACCATGAAGCTAAAAACATAATTTAAGAAATAGAAATAATGAAACCTGAGATTCCAGAAAGTGGGGCTTTAAGGAGATATGATGTGACTCATGCAAAAAAGAAAAAGGAAAAAAACAGTGGAGAACACAAATATTCTACAAAATAGCACAGACATTACATTGTAGTACTCCAGTCAGTTACAGTATTACGTTCTATTGTTTTGAAGTGTGTTAATTTAAAACTGTGTGGCTACTTTTTTCAAGTTGCATCAAAGCTAGGACTTCTGTCACTCTCTAATAAGAAAAACTGCCTTTTCATTCACTGGCAGTAATTGCCTCTGGTCACAGAGGAGCACAGATGAACTGAAAAGAGCAAGTTGCTAAAACAACTTGAAAAGATCTGACTCTATAACCATAACCCAATAAACCAAACTGATTCTGTCAAACACTCTGAGATGAGTTTGAGAGGGGGAGGCCAGCCTACTTATCAATCTCAAACTGGCACTTAAAGCTTTTTTCATTGCGTTAGTACACAAGCATGGAAAAATAAGAGACATTCCAAGATAAAACTTCCAGCGAATTTTCAGGGAGTCAGTGTCTACTACTGAAAGTGGCCACTAAATGCCATTGCTCACTTAGCACCCCAGCATGCGGATGAAGTATCTGCACTCAGTCAATGATGATACTACACATGTCTTTAAGATTCCAGGTTTCTGGCTCTTGGTAAAGTTCAAACATCATCAATGGTGAGAAACAGGATTATAGTTTCCTCTCTGTGCTCCTCTTGATAAGAATTTTGTATAAAGCTTTCAGATTAATTTTCTTACTTAACCCTCTCCTTGCACTCAGGACATCTGAGTTTAACAAGTTCTCAGTTTAGGAAGACTTTTAAAATGATCTAGAATTTTTATTAGATAATAAAGAAAATTACTTAACTGTAATAGTCTCCTGGTGACTTCTTTGGAGCAGTTCAAACTACTCTACCCTGCAAAAATCATTAGCCCTTAACATGCAGGTTCAATTCCCAGGGGGTTGGACTTGATGATCTCATGAGGTCCCTTCCAGCCCTATGATTTGATTGATTGATTGATTGGGAATTATGCTTTTGCTCTGTGAGAGGCTGGGAAGTAGTTTGTAGAACTGCATTCCAGCTCCCTATATCAGTCCCACCTTCGTCAGTCATCTTCTCATTCAAGTGATATGCATCCTGCAGATGTTGCACTGGTGTGGGCATGACAGAGGCCAGACACAGGGAGACAGGTGCTAGTCATGTAAGAAGAAAGGATTTTAGGTTACTTTTTTTTTCTTGCAGCTCTTCTGTGCTAATGCTCATCAACAGTGAAGGGGCAGTGTGTGGTGTTCAGGGTAGGCTGTGTGTCACACTTACAAGTTCAGTGGCACTTTGGTCTCCTCAGGTGCCACCACTCAGGTGCTGAACCTTGGCTGCTTTCACATCTGTCAAAGATGGAACCAATGAGCCTATCACTCTTAAGATGGATTTTGGGCTGCAGGCTCTTGTTAACTTGAGAGGTCCAACTGTTTTTGGCCTCTGTAGGACTGTTTCCTCTAGGAGCCAGTCACCAAGGAACTTAGAAACTCAAACATATGCCTCTTCAAACATTATTTTTTCTTTCACCTAAGGATGCCAAGCTAAGATGTAAGAGGAAAAGGGGTTATACACACATCTCCCTTTATTTACACTTAAAGATCTCCTTGACAGCCTTTGTAAGTTCCCCTCAACCCAGTTACCATCATCTCAGACTGGAAGAGACAGAGTGCAGCATATTGTCTGACGATGCTATCCCGATATGAATGCGCGTCAGCAGTGCTGGCAACCTGCTCACTCTTGTTCTCCATTCTGCCTAGGGTACCAGTAAGAGGGTTTTAATACACCCTTTGGTGATACACTCGTCCTGGGAAGACTACATTCTAATAGCCTAGTGGTGCCAGGCTGGGGGTACTACCTGCACAGCAGTTGCCCCATTGTTTTCCTGAAGATCCTTGGTATTCCTTGTGATCCTAACTTTTAGTTGCCATTCTTGCATTTTGTGTTGGTTTCCCCTTTCTTGACTCCCTTACTATAACTCTGTGCAGTCAGGCAGGATATCACACAGTTAAAGTATTATTAAAAAAAAAAAACCCACAAAAACTTCCTTCATTCTCCGTATCTTGCCTGTATCACCAAAGGTTCAGAGAGAAAAAAAGCCACAGTTATCTCTCTGGAAGGGAAAGGTCTCTACCTTCTCCAGTCACTGAAAATTGGGCCCATTCCAAGCCAAATGAGAATCAGTTTGAAAGCTGAATTTTCATGCCATTGATGCACAATTGAGTGTATGGTGGGGGGAGGTAAAATTGAGATGCATGGAATAGTTTGAAATGAAATATGGAACATCTTGTTAAAAAAAAAATCACCAGTCTCTCACTGGTGAATCAACATAGGATATTTTTTTTAATGCCTCTGGGCTTTCTGAACAACATTTAGGTTAATAATTCAAGTAGCCTAATTGGAGAAACTGGTGACAAATCTGTGTAGTCTGGCACAGTGAGGTATTTGGAGACTACTGCACCGTAGACAATACATTCTGAATCATCATTAAAGATTTAAACCCAAAATACTTCTGAATAGACGATTGTAATTGTATATAGTCATGTACAAATGAAGCTGGAATAAAATATTGGGTTCTTTAAATCTGACAACATAATGTAAAAAATTCCTTCTCAGAACTGCCCACATTTCTGTCCCGTCAACCCAGTCCCATAAAGTTTATTAGATGCCCTGATTTTATAAAGACTGAACTGAATTGCAATATGTTTTTTAGTTGCCTTTCTTTGTTTGCCTGACTGACACTTGACAGACTCCTCTGTATCTGCTTTGGTGAAGGAGGGAAGGTTTTCAGTTTCAGGAGATGTCATTCATGCAGACCAGGAGAACAGCCTGACATAAGTGTGTTCTTCATGGGGAATTTCTTATCTTGCAGTAAACTCTTCCTTGAATTCTCTTTATTTTCTAGCCTTTTGAGGATAAAATTGTTACCACCACCAGTTCATTAACCCTGCGTCTTCCCTTGTTGTATGTAATATGGGAGAAGGGACAAGCAACTTCTGCCATTGGAATAGGAAGAATATATTTAATTTTGTCAGAATAACTCTGCCAGTAGTCAGTGATTGAAAAGACTGGAATTATTTACCATAGGAAGGAGAGTCAGAAGAAGGAATATGATAAAAGTATGTAAAATAATGACTTCGCAAAATTCAATTTTTGATTTGATAATTTGAGGGACAGTCTGTTTATTTGTAAGGGGTTTTTTTTTAAATTGATTTAAAATTTCACATGTGCAAAAGTCTGTATTATAAGAATTTTTTCCAATTTTAATTTTCACAGTTGCAAGAAATTATGGGAGGGGAATCTCAAAGTCTACATTCAGATTCTCAAACAATGATTTTAGAATCATTAACACAATCTGTCTAATCACATCAGTATATACACCATAAATATTCGTATGTCAAATTCCTAAGTTCTCAATCAGCATTTTTTTTTACTTTACCTAGCTGTAAACTTCAGTTAATATTGTTGGAAATATTTTTGTCAGTTCATCCATACAGTAAAATCAACATTTTCTGATATTTATGGTGGTGGTGGTGGGGGGGGATCTCATCCTTTCAAGCCTAAAAATAAGAGATCATCTAGAGAAGGTTGACTGTCTGTCTTACAACTCATGGAGACATTCAGTGAAATAAAAAGGTGAGACATGCAAAACCAATAAATGAAAAATCCTTTTTCTTAAAATATATGATTAGACTGTAGATATGAGGATAAGAAGTTAGGAAACCTATTATTCAAGGGCAGATAACCCTACATCTTATTGTCAAAGCTTCCTCTGAAGCATCTGGTTCTGGTCACTGTCAGAGAGACTGGAACCAGAATACTGGACTAGATGGACATCTAATCCAGTCTAGCAATTTTTATGCTCCTATATATATAGAATAAATCCTCCTTGCTACTTTGTGCAAGGATGCAAACAGGAAAGGAAATTACTGGAGAAGCATAGAGGAAGAGGTGATTTAGGCTGGAGAGTTAAAGAATGCAATCTAGTGATATATTAGCACAATGGAAAAGGGCCATGTGGATCCTAAAGCTGGTTGTTAGTTTAGTATCTAATATTCTGTTTGAATGCTTACCAAAGAGAAGGGTAATGACAACAAATAACAAGTAGAATGACAATGTAATGATGACAAATGCAAGTTTCATTAACAGTAGACCAGACTGTCTTGCTGGTGGAAAGAAACCAGCAAGGGACAGGCAGCACAATCAAAAGTAGTCCTCAGAGAAAGACACAGTAGTGAAATACTAGGTTTTCCTTTGCATAATAAACAAAGGTTGACAAGCAAAACCAATTCCATGTAAAATAATTTCATAAGAAAGTTGTTATGCCTGGCCAATGAAGTAAACACTCTGTAGTGGGGTGGATAAGGCAAGAGAAGTTGTGCAGATAGTAGTAGCAGCAAAGGGTAACTTGCAAAGAAAGAAATTATACTAAAAGCTTGTTTCAAAGAAAAAATAAGGGGCAGAAATCCTTTTGAAGTAGGTGCTTCAGGTAATGCTCTGGCAAGAAAGGGGAAAGGAGGTCCAGACAAAAGGAATTCAGAGCCACAAATATCAGTGTGGCAAAGAAGAGTGTGTAAATGGAAATTTCATAATGAAAGAAGTAACAAAACACAAGTAGATTGGATAGCAGATGAGTTAAAACCACCATGGTAGCTGGTGTGCAATTGACAGGTTGGTGAAGGAAAAATACAAGTCTTAACTACGGGTCACATCATAGTCCTTTGCTCAGGGCTTGTTTTATTTCCAAAAACAAAAACTCCACTGCAGAATAAGTTAATTCAAACTACTTTATAATAATCAATTTACATCTTTCGAAGCCCAGTCGTCTGGGAGAGGAGAGGACATATTCTTCCCTTATGATAATCTCCTTAGTGCCACCTTCCTCTTACAACTGGATCACTCGCGTATAAGTTGGACTCCAGTACTGCCTTCTATGCAGCCTTTACGTTTTACAACAAGATTACCTAAAACTAAGAAGTTTTGGGTGAATTGAACAATACAGCATACCAGGCTGGGAAGGTAGCCAAAGGAAGAGGAGATGAATGCAGTTCAAAGGAATTCTAAATATAGGAGTTGTAAATGTAGTTCTGTCCATAGCCTATCAGTGCAAGAACACTAGTCCAGTTAAATCTGTATAGCGCTTAGTGGTATCCCAGGATGTGTAACACATGGCACAGGCATAGAAAGCAGAATTGACAACATGGGTGAGATTTTCTTCGTTTCAAAAGACCATTGTATGAGGGAAATAGGAGAAGGATGATTTCCACTATTTAGCCATCACTGAATTTTTCAAATCTTTGAGCAAGTTTGAGAAACTATACATGTTTATACAAAGATGACAGCTCTATATCAACCACTTTCAATTTAAAATTAATTGACCAGTAACTAAAATGTGTCACCTATTCTCACTGGGTTATAGAGCACATAGTGGTTTTGAATCCTCTCAGATGTACGCTATTACCAGAACCACTTGCTATTTCTAAATCATTTTCCTATATCTCTTCTTTTCACTTTCTCTAAACTTTGCTCATGGTTTCATCAATAAAAAAATCAATTTTTTATTTTAAGTTGTATCTATACTAAAAATGTGTTGTTCCTACCTGTTACTTTATTGAAGATAGCATTTTCCTCCAGACTGTTGTTGTAATACCTGGATTTTCTCAAATACAGGTTCCATACACATAGATATACTGAAATAGGAAAGAACTCCTAGCTAGTACAGTATTGTTGATGTCTTTGATTTAATCCAAGCTAGGGAATATATTTGTAAGTAGCTGATATATGTAATTACTTGAAAACATTTAGTTGAGTCAGAGGACCTGAACCCATGAGACACAATGAAAACTGATAAACATTAACCCAATGACTCTACTCTTAATGATGAGCTAAGAGCACTCATATTCAGAAGAGGCACAGGATGAGGCCCAGTAGGAGTTGAGGGTACTCTGCTCTCCACAGGAGAAACATGCTACTTCACTAAGACAATACTAGAGTAATTAAAAAGAGACTTTTTTCTAGGTTTTAATTAAATGAAAGATGAAGTGCAAGCTCAGTTTGACATTTTGACTTTGAATGTTAAAGGAAGGGGATGAATGGGAAAACTTAAAAAAACTTTAGTAAACTTAATTTTTTATACCAATGTGTAGTATTTCTCAGAATTTTACTTGTAAACCTTTGAAATAGGAATTCAAAAGATTGGCCAGTATATTAACTTTTGTTTGTTGCACAATGTCTCATACATATAAGCTGGTATTTTTTGTATCTAGGCTTGTAGTTTTTAGCTGTTCAGATAATCTTTTCCTCAACAATTCTTGATTTACTAGTTGAGTTAAATTATCAATCTCATATATAGTAAATTAGTCATTCATCTTCAGTATAATGGTAACAGCATTTTTAATTTGCAGTGAACATATACAGCAACCATCTGTGCTGAAGGAATTTAAAACTGAATATCTAAAATTGTAGGTCCTAGTTTAGGTAATACAGAGGGGGAAATGACAAAAAATCTGTTTTGATTCTGATGTAATAAGCTTTTTTGAAAATTTACATTATGGGAACCTTTCATGTAGTATCATCAATGTTTTCACTGCAGCTTTACATCAGTGTACAACTGGTCAGAAAACTCACATTTTTCCTGTGGAACACTTTGTAAGGGGTGAGGGAATCCCCTTTAGAATTGTCTTCAGTAGAAGATTGTGGGTTTCCATGGGTCTTTTCATTCTGAAACTGAAGACTTTCTATTTAGCTTTGACTTCAGAATGTTTCATTCAAAATTTAAATTTTGAATATCAATTTTCAGTCAGAAAATAGAGTTTAATTGAAATCAACTTCATTTTCGCAGAAAACATCTGTTTTGATAAAGCATATTTTTCTAATGGGGGCATTTTTCGCTGCACACAAATACGACAGAGGGCATAATTTTTCACTTTCTCTCTCCTGGATTAATGGCTATCCACCATTACGGAGAAGATATCTTAATAGTTGAAGGTGTATTTTATTTCATTTTATCTTTACTAAATTATTTCCTGAGAAAACATCTGTACTATAGAAATACCTGTAACTTACGAGGGAGGGAGGGTTGTGTTTGTGTAACCAGCTTTTGTCACTATGGTAAAGTCCTTGGAAGAATAGATGCAGGGGTTAAAGTAAGCTGGAATGCGGGGGAAGGCCATTCCGGGGCCCCTATTTTTAGGGGCCAGCATTCTGGGGCCACTAAAAATAGAAAAGAGAATTGGAACGCTGCATTCTGGGACCCACCACTGAAAAATAGCGGGCCCTGGAGCACAGTGTTCTGGTTCCGTGTTATATTTTTAGGGCCCGAATGCTTGGCCTTAAAAATAGCAGGCCTCAGAGTGGTGTTCTGTGGGGTTCCTACAGGCAGGGGAGGCGGCAGGGCAGGGCCAGGCCAGGTGCGTTCTTGGGCAGGGCTCAAGCCCCGCCACAAGCCCCTCTCCTTCCAGGCATTGCCCCAACCTGGGGCTTGCTGCCCTGCCCGTTGCCCCGACCTGGGGCCTACCACCTCCACCTCCCCAGCCATGCTGCCACCACCAGTAAGTGCGGGGGCAGTCCGGCTTACCCTGGGGGAGGGTATTGGGGGGCAGGGGGTGGGGTGTTGCCATGTGGGGGTGCAGGAGCTGGCATCAGGGAGCCCCACCCATGCAGGAGAGTTTAGTGGAGAGCACACTTGGTGGTGTCTTTCAGTTTGAAGGTCTTTGAACACAGTCCCTCTTCTTAGCAGAAGGGAAGGGAGGTGAGCATGAGGCTTATGCCTGTCCTGCGGCAGGGAAGCCCAGGCCCTCCGACTCCACCAGAGCATGATCCAGAGCCCTAAGAATGTTAACACTGTCTGGCAGCCTCAAGTGGCCTCTGAGATACCCTCTCTGTGTCCCTCAGCTCAAAGCCCAATATACGGGATAAAGAAAAGGCAACTAAATCTTCAGCCCCAATGAGGGTGAACATATAATCTTATTACTCGCAGGGAAGCTTTTCTGGTGTGCTATAGTTCAGGAGCCCTAAGATAGGCATGTCTGTCTTCTCCCATCTAGCACCCTCTGCAGATCTAGTCCTTTGATCCCATCATTCCTAGTGTGGGGTTGTACATGCCATCACAAGTACATTCGGTTCTCCAAAGAGCCAAAGGGGCAGCTATGTTAGTCTAGTTCAGTAAAACAAACAAATAAGGAGTCCTGTGACACTTAAAGACTAACAAATTTATTTAATACATGAGCATAAATAAATAAATAATTTTGTTAGTCTTTAAGTGCCACAGGACTCTCTGTTTTTAAATTGTCCCAGTTACAGTAAACATGTTTGAACTGTGTCCACACAGCAGCAGCTTCTTTAAATGCAGCCATTAGCCAAACATTCTACTCAGCTTGATGATTTCATGTTAGTGAGGTGTCTGGGAAGCTATTTCATATTGTCTGAGCAAGTTACACGGGTAGCCCCTGGTCATGATTTTTTTTTTTTTAAACTGAAATTGAACTAATTAGTGGCATGTGTGGTTCAAAACATGGTTTGAATCTGCACACTCATTGTTAAAACTCCAGTTGTGTTGGATAGCTGTGCTAAGCATTAAGGGAGCACAAAGCATCCTTTTGCTCTCAGATGTGGCCTGCCTTTTTTACAGAAGCCTATGCAGAGAGGGAAGAATGATGGCTGAGCTGCCACTTCCCAATGGACCGAGGGAAGCCTGGGCCAAGCTGAAGGTCTAAAAGTCTGGTATTTTTCATTTCCTGCTCTGGAGCAATGCACCTAAGTGTTGACTCTTATGTACACTGAACTGTAAGGTTACAATGCAGCCCCACATCAGCAGGATCACAGGGTCTATATTAAATATGCCAGGGGATTGAATATAAAAATTGTTTTTGTGACGGACACTTGCTTTTACCTGATGAACGTTGATTATTTCAAAACAGTGTATAGACCATTCATTGGAAATGTAATACATCAGGATTCTAAAAGAATCTCCATGCTCAATAAAATCTGAACCTTTTAAAATTGAGTAATCCCATGCATATTATAACTAAATTCAAGCAGCTAGACAGTTACTCAGAGGGAAAATTTAAATTGGCTATATTAAAAAAAATTGCCCAGGGAAATGTGACTGGAATGCATAAACTTTACAGAATGTAGAGATTTGGCGTTACATAAAATACAGATGATATCTGAATTCACTTTCCCATTCCTCTGTGTTTTTTGGTTTTCTCTTTTGGATTATGGTTGCTGTAAACTCAATAATTTTTCTATTTCCTTTACTCTTCATCAATTACCTTCAATTTCTTATCTAATTATCAACTAGATTATATTTTATAAAACAACAAGTTGTTGTGTGGCACTTTAAGACTAACAGATTTATTTTTATAGTTTATATTTTTATATTTATATTTATATTTATTTTTATAGTTTATATTTTATAGTCAGACTGCTCATGTATATTTCTAAAAGTGAATTTACCCTGTAAGGCTGTAAGCTTCTTTTAGTTTCTGTGGTCTAGCACTTATAGCTGATCATCAGAGAGACTAGAGTTCATATCTTTTGCCAGTATAAGAAAAATAGGATAAATAGAAGTCTCCCAGACCCTTCCCCACCACCCGTTTTATCAGATCAAATGCTTGCCAGCAGCAGCAGCACAAGCAATTTGATAATGTCTTCACGCAGCTTCTACAGAAGTCATTACTCTGAGCAAATTGCTTTCTATACTATAAAGTGCTACACTGGAGTCTAGAGGGATGTGGAACTCAAACAGTGCTTAATACAGACTCTAAAATATTTTTAGAGCTTGATCCATTAGTTTTATAATGCTTAAGAAAGTAATATTTTATCAAAGAAGAAAAAGAGGGAGAAAAATCGTTCTGGTCCCATTAAGGCAGTGATTTAATAGGCTTTCCAGTACAACATATTTACTGTGTGATAATCAATTACCACCAGCAAATTAAAATATAAATTGGGTTGTCTAGGAAAAAAAGGAAGCACTAAATCAGTTGGTTCTAGATACGCATAAATACAAATTTTACAGTTGTGGTTTTCTAATGTCAAAACTAACACATTATGGCAAGACTTAAATAGGTTAAGGAGCACAGAAACTTAATATTATCTGTTATGTTAATTCTTTTTTTTCTGACTTCAGCAGAACAAATGTAACCTTTCTTTAAAAGTTCTTTGACTCTGCATTACTGATGGAGATACACACTTAACTGATCACGAGTTGTTTGAGCAGCAAACATGTAATAGACGTATTTTTGAAAAGCAAAGCAGTTGAAAAAGTTCCTCTGTTCTTTATGCAGTTGGCCAAGATGCAATGAACTGGAAAGTTCATTCACAGTCAAAAATAGAAATTTTAATTATTCCCAAAAGGACAATGACTCACAAGTAGGACAATAACATTTCAGTATGTCCTCCTAGCAACTGTGGCATTATATTCTATGATAGCAAAATACAATGGGAAAGAGTCATTCTAAAAGATGCAGTAGAGAGGTAATATACACCCAATCCATTGTATTTCTCCTGTACCTTCTTCATCAAAGACAGCTCACCTCACAACAGAAAATCAGAGAGAAGTTGTTCAGATTTCAGTTTCAAAGTTGAGTAATAAGGCAGTCCAGATTCTTTTTAGATCAGTTCTGTGAAGTGAAATGAAATGAAAAGGTTTATAAGTATTTGGCAGTATTTGTGAAGATTCAGAAAGGTACTTAGTGATATCTAACCTCATAACAGATTTTGAAAAGATGGGTGCAACCTCATGGCAAACTTCTGGGCCAAAACATAAATGCTTCTTGTTAACAGGCATATAATAGAATGTGATCCAACAAACCTGCTCTCAGGTAAATAGCTCTCAGGTTATTGACTTCAGCATGGGGAGGAGGGTAATAATGGAAATGCTTGGAAGAATATGCCCATATTTTAGGTCCCAGTGCTCCTGCTCCCTCCCATCTTCTTATGTGGGGGAGGAAGTAGGAATAATCAATACTGCTGGGTATGGACTGGATTGCATTGTGTACCATAGGCCTATCATAGAATATTACGGTTGGAAGGGACTTCAGGAGGTATCTAGTCCAACCCCCGACTCAAAGCAGGACCAACCCCAACTCAATCATCCCAGTGCAGGCTTTAATTATTGTAATAATTCTCAGGTACTTCACTTTGAGTGTATGCAGGGATGGCCATCTGTGGGTTTACAGGGGGCCTAGAATTCAAATGGAAAGCTTCCACTATGACCTTCCTGCTGGGTGATTGTGGACTCAGGCTTGCTGTAGTTTGGCCCTACATCTGCATAAAAATTATATTTATTAATTTGGTGACTTTACAGCTTTGCCAATGATTCTCCTCCTATCATTCATAGGCTGCAGTGGACAGTATCTTATAGCACATGCCCTTTTGATGTGCATTAACTTTTAAAAATGATTGACACTCCTCTTTTACATTGTACATGATTGTATTTCTGAAGATAGATTAAACTCTGACTATAAATGCCATTGTGGCACTGAACCAGAAAGGATTAAGTAACTAGCAGGCTAAATGATCCAAATTCAATCATTAAAAACATGTTAGAAAAATTAATATTAATTAGGGCTGTTCTTTATAAATACATGACAAGGCCTTGTTAGATAAAATGGAGCTTTGAAATGCAAACTTTGTTAGAGAATTAGAGGTAAATAATAATTGTATTAATATGTGTTTACTTACATCATATTAGAAATTAACCTTGCAACCAGGTTAGCTTGTGGATACCAATTCCCTTTCATTTTTCAATTATATTATATTAGGCTTCTGAATGATTTGGTTAACCTTATGATCAAAGATTAAGATATTGCAGGAAGTAACTTTCTTCACATTCTGTTCAGTTTAAATTGTCTGTGCCATAACGGAATGCCTTGATAGTATGAATGGATAGTAGCCTTCTGTTAATTAATGTGACTGGATTACCTCTGTGAACATAGAAAATAGCAATCTGTACTTCAAAGATATGCATTACTATTCTTCATTCAAGGAATGCCTGTTGTGTTATCATGCTTTCATAGCAGTCTGCCAGAGATTTATAAAAGAACTTTAGGACTTGATTCTGTATCTCAGATCTGCTTAAGCTTGGTTGGGGAAGCTTGAATCGTAAGATGAGGTCTCTAGATGCAGAGGAAAATAAATACTGCCCTTTAGTCAGAAATTAAATTACCAGATGAAAGTAGGATCTGAAAAACAGTTAATTATATCTTTTATAATTTTGTTAGCTATAACTGATTTAAGTCTGGAAAAATATTCCATTTACCTGCATATTTATAGAGGGGCTCTCATTCTTTCCCAGTAAAATCAAATCACTAACTCTACTTTGCAATAAGGAATGTATTGTCCAGTGTCTATCACACACTTCTTTTTACTACTTTCATTATTGGGTCTTTTCTCTCAAGCTCTCGTGCTGCAAACATGTATGCATCTGCCTAATTTTAAGCAAGTGAGCAAGCAGGATGAGAGAGTAAGTAAATAAACTTTATCGCCCATGTCTCATGGAACTCCCTGTTAAAATTTTTCAGGAATTCTCCATGAACATAAATATTAGCCATGCTTCTTTTAAACACATGTCCTAATGCATTTTCACCTTTACAACAGCTTAGGAATATTTTCTTTAACTTTTCCAGGGCAATAAGATTTTCCTTCATTTTATGGGAGGGCCAGTGTAGGATTGCTGTACCTTTCGCACACCCTAAATAAATAGTCTCCTGATTTTTCAAGAGCCCAGGGTAAAGCCAAGTGTTAATTGTTGCTATGTTAACAGTATGGTTATGATGCAATATTAATGAAAACTGCCACTTAAAACTGAGAATTACTTTTAAAGTCAGACACAATGATAAAATGTGAGCAGGTAAACCACATTCTGGGTCAAAGGCAGTATATAACACAGAATTAAAAAAAAAATTACCACAGTAAATCTACTGAAAATAGAATTACACCTATGTAAAACAGCTGGAGATCAGAATCAGTCACATAGTTTTCATTGAACTAAATTGACACAATCACTTGTTTATCTGATATGATCCCAAGATACAGCAGAAACGCTCAGAGAGCTACAATTCAAGCAGCCTTGGCTTTCTGTGGATTTTTATGACTAAATTCACCTGTAGGAGTTATTTGGCCTTGATGTAATGGATGTCTAAAAATCAACTTGTACAGAAGAATTGAGAAAAAATTTTGGTGGATGGAAAGCTGACAATCCATACGTACTCCCTTTCTCTGTACTGCAAAAAAAAAAAAACAAAAAACATTCATGATCATTAAAAGTCAGGAAGATTAAAGTACTAATAGTTTACTAATATTAGGAATATCTACCTCACATTTCAATAATCATCATTTTTTGGAATTCAGGGACAGACCTTAACATCAGTGTTACTCAGAATACGAAGGTTGTCTCACTGTGGTTACTGGGGGATATGGGATGAGGTGGAAACCACACTGAGCATGCTCAGTAGAGGCAAACTGAATGGAGTGAGGCAGATTACATTCAATCTGGTGATTTATTCTAATAATTAAATTCACCAAGATAGCAACAACAGAGCTTATACCAGTGGTTCCCAGCCTTTTATCTGCTGCGACACACTGTACTGCGCTGTTGCTCATGACTCTTGGACCCTGCCACTGCAGGCAGCCCCCGGCCAGGGCCATGTCCTGCCACCACTGGCAGCATGCTTAGGGGGTTTCTGTGGCACCCCAGTGTGCTGCGGCACAGTGGTTGGGAACAGTGGCTTATACAAAACTTCACTGGTTACCAAGAAGCCCAAAATCGCAGTTCTCTAAAGCTGCCACCCAGACAGCTGAGTCAGTATGGTGAAAATTTCAAGCTTCCACCCAGAAAGCCAAGTAAGTATGGTGAAAATTTCTTATAATCTTTTTCAACACACACAAATTACTGTAAATCTTAAGAGACTAGACACATTACCCACCAGGTCAATAAATATTTCAGGCTTTATCCAAATATATGTTTCAACCAATCCTTATTTGCTAAATTAAGATGTATTAACAAAGAAAGAGTATTAGTTTTAAAGTATTTATACATTCAGATATGAGTAAAGTTCTTTGATCAGTTTCATAGTAGAGACTGTGAGTTGTTGAGCTATGAGAAGTTCTTTCAAAATTGATTCTTTAGGTTATAACCTAATATAACAAATATATCACGTCCAGGAGAAGGTAGTACTTAAGGGTTGTGAGACAGCTGTCCTACACTAATTTTTTAAGTTAGTTTTGAGGAGATAGGAACAGGTTAATAAAAACCATCTAGATTTATTTAAACAGATGTAGCGGTTTCTGTAGACTGTCCAAAAAAAAAAAAATAGGCAGATCTCCATGAGGAGTTGTACTTGGACTTCAAGTGATAAATATAATCTCTGCCCATCTTCAAGCCCATTTACACTGCCAGAGCAATTTAAAGTGCCCTGAATGAGAAGCAGGTCCAGTTCCTGGTGATGATCAACGTGTTTTATGGAGAGGAGGGACTTCAATAAAGGGAGGAATTGCACATTGGAAGCAATTTTCTAGCTGTTTGTCCAAGGACATGGTATCTTTGTCTTTACACACAAAGCCCCCACTACTCATATGCTCTTGTAGAAGGACTGATGCAGTGCAGTACACCAGCCTCTTGAAAACACCTTGTGGGGCCAGAAACACTCCCCTCTGTTTAATAACACATTGCCTGCCCAAAGCTGTGGAAAAGAAGGTAGCAACCACGTAGCTGCTTCCTTCCTTCTGCTCTGACTTTTAGAACAGGGAGGCAGTTGTGTTTTACTCATTCAGAGAGAGCAGCTGGATCCAATTTCTCTAATAGGAAAGATGCTTCTCAAAAGGAGGTAGGTTGGGAGAAGAGAATCTTGGTTAGTTGACAGGGAGGCTCTATAGTCTAGGGTAGGTCGTCTGCTTTTGTATGTTTATTCTGGATTATTTTGTGTTGAAGTAACATGGGGCTGGTGTCCAGAAATGCTCCCACAGCTTCTGGCTTGTTAGTTAAGCTGACTTTTCTGTAGCTCATATAAATCAAAAATCAGTACTCAGAGTTCTCAGATTTGTAAATGCATTTCATCTGCCTTTCCTCTGCTGCCCTTTCTTATCATGAGGTGGGTGGGACTGACTGAGATGTTCTTATTCTCATCTAGCTAGCTGTAGTCCCTGAATCCTTGCTACGAACAATGTTAACAAGGTTAAAAGAGCTGATTCTTTCTTTGCTTTGTAGTGTGTCAAATGGGCAATCCTACTGTGGTTGAAAGGGGACAATTTATGTCCTAAGAGATACTTTGCTCACTTAAGGCAGTAACCTAAATGTGAACTCCACACAGACAAAAATAATTTATGTGAAAAGATGTTTTTGTACATAGCGTGCCAGTGAACAATGTCACAAGCTGTGGCCTTGAAAAATGGCCATGCAAGCACAGCCCAATAAAGCAGAGTTTCATTCTTGCAGTCTGTATTGAAGTAAAAACAACTTCCTTCCCTATATAGAAAGATCTCTTATATGTCTTGCACTTTCTTTAAAACAAAATCTTTGATGGGTTGGTCATTTTCAGCAAAGAACTTGTGCTGTGTGGTGTTTTTTAGCTGTTACTAGTACTGAGATTTAATCTGGCGCTCCCAAAGTGATATAACTGTATTTGGTGTAAAACCTGTTTGTAGACTGATAATCTAGATATCAAGGTCACAGATAATCAAGACATAGAGTTGTGTAGTAGTAATAGAAGAGAGAAGTTTACTGAATGTACTGCAGAAGATTGACATGTGATGCTAAATTGACCTACAGTATTATTTTTAAAAGTATGTGGTGCCTCTGTTTGCTGAGTGCTAATCGTTGTAGTAACATCTATTTAGAACTGGGATGAAGGAAGTGGATATTAGATAATGCTTGGCTCCCAGGAGACATACAGGAAAGTTTTGACTGCCACTGAGAAGAGTCCTAAGTGTAGACTAGGGCTGAGAAGGGATATGGTAAGTTTTCAAATACGGTTTTTATGAGGAAGAAGGAGAAAAATTACTCTCCTTAATCACAGATAGGTGAGAACAAGAAGCAATGGGCCTAAATTACAGCAAGGGAGGTTCAGCCTGGCCATTAGGAAAAAATTCATAACTGTCAGGGTGAGTAAACACTTGAATGAGTTGCCTTGGCAGGTTGTGGAATCTCCTGCATTGGAGGTTTTTAAGAGAAGGTTAGACAAACACCTGTCAGGGATGGCTTAATGGGGGTACTTGGTGCTGGCATGAGTGCAGGGAACTGAACTTAATGACCTGTCATGGTCCCTTGCAGTTTCTGTGTTTATAGACCCCAACAGCAAGGATTTTTAATGAATCTATAAACTTGGGGTTGTTCCATATGACTGGAGAGTTCCTACTATATGTTTTCAAGAGCAGACAAAAAGGGATCTTTGAAATGACAGGCTCATTAGTTTGTTGTGAGGTCTTAAAACAAATTTTCAAAGAGGAAATAGTTAAGGGCATAGAGGTAAATGGTAATTGGGATTAGCACATGATTTTATAGAAGATAGATAATACCAGACCAACCTGATTTCCTTTGCTGAGACGATAACTGACTGTTTAGACAACAGAAACACTGAAATCCAGGTAGATGAGATCTTCTGCAAAGCATCTGATACAATTCTACATGGGAAATTATTAATTTGGAAAAAATGAGGGTTTAATATGAGAATTGAAAGGTGGATAGGAAATTCATTAAAGGGGAAACTATACTGGGTCATTCTGAAAGGCAAACTGTCAGACTGGAGGGAGGAGACTACTAGGGGACCTATCTTAGTCATCATTGTTAGTAATGCTTTTGGCACAAAAAATGGGAGTGCACTAATAAAATTTGATGACACAAAGTTGGGAGGTATTGCCAAAACAGAGGAAGGCCAGAATATCCTACAAGAACATCTGAGTGACCTTGTGAACTGGAGTAATAGAAATGGGATGAAGTTTAATACTGTAAAGTGTAAAGTCACTGAATCACTTCTTGGATAAACAAGAATTTTTGCTGTGACAAGTAGACTTTTTCAGTTGGAGGCAACAGATCAGAAAACACCTGGCTGTACTGATTGATCACAGGATGACTATGAACTTCCAATGAGATGCAGCTGAGAAAAAGGCTAATGCAGTCCTCGAATACATCAGGGGAGATATTTGCAATAGAAAGGGATAGGGAAGCATTAGTAGCACTATACAAGGCACTGTTGAGACCTGAATACTGTGTGCAAACTGCAACTGGAGTGGAGAAGGGCTACTAGGGTGATCAAGGGAATGGAAAACCTACTTTATTAGAGGCAATTCAAAGAGTTTGGCTTGTTTAGCCCAAGCAAAAGAAGGTTGAGGAGAGAGAAGGCTGGTTTCTATAAACACATCAGAGGGATTAAATATCGGGGGGGGGGAGTTTTTTAAAATAAGTGTCAGTGTTGACATAAGAACAAATGGATATAAACACGCCATCAATAAATTTAGGCTTGAAATAGACAAAGGCCTCTCTACCCATCAGAGGAGTGAAATTCGGGAACAGCTTTCAAACGGGAGCAGTGGGAGCAAGAAACTTCACTGGTTTCAGGATTGAGCTTGATAAATTTTAGAAGGTATGGTATGATGAGACTGCCATTAACTGCACGAAGCCAGTCTGTGACTGCTAGTAGCAAATATCTCCAAGGTTAGTGATGGGATACTACCTGGGAAGGGCTCTGAGTTACTACAGAGAATTCTTTCCCAGGTGTTTGGCTGGTGGGTCTTGTCCACAAACACAGGGTGTAAGTGATCATCATATTTGAGGTTAGGAACGAATTTTTTCACAGGTCAGACTAGAAGGGACCCTGAGGGTTTTGGTTTTTATTTTTTTGCCTTTCTTTGCAACATGGGGCATCGGTCACTTGCTTATTGAAACCAGGTAGATTGGTGGTAAATGGTGAATTCTCTGTAAGTTGAAATCTATAACGAATCATTCTGAGAACTTTGGTAACTCCATATAGAAGTTAGAAGTCCATTTCAGGAGTGAGTAGACCAGACTATTGACCTGCAATGTGCAGGGAGAGAAGACTAGAGGAATCATGATGGTTCTTCTGCCCTTAAAGTCTGACTCTACTCTTAAATCCTTTTCATTACATATCTTCATCTAATCTCTGTTTGCACTGCACCAATTAGTCTCAGTAGTCAATATTGTTGTTTGGTGTGGTAAGATCTATTGAGATCTGGAACTTTAAACTGTAAATCCAATACAGCATATTTTAGTTTTTAAAGTTAGCTCTATTTTGTGCTTTGTCCTGTTTACTAATAAAAGCCTGGATTGAACGCCAGTATTGCTAAGGTGGAGCACTAGTGGCTTGCTAGCTTCAACAAATATGACTGGTGGATGGTAGGCACATGTCTCCCCTCTGCCATCATTTGGAGACATATCTCCTTTTCCCATTCATTTTCAGAGGGTCTAAAAATTAAGAATTAACTTCAGTTGGCACTTCTGAGAACATTTGATAGGCTCAGCTGATGGGGAATCCTGAAGGAAAGGCTTTTATCTTCAATCTTCTTAATTTTTTCCTGATGTAAAATATTCATAGGAATCTTCACAGAATTTGCAAACCTGAAAATAGATTAGAATGTCTTTTCTCAGATCATGAATATTTATGCAGCTCTATCTGTGTTGTTCCTCCGTGGACCCGGCAAGGAGTGTAAAGAGGGAATAATGTTTCAGTCATTTGCTTGATTCATTCCTAGGACTATAAGATGGTTTAAAATGGATTTCCCAGTACTCAAAGCTGCAGTAGTTAAAAGCATTTATCAACATGGGAGAGTGAGCCCTGGTCTGTACTTTCTGTGTTGTTGGCGGCAGTTGACGGGAGATACACAAGGTACATAAAATAACCTGTGTCTATCCTGACAACTTACTAAGTACTCCCTATGCACTATGCTAGGCCAACCAGAAATGTCTTCTGGTTGTCTTACCAATAATTCAGTTCTGGGCTCTGAAGCTGCTAGCATGAATTCCAGATTGATTGAGCTCATCTACACAGACCGCCCAGTTGAACCCGGAAGATTGTGCTGATGGTGGTGATTTTGTCACCATCAGTACAGACTTAGCCTAAATGACAAATTTCCTGCTGCTTCCCTCCCCCAGCCAGTTTGCCTGTGTAGATAAGCTTCAAACTGTAGTGGGAGGTTAATGGAGGCTTTTTTTGAGAGATGCTGAAGGGATAAATGCATGTCTTCATTGCAGAGTTCACTCAACTTATAACAAAAGTGTTGCTTCAACTCAAGTCCTGCCCATGCATACCAACATGTTGTTCAAGTTTTGTGGCTCTTTAATTCAAGTTGGCTGGCCTGTCAATTGGTATAGGTAAAGCTTTGAGTTAGCTCGATTCCTCGAGTGCTGCTACAACTCTGTGGGTTTCCATGTTGCTTTAAAGTGTGGCTGCCCTTGCTGAACTAGACTAATTCACAAGGAATTAACCTGAATATAAATAAGTCAAATTAACTCTGCAGTGAAGACCTGTCCTAAATCATTAGATCCCAGATTTTGAAATGCGTACTTGCTTTCACTTGAGACTGAGTTGTGTGGGCAAAACACATGATGCATATATGCAAGTCAACAATTTGTATATTTGCATATTTCTGGATGTGCACAGCACCAGTTGGAGTGTGTTTATTTTGGGCATTTTATAATGCACATCTTGAAAATACACATACATTTCTTTAAAAACAAGAAAGTCTGAACCTGTATCTTTCTCCATATCTCAAATGTAAGAATACTTGCTTACTGCTTGAGTTCGTTAATGATAGTAAAGCACGCCAAGATCCTTCAATGGAAAATGCTATAGGATTGCAATGCGTTGTTGTTGTTATGAAGAATTAAATTTGTTGAGGTTTATCCATCAGCAATGTACTATCTTTTCATTCAGTCCCTAGAATAAATGAGGGGGGCTTGTCTTCACTTGTTTGCGAGGACCCACTGAGCTGATCAGGAAGTTGACTGAGTAAAGACCACCCGGCAAGGAGTGTAGCACTGAGTCAGAGAGAAGGGGTTTCCCTTCTACTCAGCCTACTGAAGACACCACAGTAAGCAGGTGGCAGGAGGGAGATACACAAGGTATTTTAAGTACTTTGTGTATCTCCCTTTGATTGCCACTGAAATTGCAGTGCGATGTAGACCAAGGCTTAGGCATGGAACCCATCCTATGTAAACTAGTGAGGCTACATGCTTGAGTATGAGGGTTTGCAGTATGAGGGTTTGTCCTCTTACTTGGAAGAGAAAACTGAGTCATACCATTGAGAGAATGCAACTGGCTTTAGCTTGTGTGGGAAAACACCACTCTTCTGCTCCGTCCATTTAGCATCTGTGTCTAGTTTGTCTCCGCTTCTGGCATCAGTGACATTGTAGTATCTGAGTGCCTTCCACAGTAGGCTGGCAATAGGGAAGTCCCAAGGAACCTCTTGAAGTTCTTATCTCTTCTCCTTCCCATTAGGTAAAATTTTTCTGGGCTCGGGTTTTATGGGGAGATAGTTTTAAGGAGAGCATCAGAGCAATAGGGAGCTTGGTTGATGCTGTGAACATCATCCTGGTAATAATGCAAGATTTTACTTATTTCCTAACTGTGGTCAGGCTTTGGAACCATCTGATCTTTTCTGGAAGCTTGTTTTGTGGCCATATTCTCTCAGGTTTGACAGGTCTCTCATGCTTTGTGACCTGCATTGTCCTAGTGATTTGTTTTGGCAGTTTACACTGGGGTAACCAATAGCTCGTTTCCAGTTGTAATGACATCATTTACATCATTGTGATGTGAGCACAAACACAACCCTCCTGAATTGGCAGCATATTCCTTCCTTGGCACTCATTTGAACTGACACAAATGGCAATGTCTAAAGGGCATTGGGTAACTGAGCCTATAATAATGCAGTCTCATTGAAACAAGGATTAAGCAGATGGATTGGCTTTTAAAAATGTGTGCTTCGCACCAGATAATTTTCCCAAGTATGGGGATAGGAATCAAAGTGAACAAAATCTACAAGCATAAAAATTCCTTAACCAAATATGAGGCTCGCTTGCCAGTTCTGACTCTAAATTCCCTTTCTAGCTCTCTTTCCTGTTGGTTCCTTATAAAGTTCCTGGCTTCCTGTGTCTGACCAGTTGCACCTTTGTCTGCAGCAGTGCTTGGCTAATCTGAGTCTCTTAAAGATGCAGGACAGGCCTGCCACGTTCAGACATGTCAGCATTTCAACGTCTTTAGTTTTCAGATATGTTAGTTACAATTAATTTTATTTAACTATTGTTGCTTCTGTCTGCCTTCAGTTTGCACTACTTCATTTTTGCTGGATATACAAAGGATCCATTTTTCTCAAAGAAAATTATGCAACACTTAGTAGAAGATATTAGCGAGCACTTAGCCATGTATCTCATCCTGCATTTTCCTCCCATATAAACAACCATAAAAAGTAAACAGCAAAATAAATTGGTCATTTGCTGCAATAAATCAAAAATACAATCTTAGTCTTCTGTAACACAATGCAAATACAATAATGGTAAAATCTATAGCTGTAGAGATGATAAAGTATCAAGTGGTCCAGGCCTCTACGCTGAGGCCTGAGTATATAATCTATTATTTAAATGTACAGTAAGCTGTAAAAGTGATCAGTACATCACAGTTATCAACTTTCAGTAGTATTTGGTGTGATCCCAACATTGAAAGATAATTGGAGGTGCAGTAATGACCACTTAAGATGTGCACTAGAAGCTTGATTCTCTACTGCTTTATTCTTTGTGTGGGTCATTCCACCTCTGGGAAATGGTGTTAATGGTTTCTGTCCCCACTTCAAATGACTGCACAAAATGCAAGGAACTGGAGAGTCAAGTCGTTTCTTGTGAGAATACAGAAATCATTACTAGGAAACAACAAATCATGTCTAATTGTGGCAGTGTTCTCCAATTTCTGTGCTTCCAGTTGCAATCCCACTATTAAAAGTCATGTCTTTGTTGTACATGTGACACCGTTTATCAGAAAAAATTAAATGCTGTGCATATGTATGCATTGATACAGTGGAATACTGTATAGCTGCACACATGTAGTACAGTGCTTTCTAGCTGCTTTATTAAAGCTGTGGATGATACACAGTTAATACAAAACCTCAGCCTCTCTTATCAGGATCAGTGGAAACCAACAAGCCAAGTTAAGAAGAATTAATTGCAGTAGCTTGAGAATGAAAGAAACAAAGCACCAGATCCTCAACTGGTATAAATTGGTGTACGTCCAGCAAAGGTAATGGAGCTGTGTTGATTTACACCAGGTGAGAGTCTGGTCTCAAGGAGCTGCGTCTAGCCAGAGTGGATAAAAAAGTGTTTTATCTATCTAATCAAAACCTTAGCTAAGCTTGTCTTATAGCTTGGTGGAGGTACAATGTACCATTTTGTTGATGAGTCAGACTGAAATGTAACTTCAAGATGGTTGGTTAGCAAGTGTCCCATTCTCTGATCATTTCCTTTTACTTGTCCGCAAAAACATTCAAATCAAAACTCTTCACTTATAGTTTTCTCTGATTTTAGACAAATCTGGTTCTCTTGAAGTTTCAGGCATTTTAAATGTGTCAGTTTGAAACAAAATGATTAATTTTAAATTAAACATCATTTCATTTCAAAGCATTATTTTTTTAAATAAACATCCAAAATTCTTTTGACATTTTTTGTTCTGGGGAAAAAAATCAACATTTTCTCCCATCAGAACTGAGACTACTCTATAGAAATCTTTGGCTTCAATGAAAATTGAATTTTATTTTGTAAAAGTTTCACTCAGGTTTATTATGCCCACCGGGGACCCAATCCAAGCAGGTCTGACTCAACCCATGTGCTACAAATTCCCAATTCCTCAGGACAACTATTGCATCCTGGTATCTACCAATTAGAGGGGAATTCAAACTTGATTTCATCAATGATCAGTCATAACTTCCCAGTCAGGTAAGCAGATACTGTTTTCCATTTGCAAATGGGGAAACTGAGGCTGAAGTCAGCCTACACCTTTGAGGCTTCAAAGCATCAGTCAGGATGAGCAATACTGAAGTCTTAAGCTCTCGGAGGCTTGCTTAGTACACTGAGCCACTTTATCTCACCTTTTGGCAAGAGGCTACATTGTCTAATGCCTACAGCAGCTGACAAGGCAGCAGCAGCATCTACAGCCATAAATTGGATGGAGTTTACTTTAAAAAATTTAGTATCTATGGCTGTAGGTTTCTTGAGTCCTCAGCCTACCTTCAGGGCACCTTCTGGTGGTGGTACTGGGGAACAGGCTCAAGTGGTCCCCCTGTTGGTGGGTTGTGGTCTGTTTCTTCCCATGCTAGACTTCAGTCCTGAATCCTCTTCTAGGACCTTAGCCCTCCAGCCAAGACCAAGTCCACCTCTTCTGGGTTACAGTCCAGCTTGCTCCTCTCCTGGCCACTAATTAAAATAGTAAATGGCCAACAAACCTCCACTGCTCCTGGCACCTGTGCCACTATCTGGTATGCTGGAGGAGCAGGGTGTGATGAGTCCACCCACTTCTCCGGGCCCCAGCCCAGGGACTGTAAGTGCCTCTACCGAGGCCCTCTGCCTCTCTCCAGTCACTCCACAGTCCATGCCAACTTCCTGGGCCACTTCCCTGAAGCCCCCCAGTCACACACTGTCTTTCACCTGATCGGAGTCTAGCCGCTGTCCACCTGGCCCCCTGCCTCCAGACTGATGCTCTGGCTGCTCCTACAGTCTGCTCTTTGCAGGATCCACAGCTCCTGGTCAGCTCCTTCCACTCAGGATGCTGGCTCTGTCCATCAGCTAGCTGGAGAGACGACTTTATCCCTTCAGCTTGCCAAGGCAGCTGGAGCAGCTAGCCCTGCTGCTCCCTTTTTATACTAGCAGCCTGCCCTCTGATGGGCTGCCAGCTCCTGGCAGTGGCTTGGCTGTCCCTCCCAGGACCAATTAATCCTATAACTGTCAGTACAGGGCAACTGCCCCGTCAGGGGTCCATAAAGCAACAAGAAGCATTTGTGGAAGGACCACTATAGCTTCACAGAGCTGAGAAGCTGTCATCACTCAGACATCAGTAAACGTTTGTTGTTATATGTAGGGGAAGCTGTTGAGGCAACAACTATGTTGCTGTTCAAGAGAAATTGAATAAGGTCAGGTGGAAAGGTACATGAAAGTGGATGAGTGCTGATGGGCTGATTTTAGAATTGGGAAGAAAGGGCGTTTTATTTGTTCCTGTGTTGATTTAATCTCTGCTGAAAATGTGTGTTTTTTCTCACATTGAAATTACAGTATGTGAAGTTGAAAAAAGGGAGGCTTTAAATGTGAAATTCTTTCAAGTCATTATCTGGAGCACAATTTTAGAAAAACACTTGATGGAGTACCATGAGAAGCAGTGGGAACAGATGCCCTTCAGTTTCACAGTTCACCTATCCCAAAAATGAACTAATGTGTGTTAGGGCAAGATATTTTAGACGGGACAGAATTGAGACCCACAAGGCGCAATTCTTATCCCCTAACTTGTATGGAGTAATGTACTACTCAGCATTGGGAAGGACACTGCATTTGGGTCTAAGTGGATTGGTCCTGAACATATGGGAGTCTAGTTGACCTCATGGGCGCTCCTCATAGGCGAGAGGGTGAACTTGTGTGGATCTAGTGTCATGGCATGGATATTTTTTGTGCAAATTTGCTTCAATGAGACTCCGCGTCTGGTAAAGTAAGAACAAATAGGGGTTTTCTATAGTGTTCATGAACCCCTTTTGCTGTAAGTTTATCTCACAGGGATCTGGGATATGGCATATTTACCTTGTTTTAATGACTGTAATTTTATATTGAACTGTGACACTCATGATTGGAGGACAATGAATATTTGTAGTTTTAAAATGATACTGTGTTCATATGCACAATTTAAACTTCTTAAATCACTCTCTGGTCTTCCTTTTATAATAAAGCATTCCAGGGTGATAATGATTGTGATCTAGGCTGTGAGGTACAGTGTAGAATGATTCGAAATTATGGGAAAGTTTACATTTTTCAAAACCAACTTCGAATTTGGGAAACAGCTGCTTTTTTCAACTTGTGAACCACTCAATTTTAAATCACTCAGCATAGTAGTAGACTGAAAGCTCCTGTTGCTTTCTACACAAAAGTGTTTATAAAAATGAACTCCTGCAATTTTTATTTCAGGGAAGGTTTGCAAAAGGAAGGGTATTTATAAAAGTTTCCCAAAATAGCCCAGCTTGTCTTGGGCACTCGCATGGTTTCCTGATTTGGAAAAAAAAAAGTGATGCATGTATTAAGGATTGCTCCTTCTCTGTTTAACAGAATAGCAGTTTAACAGAATTTTGTATTTTTCTTGAAGTCCAGCTTCCTGAGATTCAGTAATTTCATGAGAATCCCAACTTTCATTGTAAGAAAATAACTTTCTAGCTCATATGGTTGTGGAGAAAAGCTTGAAAATCTTAATCCTACATTAAAGGCTTAGAAGTCAGAAGTCCAATAAAAGAATTCCATATTTCTTAAACTATCACAACTTTTGGATGGGCAATTCTGTTTAATCTATAATATTGTTAAATGATCATATTTGTTCGAACAGACAAATCCAGAACTATAGCTGGTACTCTTGGCACGTGCTCTCTGAAATACAGTGAATACAACATAACATAAACTTCAAATAATATTGGCCACATTTTCAAGTCTGAGTTTAACATTTAACCCGCACTCAAATGTAATGTCCGGATTCAGCCAAGCGTATGCTTAAATCCCACTGAAGTCAACAGAATTTAAACACTGTGCATACGTCCCTTCCTGAAGCTATAGGGCTCACACCCCAGACCCCAGCATAAATTGGTATTGTCTAGCACAGGAACAGGCTGCCTGCATGGCAGGAGTGTTTGGAGCCATGGACAGGTTGAATGCAGGCCCATGTTAGTTTTCTCTTTTTACAACTTTAATATACCCTTGTGAAAGCAAGAGGAGCACTTACGGCCTGAATTTCAGTTTGCAGTGAAATCAGGAAGTAACTGTAACTGGTGTTGTACAGTTCCAGGTCTCTCTCATTGTCCCAGAACGATTTACAAACCAAAAGATAGATAACTCTTCAGATGATCAGCCCTCCAAATATAACTTGTGGTTTGATGGTCTATCAGTTTTTTTTTTCCCCTCTAGCTTTCACATCACTAGCAGTAAGAAAACTTCCGCCATTCTAATTTACAGTAAGGAGCTTATGTTTCTGAAGATATATGAAGCAGAACAGAATTCCTGCTGCTATTTTATACATGTTCTGGTTCTGCACATCTACCAGAATTAAATGACTGATTTTTTTTTTTTGATTTTGTCACTAGAGTAACTAACTTGATACACCTGCAGCAGTGCTGATGAATAAGTTATTTTAACATAGTCACTCTTCTAATGAAGTGTACATGTTTAAAGACTTGATTATTTTAAATAGTGGTACAAGATAGCTGTTATGAGTGAAGAAGCAACTAAAACTAAAGCATGATGGTTTTTTTTTTTTTGTTTTGCACACTAGTTTTATTCTGATACACAATATCTGGTTCAGGATATAGGACCTGATCAGAAGAGGGAAATTGTGAATCTGGATGCCATCAGCGAGAAGAATAAGCAATGAAGGGAAGCTCAGTCTCCGTAGGCAGAATAAGAAATCCATTTGCCGTTTTAGGACTTAGGCAGTAAACTTATAGTGATGAGTGCAAGACCAGAAATTCCTATTCACTTAGTTTCAGTAAAGTATGTGTAGATCCTAGAGAGTTCAACTTATTTCCTTTTATTTCTTAATAGTTCTACCTTTTATTTGCTAGATATATGCTGCATTTTTTTTTTGTTTTTTAAACCTAAACAAAACAAAAACCTTTTCTTAAGACTGATAAAGTTGACCAAAGCATTCCTATGATGGCTCAGGCACAGGAATCAGCCATCAGTAAAATTGCCTGCCAGACAATAAAACTATTAGATGGATTTCTCAAGCATATCTATAGAGATAGCTATGCTCTGTTGGCACAGCAGGAAAGAAGCAGATTGTTAAGATTACAATAACAATATGTAACCTACTGTACAGAAGCAATCACTGAAAAGTGCAAAACAAGTTGAATTAGAGATGTTTGGCCTTGAGCTCCTTCTGGGTCCAGTGGTATTGTTAAATCTTTCTTTCCATTTTTGTCATCATCTTGCACTTTCTCTAATTTTACCTCTGAGACTGGCCCAAGGCTCAGTGCTTTTGAGCTAGAGTTTCAGAACTGCCAACTCTGAAAGAGGTGCTTAACGTAATTGCCCCAAGTAAATTATAAATATGTGCCCAAACAATTTCCAGCTGACTACTTACAAGCATTGCTGTGATTCTCTCCCAAAACTAGCTAACTTTTAACTGGCAGATTTTAGTATTTGTAATCTAGGTCAGCACACTTGCATAGATAATGCATCTCTTTGAATCTCTGTTGATTTACTTATTAGTGCGATCAGGTTGGCTGGAAGATAGCTATTTCTAGATGCCAGTGAACTGCTTCACATATAATGTAACACTGAGAAACGTGAAAGTTTTCTATACATTGATATCTATTATTTTGTTTCTTCAGATAGCAATCAAATTGTTCTTTAGCTATTTTAATGCCTGCAAGGGATTACATTAGGTGCTTTCTTATAGTTGAAAACAATTTTTAATTCTGGATTTAGATCTTTCTTATAGTTAGAAACACTTTTTAACTCTGGATTTAGATCTTTCTAAATAATGTGCACATTGTTAGGGTATGGCTTATCGTAACAGGATCTAAGTCACTTGCCGGGCTGTTTTCATTAGGTGTCTGCCATATGGGGTTTCCCATTCCTTTTTTAAAAATCTAGTTTAAATGTCAGAGGGGCTATGAAAGGACATTTTTTTCACTTAGCCTGTTCCATTAGTTACTGACGAATAATGAATTGATTTTAAATTTGCTGCTGCTACACAGACCTGATGCTTTCTAATTCAATGTCTTCACTTCATTTTAAAACATATGCATGTGCATATTAGTATAGTAAAGTCATCCAGAAATATATGTCAAGTACAAAATTTGAAAGAGAAAAATGTATTCATTGTACAAATAAAACATTGTCTTCAGAGAAAGTGTGGGGAAGTGATAGACAAAGCCCATTGTACTGCGCATTGTATATCAACCCACTTGTTCCCAACAATGCACAGACATTCATTACTCCTGCTGGAGCAGAATTGCTATAACCAAGACAGAAACCAGTTTCATTCTCCACTAGTGGGAGCAGCTAGAAAATGCTGCCTTAATGGTCCCAACAATGCAAACAGACCACCCAATACATTCTCATAATGTACTATTCACTGGCTTAAATGTCTTGTCTAATTTAGTTTCTGTAGTTTACTGGTCCAGAGTTAAGCTTTCTGGGAGACCATGGGTACGTCTACACTGAAAAGTTTTTTCAGGATAAGGAGGCTTATCTCAAAAAAAAACTTTCCTGTGTCCAGGCAGGCATTTGCTTTTTTGAAAAAAAATCAGGTGTGTATTTTAAAAAAAACTAAGTGCTTTTTTGAAATTGGTAAACCTGCTTTAATTTCCAAAGAGCAAATCTTTTGAAATAGTTATTTTGAAAAAAGCCATTCCAAGATGTGGAATGGGCTTTTTCAAAATAATTACCAGGGAATTCCCCCTGGAGGGCTGTAGTTTGCCCAGGGTCCTTCCCTGGGCAGGGCAGGATTCCCTGCCCGGGGATAGATGCCCCCTGGGGGGGGGTCTAGCAGGGGGGTAGGAGCCCAAACAGCTGTGAAATTGACCAGGCTGGGAGCTGCTTGCCATGCACCGCAAGCAGCTCCAGGCCCGATCGGGCTCCTAGCCCCCTGCTAGAGACCCCCCCCCCACCATTGTGAACAGGGAGGCTGAGAGGCAGATCAGCAGGTGGAGGGGGAAGCGGCACCCCTGGTTCACTGGCTGCACAGTGGGGAGCACAGACCCACCAGGGTTCCCTGGCTGCCCCAGCGGGGAGCGCAGCCCTGCCGGGGCTCCCTGGCTGCCCTGGAGGGGGCATCTCCCCCCAGGTGGGGAAACCTGTCTGGGGGGAGGTCTCTTTCAAATTAGAGAGTCTAATGTAGACTGTCTAACTCAAAATACTAATTACTGCTTTGTTTCAAAAAAGGAGTCTTGTGAAGACTCACTTTTTTGAAATTATTATTTCGAGGTGAAGTTATTTCAAAATAGCTGTTTTGAAATAACTTTGCCAGTGTAGGCATAGCCCATTAGTAGCATACCTTGTTTGAAAACTGTGGTGAACTCAGCTGTATCCTATTTCACCGGTACAGACTTCGTCATCACTAGACATTGTCCAATGAGAATTTGCATAACAAGTCTGTTGTCAGCTAGTCTGAGAGAGATCTCAGAGGATTTGGTGGCTATCTGAACTAGCTGAATCTGACCTCTGTAATAATGAACACCAAAATGCTTTGTGGAGCAGAGCTTATCTCAGTTTAGCACTATTTGGTAGGAATAAAGAAAAGGGCAGAAAGTCCATTAAAATAAGGACCTGGTTCTCAGGGAAGATAACTTGACAGTTTTACAAAACTTATTGGAGCTTGTGCATCAATGAAGTTCAAGATGCTGTCAAAAGAACCAAGGAGGAGAACCAAGGCCATGGATAATGACAGAGACTATGCTAAGTTCCAAAGGGGGAGAGCCTTGTTAGTCTAGTTCAGTAAAACAAGCAAGGAGTCCTGGGACACATTTAAAGACTAAGAAATTTATTTATTGCATGAGCTTTTGTGGGGAAAAAAATCCCACTTTGTCAAACATGTTCTCAAGACCCTTCCATGGAATTCTGAGCTCCAGAGACAACTGTGGAGGGTGGTGGAAAGGCAAATTTGTGGGGGAAGGGAGAGGCCATCTGTAGTAGGAAGGCTTTTCATTTTTTTTTTTTTATTGGTCATGGTGATTTTGTAAGATCAGGAGCAACAGAATGCTTCTCTGTTTGTAGCTTCTGAAATGGAGAGATGCGGAAGTTATCCCTTCCCTGCTCAAGTTCCACCGAATCCAGCCTTTTCCCCAACTCCACTAGAGTAAATCATGAGTGGTATCTGCTTAGACCCTCCCCATTCTGTCTGGTTGGCTCCACTGGACTCAGATTAGGTTCAGTAGCCTGCACTGTGGCTGTCTTCCATTCCAGTTGCATTGGACTATGTTCCCTATAAAAAGCATACTTGCATGCACAGGGAAAGCCTGAGCCTTTTCATTTGTTTTATCTCAAAATGGCAGATGAAGAGGGCGAATGCTTAAGCAGATATCAACTTTCTGTACTATCTATTAGGCATTATAGTCAGACCATGTGTCTGTCAGCTCCTACTCAAAACCAGGACACTTATTCAGATTAACTATCTGTTTTTATCCACCTGCGATGCCATTTTATTCCTGGGCTTAATGTGGGGCAGCACAATTTGGAAAGCCCAGTGGTTCACATCTGCTAATGTCCACTGGCCCACTCACCCCACGCAATTAACTTCAGTGATATTACATAGAGTCCCTTATTCTAGGTGTGGAGAGGGGACTGTGAATCTTGCAGCACAAATTCTTTTATTAATGGCTTCCTGGATCTTACATTCAAAGGGACAACCATGTTAGTCTAGTTCAGCAAAACAAGTAAGGAGTCCTGTGGCACTTGGAGCCTAAAAGATTTATTTATCACATGAGCTTTCATGGGAGAAAATCCACTTCAAAGCATCTGACAGGGTGGGATTCTATCCCATGAAAGCTCATGTGATTAAAAAGATTTTGTAGTCTTTAAGTGCCACAGGTCTCCTTGCTTGTTTTGTCTGGCTTTTAAGAGTTAGTCTTCTTTTCATGTCTGCAGAAATTCTGGGCCAGGTACTAAGACTGAACTACAACAGGAAAGATGTGCTAAAATATGTGGGGAGGTACTTCACCTAAAACAAGTTCTCTTGATGAACTTTACCATCTCACTCTCTTCCATTTGATTCATCATAACGGAGTGATTCTCTAGATAAGTGGAAACAGGGTTGATGTGTCCAAAGTTATTTTTTACATGTTGCTCTGTATTTTACCTGGCCTGAAACTTGTCAGCGATGTTAATTACATAACACTAAACCAAGTGGCCATCACTGTGCTGTGCAAATTCAGTCAATTTTAGTAATATGCACATCACACAATTCTATGCAAAAGACACTGGGAGACAAGAAATGCCAACCTGTTGCTAAGTCCCTAGCTGCTCCAAGAAGCTTTTTCCCCATTTAGATATGTAACAATGTAAAGAAAAGGAGGAATTTTTGCTTGTTCAACTTTTTTGCTTTTAACACATTTATTTGTGATAATGGGACAATTCATCTTAACTTCAGTGGAACGTTTGTCTTAGTAAGACATTTAAGACATGGACTAATTAAAGTATTCACTAGCCTGCACAGTTTAGATCCAAACTCTTCTGAAGTTTACGTGTGTTCAGGCATAGGGTTTTGCTGGCAGGAATAAAGAGAAAATCTGTCAATACAGTAGCTACTTGTGCTGGGTAGTGATAAAATATGCATTTAGCTAAATGTGTTGAAACTCTGCTGGAGTTAGCTTTTTTTTACATTTCACAATCCAAAGCATTGTGTCCCTTGTTATAATTCATTTAACTTGTGTATAGTGGTAGAGTAAATGAAGTTTACTGAAAGCAAAGGTTGATATAGTGTCTTATTCACACCTGAGGGTGATTATGGATTCATAATGTGTAGAATTTCTTTCAACGGTCCGGAAGTAGGAATACTTTATTATTGAAAGACTTGTTGCGTTGCTAGTTCATTGGGTACATGTATGATATTGGGTATAGTATTGTATAGGATAGACTGAAATGAGTGGTGATCGTTCTAGAAGTGTCATAAGCACCTTCACATCTATGGAATGCTTATAAATTGACTCACACCTAAACATGAAGTTCATAAAAACAAGTCTTAGAATTTAGTTGATTTTGAGATTCCATTTCCTTAAAATGGCTTTAAAGATGTATTCATAAAAACAAAATATGTGCAATTGAAATATTTATTCTATTCTGCCAGATCAATATTTGGAGTGTCTCTTTAGGCAAAAAGAAACCCAGTATGCAGCTTTCATGTAGAACAAAAGTGGTGTATGTTGATTTGTACTATTCACTCATTTTGAATATTGCTTGATACTTGTTATTAAATCCATTAAACACTATTATCAGAAGAGACTTGTCAGAAGACACACTTCTATGTGCCTTTAGGAAAGTTACAAAACCAGTCTTTCTCAATTTACTGTATATAAAGTGGGTATTCCGAGATTGGCAATTTGGATGACAGGTTTTTCCAGAATTATATTCTTGAACTGAAGGAGGAAAATGGTAAGGTAAAAGATTCTGATTTGTCTTGGAAATTTACAGAATCAGTTTCATAAGTAGGCATAAGACATTGTACAATCTGTTCTTAAAAGCTTTCGCCACAAGAAAATGGGAACCAAAACTATCTGTGCAGCGCAGTGGGGTTTTTGCTATACATAAAGTGAATAAGCTGCCATGAAGTGTAACAGTGTTGTGAGTCAGGTGAACAGCAGAATGACAGCAGACAACTGTGACTAGAGGGAGCGTGCATGGTAGGAGGCCTGCCAAAGGATCATGTTGAAATAGACTAGCTGGAGAGAATGCTTCTTTTCCTGTACCTGTGTGAATACAACAGCGACTCTAGATGAGACTGAAAACTTAGAATTAGAGACATCATATGCACTGAGCAGAGCAGGAAAAAATTTTCCTGTCTGTGAAAATTTTTGAGATTTGCAAAGAATTTCCTATTGCATGTTGGGATGAAACTGAGACCTTTTGACAACTTTTGCAGAGAAAATAGCCAATAGCCCAGAGTTCAGGACTCTCACGTGGCTAGGAAAGAGTAACACTCAGGAGCCTGCTCCTCCTATTTTTGCTCTAGATCTCCCACAACTTAGGAAGTGCTTTAACTTCTGGGCTCTTCTGATGTCCCTATTTGATCAGTAATTCCATCCTGGATCTGAGAAACTGTTGCCTGACAAAAGGATGTCAATAATAGTTTGTCTCTTTAATTGTGAGTTTTCTAAGATAAAAGCTGAGTCTCACTGTTTGTACAGTGCCTATTATAAGGAGTTCCTCATCTCATTTGGGGCTTCTAAGCACTATTGTACTCTAGATGCTTAATAATCATTGTAGGGATTTCTTTTATTTAAATACCTGTCTACTAGTAACTCTACTAGGGACATCAATTGATGTCACTTAGGTCACCAGACGTTTTTACTGTGATAATCCAATTTTAATCCATATGGACGTTGCTGCCTACAGGTCAAATTCTCTTTTTCTGTAACAAATCCCCTGAGCCAGGAACAATTGAGGAGTTTAAAAACAAACAAAAACTCTAGTGGGGATCAGCCAAAAAATGTTAATGCTGTATTCTTGTCTGTGCTACATAAGCTCACAAACAGGGAAGAAAAAAAGAAATCAAAATACAACTTATACCAGCAAAGTTTCTTGGCACTAAAATCCGTATCATGTCTATTATAGGAATTCAGCTGCAGTCATAGAGAAATAATAATTTCATCACTGAACTTCATAATGGCACAATCAAGAAAGGACACTTGATTTGCATATTTCTGTGATTTTGTGCATTTTCTTCATCACAACCACTGTACCACTACAGTAAATATCATTCACAAGGGAGGCCTATCACCTTCAATGCACAGAGGGGGTTCCATTCAAAATATTAAACAGTGTTACATTTACTCAAGAGACTTTGAAATTCATGGTGTCTTATATGATAGTTGGAGCTGACCTGGGTGATTCTGTTCCAACCCCAATGAGAAGTTAAATAAATCATTGTTTGCTTGTTTTTAAAGAGATTTTCTGAGACAAGAACACAGAAGACACAGCTTGTGTGGTTTAACCTCCAAACTGGGGGTTCTTTATAGATGTGGGAGAGCCACGTGTTAAAAGCTCATATATTCCTTCTGCCTGATCTCACTGCTGTGATCTGCTAACATTATGTTTAATACAAGCTCAGATACTTTTGAAAATATGTTGGGAAGGTTTATGTAGGATATCAAGGGTAAAACCAGAAAATATATTTGACAAACAAAGCAAAAGATGAGAGAAACATAAATATTGTAATGTTTATAACAAGCCAATATTCTTAGTGTAATGAGTGACCCAAGTATAATTCAATGTCTGGTTTTAAAATATTCTTCATTTTCTTTAATTATTTCCAAAGCTACACAGAAGAAACACAGCTTGATAGTAACTTGCCATGTATACAGATTTCAGCATTTCCCAGCATGCCTTTCATTTGTGTATCTCAAAAATTTCCCACTAGGAAATGCTGCCATCCTTATCACCTTTTTTTCTGGAGCATCAACTCCAGTTTGCTTTAAAGATGATTTCAGAGAGACTAGCATAAGAGTCAAAGCAGAAGCTGAACCAGTGTGTTCTTGCTTACACCAAATTGAGACTTCATGCTTCTGTAGCACTTTGGCTTTATCCATCCTGAAAGCCTCACTCAGCTGCCTTCAAATGAGCTAAATGCCAGGCAGCCCACCAGTAGTCAAGGTATTAGATTCCATATCCTTTATGTTTCTTTTTGTATTTTAAGCCTTGTGTAGGTAAAGTCTTCCAGAAGATTTTGGCCCAGAGTGTAGGGAGTACAGAATTTCCAAACTAAGTATGGGCCTACTGCAGAAGAAAAACTTCAGACCAGTCAGGGAAGAAGTCAGTAAGTGGGAGATAAGGGTCATAGCAGCCCTTTTGTGTTTTAGTTCAAGGAGTGACATTATTTTGGATGCATCTGTACTAGACAACACATTGCCCTCAAGTAATCTTTCAGGTTATCCACTTGGAAGCTGATATGTTGTCAGACACATAATGGTGTTTCAGGTTAGCCTCTCTCTGGCTGTGGAGGGTGGACAGAACTGATGCAAGGCAGATGAGACAGTATCACCAGAGAGATGCATTTTTGAAAGGGTAGAAAAGAAATTTAGAACAACAAAGGAGCCAAACCCATCTAGCGGGGAAGGCAACTGAAAGTCAGTCCAGACTGGAAGTGAATTCAGTTCTCAAGTTTGGTTTCACACGCATTAGATCACTGTTATCCAGCCTCTGTTTCTTCCATCTGTAAAATAGAAGGGACAATATTTACACAGCTTTGTTCTGTGTTTCAGTTTGTGGGATTATTTAAGGCAAAATATTGTTACTCATTTAGAATTATTACTTTAGGAGGAAAATATTAAGGCCCAGACTTGGGAAAGCACTTTAGCATATACTTAAATCTCACTGAAATCAGTGAGATTTAATCACTTTAAGTAGGTCCTTAAGTGCTTTTCCTGAATCAGACCTTTAGGAAGGGAAGTTGGTGAGAAAAATTGACCATATTATGCTTGAATGATCAACAACAGATGTGACCCATGTCACATCTGAGCAAATAAAAATCAAAATAAAGCATGACTCCTGTTCATATCAAGTCAGGAGTTTTCACTGGTTTCCCAGCCCCTCCCCCTTGCAAAAGAGTAGGGTTTGCTCTAAAATGCACAAGAAAGAAGTGTTCTTGGAGAATTACTCTATTTTGGTAAAAACAAATCTGCCCCTCACATCCCACGAAGTAGTAAAGCTTCTTAGTTTCTTGATCTGAACCATCTGAACCATGGGTATCTTAAGTGCCTATACACAAATGCAAGGAGCCTGGGAAACAAGCAGGAGGAATTGGTAGCACTAGCACAGACAAAGAACTATGACATGATTGGGATAACAGAGACGTGGTGGAATAGTTTGCATGACTGGAGCTCTGCATTAGATGGGTATAGACTGTTCAGGAAGGACAGGCAGGGAAGGAAAGGGGGAGGAGTAGCACTATATGTAAAGGAGCTCTATGACTGCTCAGAGCTCCATTATGAAAGTGGAAACAAGCCAGTTGAAAGTCTATGGGTTAAGTTTAGAGGGGAGAGCAACAAGGGGGATGTTGTGGTAGGTGTCTGCTACAGACCACCAGATCAGGAGGAGGAAGTGGATGAGGCATTCTGTGTACAACTAACAGAAGTTTCTAGAGCACAGGCCCTGGTTCTCATGGGGGACTTCAATTACCCTGACATCTGCTGGGAGGCCAATACAGCAGTGCACAGGCAATCCAGGAAGTTTCTGGAGAGTGTTGAGGACAACTTCCTGGTACAAATGCTGGAGCAACCGACGAGGGGCCTTGCGCCTCTCGATCTGCTGCTCACAAATAGAGAAGAATTTATCAGGGAAGTAGAGGTCAATGGCAGCCTGGGTAGCAGTGACCATGAAATGATTGAGTTCAAGTTGATGATTAAAGGAAAGAAGGAAAGAAGCAAAACACAGACCCTGGACTTCAGAAAAGCAGATTTTGTCTCCCTCAGGGAACTGATGGGCAGGATCCCTTGGGAGGCTGATCTGAAGGGGAAAGGTGTCCAAGAGAGTTGGGTGCATTTTAAAGAAACCCTGCTAAGGGCACAGCAAGATACAATTCCGATAAGGAGAAAGCACAGCAAATGTGGAAGGCGCCCACTGTGGCTTAACAGAGAGCTCTGCACTGAGCTGAAGCATAAAAAGGACGCTTACAGGAAGTGGAAGCTAGGACAGATGACTAAGGAGGCATATAAAGACATTGCTCGGGACTGCAGGGATAAAATCAGAAAGGCCAAAGGACAAATGGAGTTGCGACTAGCAAGGGATGTGAAGGATAATAGGAAGGGGTTCTACAAGTATATCAATAACAAGAAGAGGATCAGGGACGGTGTAGGTCCCTTACTGAATGGGGCAGGCATCCTTGTGACAGAGGACGAGGAAAAAGCTGAAGTGCTCAATGCTTTTTTTACTTCAGTTTTCACAAGCAAGGTCAGCTCCCAGCCCACTACACTAGGTACGGGGGACTGGGGAGAAGAAGAGAGGCCCTTGGTGACAGTAGGTCAGGTTAGGGACTGCTTAAAGAAACTAGATGTGCACAAGTCCATGGGGCCGGATGAACTGCATCCGAGGGTGCTGAGGGAGCTGGCTGATGAGATAGCAGTACCGTTGGCCATTATCTTTGAAAACTCGTGGCGAACGGGGGAGGTGCCAGAGGACTGGAAAAAAGCAAATATAGTACCTATCTTCAAGAAAGGCAAAAAGGACGATCCAGGGAATTACAGACCTGTCAGCCTCACCTCAATCCCTGGAAAAATCATGGAGCAGCTTCTCAAAGAATCCATCCTGAAACACTTGGAGGAAAATAGAGTAATCAGGAATAGTCAGCATGGATTTACCAAGGGTAAATCATGCCTGACCAACCTCATCGCCTTCTATGATGAGATGACTGGATTTGTAGATGCGGGAAGAGCCGTTGATGTCATATACCTTGACTTTAGCAAGGCTTTTGATACGGTTTCCCACAGCATTCTCATTGGCAAATTAAGGAAGTATGGGTTAGATGCATGGACTGTAAGGTGGATAGAAAACTGGCTAGAACAACGGTTTCAGCGTGTAGGAATCAATGGCTCCATGTCAAGTTGGCAGGCAGTAACGAGTGGTGTACCCCAGGGGTCGGTCCTGGGGCCAGTTCTGTTCAATGTTTTCATTAATGATCTGGATGATGGGATAGATTGCACACTTAGTAAGTTTGCAGATGATACCAAACTGGGGGGAACGGTAGACACCCTAGAGGGCAGAGACAGGATTCAGGGAGACCTAGACAAACTGGAGCAGTGGGCCAAGAGGAATCTCATGAGGTTCAACAAGGATAAGTGTAAAATCCTGCACTTGGGACGAAAAAACCCCATGTACTGCTACAGGCTGGGGAGTGATCAGCTAAATAGCAGCACTGGAGAAAAGGACCTGGGAGTCATGGTGGATGGGAAGCTGGATATGAGTCAGCAGTGTGCTCTTGCTGCCAGAAAGGCCAATGGCATACTGGGCTGCATCAGAAGAAGTGTTACCAGCAGATCGAGGGATGTGATCATTCCCCTCTATTCTGCACTAGTGAGGCCACATCTGGAATACTGTGTCCAGTTTTGGGCTCCCCACTACAAAAAGGACATGGACAAATTAGAGAGAGTCCAGAGGAGGGCAACCAAAATGATCAAAGGGCTGGAGCACAAGCCCTATGAAGAAAGACTGAAGGAACTAGGCTTATTTAGCCTGCAGAAGAGAAGACTGAGGGGGGATTTGATAGCAACCTTCAACTACTTGAAGGGTTGCTCCAAGGAGGAGGGAGCTCGACTGTTCTCGGTAGTAACAGAGGGCAGAACGAGAAGCAATGGTTTCAAGTTACAGCTGGGGCGGTCCAGGCTGGATATTAGGAAAAACTTCCTTACTAGGCGAGTGGTGAAGCAGTGGAATAAGTTGCCTAGGGAGGTGGTGGAATCTCCATCTCTGGAGGTGTTCAAGTCCCAGCTGGACAAAACCCTGAGTGGGATGATCTAATGGGAGTGGTCCTGCTTTTTTTGGCAGGGGGTTGGACTAGATGACCTTGTGGGGTCCCTTCCAACCCTATGATTCTATGATTCTATGATTATGAATTCGTGGATAAAATATTGCAGGCTCATGAATAATTGTGTTTCCTGACATGTAGTGCAAGTGCAGCAAACAAAACCTTACCGTTTTTGACAGTGATAATGCAGCCAGATCTTCTCATACAAAATTTCAGCATTCCTATTAGTGTTATTAACAATTACAAAGTAAACTGCGGTGATGTTGATAGTGGGTCCACAGAGTTCTTACATGGGCAAAAAAGGTTCATTTAGTGCTCTGTACAGTGCATTAGCCAGAGTGACACTATCATGATTCATCTCACTGACTTGATTTTAATCATCTTTGTCCTTAACAGACTAGCAAGTGCTTTCTAATGCACTAGACTGTGACTTATCATGACACTTGTATTTATATCAATTAAATTTATTGGTAGCTTAAAAGCCAAAGTAACTGACTTAAAACAATAAAATATTCAGCCCACCCTTTTTAAGTTTAATATGACTATCTCCCTATTAATTTCATCCATAAATCTCTGAAGACAGGAAATAAATATAGCTAGCTGGGGGAAAAGATAAAGGTGACATGCAGTTGGAAGGACAAAATGTTGGTTGAAAATATAGGCATGTCAAACAGAACTCTCCTAGTCAGATACCAGTCCTCTGTTGGTGGTGCCTACTGTTGTTAGGATCTAATTCTAGTTTAACTACTAGAAAACATGATTAATCAGTAGCAACATTGGCTTTTATAATTTTTATCAGTGGATCTTAAAGCTCTTTACAAAGTAAGTCAGTGTCATCCTCATTTTATTCATGGAGAAACTGAAGCATGGGGAGACAATATGACATACCTGATGTCACTTATCAGGCCAAGGCTCATCTGGGAATAGATCCCATATCTTGTGAGTCTCTGTCCAGGGTGCTATCTACTAGGCATCATTGCCTTCTGAAGTCTTTTTATTATGATCCACATAGGACTATAATTATACATTAATATATGCAATTTCAGGCTTGAAAGACATTTCCTTATGTCCCAGTCTTTCACAGAGCTCTTTCAAAACAGGAATCAGAAGCTGCCATTCATTATTAGCCAGTTTTTAATACCTCTGCTTTTTTTTTCTTTCTTTCTTTTTTTAAGTAGCAGTTCATTCCTCAAATACTCCCGGAAATAAAGGTGAGCATGCTAATAGACTATGGCCTTGTATCATGAAAGCGTTTATGGTTACTAAGATCTGTACATGTGGGTGGATGGAGTCCAGCTGACCTACTTTGGGACCTACAAGGGGATTTTTTAGGTCACCACTGTTACAGTCAGTTAAAATCACATGATACTATAGTGGTTTCTAGGAATACCACTAAAGTTAATGGACTCTTCATTTTGTTATAAATCTATCATAGCTGGAGTTTATGGTGTATAGATTTAAAGAGGCCTCCAATTTTGTACCAAGAAATAACTGTGGTATAATTTTGAAGGCAGAAGAAATTGCTGTTACATTTTTACAGTGCTCAGAAATCAAAATACCTGATCTACAGAATCAACTGAGTATGCAGACATCTAAATGCTATATAATACACCTAAGGTTATTTGGTATATAATGGACCCATGGTTAGTTCCATCTACAGTTTTTATATGGTCAAAAGTGGTGTAGGAAAACTGATGTAAAAACTCATTTGAGGCTGAAATTTTGAAAACCAAGCAAAACCACATTCACAACTGATATCTTTGTTAGTGGACCAGAGACATCAGGTCATGAAGACTGAAATACCTTCTTACTATATAGCCCCTCCAGGTAAGGTTTGTTGCTGTTACGTATTTGCATGCTGTGCAACTTTGCACAGAACTACTATTCTACTTTACCAGACTGCTTTAAATATTATAGGACATCAGGTGCCATCTTAGGCCTTTATGCAAAGAATTAGATTTTGTGGCAGACCTGCAGCAGGGTCATCTTTTTCATGTGAGACAATGTAAATTCAAAATGTAACTCTGTGTGTTTAGATATATTACATATAATATCATTGACACACTTTATGACTCTGAAGCAAATGTTACAAACTGATTTATAATCAATGGGCCAGATTTTGTCAATTTTTACACATGTTGAGTACTCCTTACTGCATAAGGGGCCTACTGATTTCAGTTGGACTGCTTACAGAATAAAATATGTTTCAGTGTGTGAGAGGTAGAATCTAGCTTAACGTATAGAAATTATTTTATCTGCGCCTTCTCCCTCCACTGTTATGCAGCCAGCTTTAGGGTCAAAGTTACATCTGTTAATAAACTGTCTATTTTGTGACAGCTCTTGGAATGCAAAATACATTCAGAACCTTCTATGAATTTTGTGGTGATCATTTCTCTGTTAACATGACACCAGTTGCTGCAGTGTTGCTAGAGGTTCAGTGTTCCTATTCAGATAATCCATTTAAAATAATTGTATAAGGGTTAATCGCGGTACCTCACAATGACTCTTGTACAGCCTTTGAAGCTTTTACATGACGACATTGTGGCAAACATGCTGTGAGAGGAATTATTATTGTGTAAGTTGGCAGAAAGGAATATTTAATTTTTGTTTGCTGTACTGCAAGCCATATCCATCTCTTCTAGATTTTGTGTCTTTCTTGGGTCATTCTGAGGAACCCCAACCCAGTTAAACACCTATTGCATGAACGATCAGAAGACAATAGTTGTCCAAAGTCCTAAGGGTTGGCAGAGCTGCCAAAACACTTGACTGCTGGAAGTATAGAAACAGAAGTATAGAAACACCTGTTGGAAACAGAACAAGCATTGGACTAGGTCAGGGAGAAGGCTTTTAAGTCCACATTGTAAACACAGTGATGTATAATTACATAAAATACTCTTGCTGGAATTTTGCAACCTAAAATTACTTCAGTGTTTCTAGAATTCAGAACCTTAACCCATAAAAACCTAAAGAAAGAGAAGAAGCAAGCTGTTCCCTAAAGCAGAAAGAGACAGTTCACTCTACATCAAAGAGCTCTCTTGCCTTCTAGTATGACCAGAAAATCCCTTACAAATTAATGTGATAGTTTGTAATTTTAACATAACACACCACAAAGTGTGCATAGGAAGGGAAGAGAAACAGAAGCGTACCAAGCAAACAGAGTTGGAATCAATACCCAGCTGGCAAAATTATACAGTTATTTATATTCGAAGGAAAAGGAATAGGATTTGGGTCAGATTAAATAAATATGAGGAAGGGAAAGATGGAATCAAGCCAGGTGAAGGTCTGAGTTGGACAGGAATTTTGTTACGTATTCTGGCCTGAGTTCTCATTAACTTAATTGTGAGTTGTGCATACATACCTGAGAACAGGTTTACAATGTGGAATTGTGTTGGGAGAAGAAAACAAAGGACCCACAGTTATTTCATTTACAAAACCCATAATACTTATTTATTTGATTCACTAAAACTTTCATAAGGATTTTTAACACACAGGCTTAGGACACTGTGTGACAGCCTAATAATTCACACGTTTATCAGCCCTATATATTTAACCCTGCCTTCTCTAAAGTAATGTACTCTTCACACAAGTCTGCTGAAATTATATCGCCCTGCAAGTTTGATAAAAAAAATTATTTTGTTTGTATGTGAGCAGCTGAATCAGTCATTTCTGTCTGTTATAATAAAGGCAAGATATTCAGGTCTATTACAGATAAGTACAATAGCAATCTTCATTTCATTATTTAGGAGAGGAGACAGCTCGAAGAATTTGTGTTTCAGAAAACCTTTAGAGCATTTGTAAAAGTACAAGATGGTTCCTAGAAATGTGTTGAAGGAAATTACTCAGGCAAACAAAAAACGTGTTTGTCCAACTATTGATTAAATGTATTGTAGCGTCGAAATGAGAAAATTTAAAATTCTGAGGATTTAAAACAACCCTGTGTTGTAGGGCACTATTGTAGTACACATATTACAGATGATTTTTTGAGGTTAGAGCCTGATCCTGCAAGATGTTGGAAGACTCCCAGCTTTAGTGGGAGATGAAGCTCAGTCCCTTGCAGGATAAAGGCTTCTAGTCATTTTTTCCCCTCAAAAAACAGAGGAAGCCTTGAAGAGTATATTACACTTACTGTAGTTTGAAGTTGTTGCAAATGTAGCCCACTGTAACTGAGGAACACTCATTCATTTGCTTCTGTGGTAGCTCTTTTCTATCCTAATAATTAGCCATCTGATGGAGTCCATGCTTTGTCTGCCTTTAATATTTTTGCAGTTTCAGGTACTACCATGGTCATGTAATTATTCTATGTTCCCCCCATGTCAAACACACTTCACAGTGGGGTGTTCCCTCTCTCTTTGCTCTGAGCATGGGCTAAAGACTGCCTGTCAGGAAGAATTCGCTAGAAACACCCAGTGCATAAAATCTACTTTAAACTAGATTTTCTTTAGCAGCTTTTTCAAGACTGATGCTTCACCCACCATTGACTTGTTGCACATTCAAAACTTTTGGAGACATGTTACAGGGGTAACTACAATGCCCCTCAAAGAAACTGGAATTGCAGACTGAACTGATGTCCCTCCAAAAACTCAAGATTGCTATTTGAGGTGGAAATACTGAAATCCATCATGACAGCATTATCTTCAAGAAACTTCAGACTGTGAAATAAATCTCCTTTAACTGTACTGAAGATAGGATCAGGGAGTGGTACCCAGGGGTACTTTACCTTCTGCTGCAACAAGAAGCATTTTCAATAGTGTGCTCCCTTTTGGGACTCATAACCTCCATGCAGGTATTCACAGATTCTCTATCATCCTTCCTTCAAGTAGAAAAGGTTCATTTCTGCCCATGCCTGGGTGAACTTTCTCATTATTTTATACGGGGCCCAGTAGACTCACTAAGAGCCTTCCGAAACTGGCTTTGGGAAAAGAAGTGGAATAGACAATTGTGGTACCAAAAGAGGCACTACAAGGGGAAGGCTGAGAAGTGGAGGCTGTGGTCATTGTTACCTCAGAAGTGGGCTACAAGGTTATCTTTATGCCTTTCCCCCTCTCAGTCCCTGTGAGTAAAGACTGCAGAGGGCAAAGGAACAGGCCACTGTGCTTATAATCCATTTCTCACTAAGCCTCAGATCTATGGTTCTCAGACCTGATTCAGATGAAACTGGAAAATTTCAAACTCCCAACATACATGCACAGCCAAAACCGAGCACCAGGAATTTGTCTTACTTTGTATGGAGTGCCCCCTAACTAGTCCTCTGAGAAGCTGACAGGAAGGAACTAAAATCACTCCTTCTAATTTGGTGATAAACTCCATCCTAGTATCTTGGAGGAAATTCACAAATGATGTGTGTGTATCATTTCAGGTTTGGATGTTGGTATTACAGGGACACACGCCAGGGCAAAGGGCATTATAGAGGCTTTTACAAAATGACTTGACAGTAGAACTTAAGATTGATGCTTTTTAAAAAGACAGTTCAGTGACGACGGCTCAAGATAGGCTGCTGGCCACGCATGGCTGGCAGCAGTAGTCCCTGCGGGGAGAGAGACTCTGACCTGGGAGTTTTTAAAACTCCTACTCAGAGTCAGCTCTCACTGAGCCTGAGCAGACTCTGTGCAGGCTCAGTGAGAGCTCCCCCCGGCTGGAGGAACAGCTGGGGAAAAGGGGCCCTAACTGCTCCCCTTCCAACTCCTAAGGGGGAGGAACGGGGGCCGGAGTCTGCTCCACCTGCCTGCCCACCCAGCCTCACCGCAGTGGGGTTCAGCAGCCAGCCCACCCTATCCCCAGCCAGCCGTGCCTCCCCAGGGGGTAGAGGGGGCCAGTGCTGAGCCCCCACCCCCTCTGGCCTGAATGGTGGGCAGGATTGGGCCTGCGCGGGGGGGCGTGCAGTGAGCAATGTATCTTGCTAAACTGCATTGGCGCCATAGAGGGAACGTTGACCATTACTCAACAAAGAGGGGAAAAACAGTAACAGAAAATGTGGAAATAGCAGAGGAACTAAATAATTTCCTTGTTTCAGTCTTTACTGAGGAGATCGGTGGTGACTGAATGCCTGGGTATGATCAGAAGCTAAAATAGGGAAAGATCAAGTTAAAAATTATTTAGACAAATTAGATGTCTTCAAGTCACCATTGCCTGATGATAAGCACCCTAGAATACTCAAGAAGCTGACTCAGGAGATATCTGAGCCATTGGCTATTATCTTTGAAAAATAATGGAAGACTGGAGAGATCCCCAAGGACTGGAAAAGAGCAAATATAGTGCCCCTGTATAAAAAGGGAAGTAAGGACAACCCAGGGAATTATAGACCAGTCCGTTTAACCTCTGTACCAGGAAATATAATGGAGCAAATAATTAAGGAATCAGTTAGCAAACACCAGAAGAGAATAAGGTATTAAGTGATAGTCAGCATGGATTTGTCAAGAACAAATCATGTCAAACCAATCTGATAGCTTTCTATGATGGGGTAACAAGCTTTGTGGATAGAGGGAAAGTGGTAGATGTGGTATATCTAGACTTTAGTCAGGTTTTTAATATGGTCTTGCATCATCTTCTCATTAACAAACTAAGGAAATACAATCTAGATGAAGCGGCTGTAAAATGAGTACAGCACTGGCTGGATAACCACTTCCAAAAGAGTAGTTATCAACGGCTCACAGTCATACTGGAAAGGCATGATGAGTGGGGTACCACAGGTATCAGTTCTGGGTGCAGTTCTGTTCAATATTTTCATGAGTGATTCAGATGATGGCATAGATAATACACTTACAAAGGTTGCCAGGATTATTACTCTGTGTACTGGGTCACAATTAGGACTCCATTTGGTCTCCATCTGGTAAAGGCTGCCCCAGTTACTGGATGATTTTCTACAGCACTCAATCTTCTTTCCTAAGCTCCCACCCCAAGGCCAGTCAGTCTCTTTTGTCCTGACCAGCTGTTTGTTCTACCAAGCCCATTACTAACAAAGAGATGGGGAGGGATCTCAGCTGACATAACATGACCATCGCAATGGAACTATGACAATTTACACCATCTCAGGATCTTTCCTCATTTTGTTTCCACAGCCTTTGTGCTGCAAGAGAATCTTAGTCTCTTTCTGCAGGAAACTCCCATCTGAACTTTACACTGCAATCAAAAACCTAGAACAGGCTGTTGAATATGTGGAAAGTGAGAGTCATGGGTCAATTAAGCTGTGCCCATCTGTGCACCACATGCTGCACAGCTGTTCCAGTTTCACAGCGTTTCCAGTTCCAACCTGTGTACTTTTCCATCTGTGTACAATGGCTACAGCTTAGAGCCCCATGCCCCTGACCTCCTGGCTAAAGGCAACAGTGCAATCGTCAGCTGCATCACAAGTAGTGTATCTTGGTGTGGCACAGCAGGCACTGCTGCTACAGGAAGGTGAATTAAAGCTCTTAGTTTTTATGAATGGGAGGGGCTACTTTATGCATTTGAACAATCATATGAATAATACTCCTTGTGTATTTCTCATAAGAATTCTATATATTACAGATTTATACCTTTGCCTTTATGCAAAGGAACAAGATAAGAGTCACTGAAAGAGGAGAAAACATTTTTTTTGGCTGCCAAGCAGGGAGGCTTTTTAAAACATCAAGACTTCTGGTTTTCCTTTGTCCGTTCTTTAATCATCTCTTTTCCCCCTCCTAGTTTCCGGTACTCTTAATCTGCTATCTGTAACCCCAAATAAGGTCACCCATGTAAAGTAATTTCTTGCAGATTACAGAGGTTGCACGTCATTTGCCACAGGATCACAATCACTTTAATGATGCCACAATTCATCACATTCCTGTGGCTCAGATACACTACCTATTATCTTGCTATTGCTGGCACCCTGCTGCTCTTATTCAGAGCTCACCCTATCTACCTCATACAAAAGGTAATTCTCTGCTGCTTTAGCTTTCAGCACCTCAGATGCAGTACAGCTAATAATGCCCATCTGCCCTCATCTGTCCCAGCATGACTTGTGCAATGCAAGAAAGGCAAGAAAAAACGAGACTTTCTTGGTATTGTAAACTTCCCTTATGGGGGGGGGGAGGGGCAGGGTTTGACTAACATCCCGAAAGCTCTGACCAAAGCAGAACTTGCTTGCCCCTCAGAAACCAAAGTACATTGATCAAGGTACACTGATCAATTTTTCATGTAAAATGAAAGTGCCCTTGAAGCTTTTGATGTAAGGCTGGGATTAATAGAGCATTAGCAATAAAGTAAAGAAATATGTATAAACAGAGCAGTAACAACTGAAAGTGCTAAGCTCTTAAATAAAATTCATTGAGTAAGCCACATGTGACATCTTTGTTTTCAGATGTTTTATTCCACCATCATTCTAATGCCTTATGCTGGCTTCTGTGTACAATCATTTGTGAATTCATCCAAATGGACCTTGTTGTGTAAATACCCACTAATCACCAGTATAGAAGCCAGTAAATTTGCCTGTAATTTAGAAGACAAGGTAGACTACCCATAAACATTACTCTATTGGCATTTAACAAAGATGATATCATTTTTACAATAACAGGTTCAGTATGGATATGAAATGAAAGATTAAGGGCCTAATATTTTTCCTTCTGAAATCAACAGAAGTTTTGCTATTGAGTTCAACAGAAGCAGGATAGGGCCATTGAAGAAAACCTTTTGCAATCCCTCCTGTTCCTAAAAATATGTGTATTTACATATGCATTACAGTACTATTTTTCCTAAGTAAAAGCATGCACTGAGCCCATTCTCTTTCTCTGTCATCCCTTCTCTCTCAACTTGATAATTTCCTACATCTTTCCCATGTCTATTAAGTGGTGCTTACAGTCCACTTCCATTCTTCCAAAACACTCAAACCAAAAGAAGTTCCAGCTTTGTTTTGCACATCTTTACATCCGACAAATCATAATTGCAAGTTCTTGCATGTCCATGTGACTAGGACTGGCCAGAGAACAAGCATTCTGTTTTGTTAAAAAAGCTGAGGTTTTGACATTTGGTTTTGTTCTCCACTGGAACAAAAATGAGACCTTTTGAAATTGTCATGAGTAAACATGAGATAAAGAAAAAGCAACATCTTCACTGCAATTAGTTAAGGCATTCATCTGGGATATGGGTGACCCAGTTCAAGACCCTGCCTTGCCATAGTCAGCTGATTTGCCATTCTGGATGGGTGAGTCGTTTTTCTCTGGCCAAAAATGACATCCTAATGAAAAATTATTTTGTTGAAAAATTCCCAACCAGTGCTACATGAGTTTGGACTTGTTGGAAAAATAGTTGTATTGTTTGCTCTCCTCCTGTCTGTCCTTTATCCCTTTTCAGTCACATAGCCTATTTTCTCTCCTATTTAACCGACTCCAAAGCCCAGTTGAGACCAATGCAAGTGTTTCTACCTTTTTCCTTTTAAAACAATTCAAGAAGTCAGCAATAGCCAGAAAGGAAAAAGCAAGCAAGCAAGCAAACAAAAAACCTAAACCTCCAATGGTCCTATGCTGTACTTGGTCTTCCTCCTTTATTCCTAATGTATTTGAGAAATGTTTTCTTGTTACCCTTTATGCCTTGAGCTAGTTTGATCTTGGTTTGTGCCTTTACCTTTATGATTTTTCCCTATGTAATTGTGTTATTTGTTTATAGTTACCCTTTTCAATTTGACCTAGTTTCCACTTTTTGTAGGACTCTTTCATTATTTTTAGATTATTCAAAATCTGGTGGTTAAGCCAGGTTGGTCTCTTGCCATATATTCCATCCATCCTATGTAATGGGATAGTTTACTCTTGTGTCCTTAGTAATGTCTCTTTGAAAAACTGCTGAATGTCTTAGGTTGTTTTTCCTCTTAGACATGCTTCCCATGGGATCCTACCTACCAACTCCCTAAGTGTATTAAAGTCGTCTTTCTTCTGTGTGGAAACCTCATTTGTATTTTATTTACTATAGGAAATCAGTGATCTCATTGTTCATGACAGTAAATAGATCTGGACCCAATTTTTTGTGAATTTTTATAATTAATTAGGTTAAAAAAAGAAACAGTAAAATGTAAATGTAACTACATTTAAGCCGTTAGTCTTCAATAATTGTCAGCTCTTTACGATATTTGCTTCAGCTGTATGATTGTGCTAATGTAAAATATTGAATTCAAGCTAGGTTTTTAAGCACTTCACATTTTCACACAAGTTATCTACAGATTTCTTTTCCTGTCTTGCTAAACCAGAAGGGCATGATAGATCAAGAGCTTTCATGGGTCCAACATTCATTGCATTAACCAGTAAAAACACATGCATAAGAAGTTGTAAGGTATGAATAACGTGTATTATCAAGGAACCCAAGGCATTCTGTGATGTACTAATGGCCCCACAGTCTTCAAAAAGTTGACATCTAATTAAAAGTAAAATGTTCTGACCCTTCTAACCCATTGTCTTCCTGCATAATAGCTTTTATGTGTTGTGTCTGTGTACTTCCTCAAGACTCCCTTGTATTTTGAAGCAAAAAATGAGCATTCACTGCTATGATTATTGAGAAGTGGAATTGTGAAATCAGCTTTTTCACCGGGCAGAAGGTGGAAGGAACCTTTCATATGACTGTTTCAGAAAGCCTGACTTTTTTTTCTTGGGTATCAGCATTTTCTGAAAGAAACAATTTTCTGTTCTGTTCAAATCTATTTTACAAATATCTTGTAAGATGTGTACAGTTACCACAACATTTAAAATAATAACCAGAGGCTGCTGTCAATATTTATTTCTTACATGTTAGGAAGAGAGGCCAACAACTTGCCCAAGGTCATTCAGGAAGTCTTTGACAGAGTTAGGGAATAGTCAGCATATCTCCTGACTCCTTAGAGCAAATGCTTAAGTTTTTTTCAGACTCTCTTTTTTCCATCGCTGTTTTGATTTCATGCACAACTGTGCCAGCTACTCTGAGCCTAGTTCTCACTGAATGCCAAGCTAAAACAGAATACATTGTTCCACAGTCTGACTGCTTAAATACGCATGCACACCCCAAGAGCATGCAATGTTTATATATCAGAACACATTACAAAAGCAATACAACTTAGCAGGAATGTTTTCTCCCTTTTTCCTGGGAATTTGAAGAGTCTCAAGTTTGTGCGTGCCGTTGATTGTGCTCTATATAACTGTACCTGTGTACAGCCATTTATGCATCTTGTTTGTTCACAGAATATGGGTTAGTTACGAGCACAACAGGGGGAGCGGGCGGCGGAGATACAAGGATAAGCATCTGTCCAGTGTGAGATATGGAGGGTGTAATTCTTTCCCACATAATGGCAGTTCCCCTTAAAAGTAGCCCCACAGGAAAACGGGTTAAGGTGGCAGCCAGTGAGAGGTTAGTTGAGCCAATGGTTACCCAGGTGAAGGTACCAGGGCTTTTAGGGTACCGATGAAGGTTGGAGGGAATGGCGTTGGTCGACTGGTGACATGGGGAGGGACTGGAGGTGGTGTTTGGGGTGAAAGCAGGGGTAACCATATTGGGTGCCAAGGTTTTGGGGAACGACGAAGGGTCTGGGGCTGCAGCTGTTTTTTCTAGATATGTTGGCAGGATAGTGCAACTGGAGCAATCTCCCTCCTTAGCACATTCTGGGCCAATAGCATTGTACTGCCTGCAACACTGGTGGGGTAAAAATCCCAGCCACCAACCGGTGCCACAGCAACATGTGCAGGTACTGCCTTGCCAGTCCACAACCCACTTCCATTTGGACCATGGCAAGGCTTCCTTCTCGGCTCAGGTGGCATATTGATTCCATTGTTGGGTGTGATGCTGGAGTTGAGGAGATGTATCAACATGCTTGGGATAATATGCAAATCCTACCCTTTGTCGCAATTGCAGAGAATGGGTGTTCCTGCAGAAATACTGAAGGCCGTCTAGGTCACTAACCAAGCAGCCGGAATAGTTAAGGGGGTGGGGTGTCATGGACTGGTGGCCTTATATATATTAGGGGCAATGTGACCAATGATGATGATTGGGACTATTTGCCCATGAGGTGGGATTTTGGCTTGAGCTGTGATCCCCACTGGAGCATTGGAGTCACTGGTATAGGGGCCTGCTTGGTAGCACTATGAACAGCAGGCCAGAAGGACTGTTTGATTGGCTGCCTTGGGGCCCACGGCAGTGGTTTAGACAGTGGACTGCATGGGCCAAGTTCAGGTCCCAGTCTTGGGGCCAGCCAGATCAGCCTCCAGCCTTTTTAGTTCTCGTTTTAGAAGGCCATTCATTTGCTCAACCAGTCTGTTAGTACAGTGGTCATAGGGGTGATGGAACACCCACTGTACTGAGTGTTGCTGGGCCCATGCACCCACAAACTGGTTTTGAAAGTGTGACCCCTTATCAGATTTGATGTGACTTGGGAGTGGGAAAATGGCGAACCACTGGGACAGGGCAATGCACACCTTGGATCCCATGGCTTGAGGCTGTACCTTGGCCACTTCTAGGGAACTACAGAGGCTTGCCATGACCAGGATGTACTGATTTCACCTGGCGGTAGGGACCAAAGGTCCAACATAGTCGATCTGCCAGGTTGCCCGGTGGGCATGCTTGTGTTGAGCCTGGAGACAATGGGTCCACTGACGCTGTACTCGGGCACAGAGCTCACATTCCTGGACAATTCTGCCAGCTACTTCCCTGGCAAGTGAATTTGGTATTCTGTAGCCAGGGACACCAGAGTGCAACCAGCGCCCCAAGGCCTCCCCATCATGGAGAGGGGAAGGGGACACAGTTCGAATGGCAGCAGCCACATCTGCCTTGTTGTTCCACTGAGCCACTGGAGACAGCTGACGGTTGTGAACATTAACATGCCCTACCTGCAAAGAACGGTTAGTGGCATACATCCATACCTCTTCCCACAGTGTTTCTCCCCACATCTTCCCCGACCAGGTGGTGAACCCCCTTTTTTGCCAAGAGGACAGCCAGTGGGTGCACCCTGCAAAAACTGCCCATGGATCAGTGTACACAACATTGGCTTGGTGCTGCAGGGCCAGGCACAGGGCCAGTAGTTCCACAGCTTGGGTGCTGCCCTGGCAATTCTTGGTTACAGTGAGCCCGTCAGCAGTATGGATGGCTGCAGCATGGCCTGCTGGAGGACTGCTGAACCATCTGTAAACCAGCTGCCCTGCACTGGGGCTTTGAAGGCTGGGGCCTGTGAGATGGGGGAGGGTCCCCCTTCTGTAACAGTTTCTGTAGGGTAAGGGAAGACAAGGGGTTCTACCACAAAGGGGTTGGCACCCAATGGTTTGATGCAGTCCACAGCCATGTGGATGCCTAGGACCCAGTGCTGGACTGTGGTGAACTGCACTCATCCTTTGGGGAATGGGACATCCTAGAAGGTGTCCTGGACAATTGGGTGTACCACCTTGAGGCATAGAGGCCGGTGCTCGGTGAGGAGGTCTATATCCTGCAAAGCTAAATAAGTGCTTAACAAAGCCTATTTCCACTGGTAGTAACCAGCCTGTGCTCCCCTGCTGCCCTGGTTCCAAAATGGATTGGCTTGGGGCTAGGGTCCCCAGGGGACCGTTCCTGGAACAAGCCCACCAAGCTCCATGGTTGTCATGCTGGACATGGAGTTCCAATTGCCCCTTGGGGGACAGGGGGTCAAGATATGGGTATTGCTGGATCTGATTAATGAGAAGGCATAAGGCTGTTTCATGGGTAGGGATCCAGTTACATTGGGCCCACTTGCGGGTTAAGTTATAATGTGGTCAGGGCAGTACATTGAAGTCTGGGACATGGGATTGCCAGAAATTTAATGTTCCCAATATTTCCTGCAGTTCCTGCTTACTTTGGAGTGAGAGGGTGGCAGAGAATGAGTACACAGTCTCCATAGGCACCCCCCTAAGTCCTGCGCTGAGAGTGATTCCTAGAAATTGTACTGTCTGGGCTGGCCCCTGGACCTTGGCATCTGGGATCTGGAGTCCCCAGTGCTCAGTGAGGTGATTACAAAGGGTGGTTAACTCCTGCGTGACTGTAGGTTGGCAGGGATCCCCGACCAGTACATCGTCAATATACTGGTATCACTGAGTGTTGGGGTTTGGGGTGAGTTCCTGCAAGGTGTCCGCTAAGAGGGAGTGGGCCAAAGTGGGCTGTGGTTGTACCCTTGGGTGAATGTGTACTGACACCTCTGCCACGTGAATGCAAACCAGGCCTGGTCTTCAGGGTGGATGATGGGACACTAGAAGGACATATCCTTGACATTTATTGTAGGCATGGTTTGTAAGCCAGATGTCATGGAGCAATTCACTAGCAATGAGCACGGCAGCATGCAGATCTGCTGAGGCCGAATTGACAGCCCAGTAGTCAACTGTGAGCTGTCATGCACCATTGGCTTTTCGCATGGGCCAAACAAGGCTGTTATAGGGTGAGCGTGTCTGTACCAGGACGCCCTGGCTTTCCAGGACATTTATCGGGTTACTGGCAGCCTGGTGAGCCATGGGGTTTACTAGATATTGCTTTTTGCATACTACTTGGGACATGGGGGGCAACCTTGGGGCCATTTTTAGCACATGTACTTGAGGTTTAGATGCGGACAGGGAAATAGGCAGTCTCAAGGTCCACCACCCTCCACTTTTATCCTGTAGGGTTTGGCCCCTGAGCAGGTTCAGGCCCAGGATGTTGCTGTTACTGAGGGTCAGAAGGCCCCACGCTTCCCGCCCCTTTGGGAGCCGGCACTTGGCCTGGGTAACAGGCAAGGAAAGTGGGCACCCAGTAACGCCTACCACACAGAGGTGTCATTTTGGGCGGGGCCTGGCCACGGTGTGATTTAAAACTGAGACCTGAGTGCCTGTGTCAACTGGGCAGGTGGTGATGATGCTATCGTTAAACATGACCTCTACCTCTGGATCAGGACAACCCACAAGCCTAACCCGAAGGACCACATCTTGGGGTTCAGGCGGCCCCGACCGGCTCTGCTAGATGGTCTTTTGGGTGGTGTTTAGTTTGGCCCATGTGTGTCTTTAATAAACAGAATGTTGATAATTCAGCCATATTTCTTCTGAAAAGGTGAAGTAATGGAAGAGGGGGATTGGGTATTTAATTTGTGAATTGTCACTTCTAGAATTATCACTGGGTTTGGTATATATTTATGGTACGATTAACACTGCAATCAATGTACGGTGTTTTATTTCAAATGCATCAGATCATGGTTTTGGACTGAATGTAAGTAGGAAAGTCCGAATCTATGTTACAGGCTGTTGCAGTTACAGCTGGCAGGGCTCTGCACCTGTCCAATGTGTTTATAAGAGGAAATGTGTGCACAAAACCATTGTGTGCATCCACAGTCTTTGTCCCAGGCTGACCTTGGCATATTTGCTCAGCTGTCTGAATGTTCCTGGCATGAGGTTAACTGAGGATCCTTTTACTGAAATGGCTTCTGAACTATCCTATATTAACAGCTGGAACAGTTTATCATTTAACAATCATGAAGTGTGAAAAAATGCATCTTGAAATTGCTTGTTCTTTTTGGAAAAGATTTCATCTGGCAATCTAAGCAAGAAAAATCACAAAGTCAGTCAGAAGAAGACATGTACAGTAGAGTACTAGTGCTGTCTACTTTTAAACATTTCAGTGCTCTTTTGCGAGCAGTTGAATAGGAGGGGCAGGCAATGTGTAACATAAAAACTAGTTAAATGTGTACATTGGCTGGAAGTGAAAATGATATTTTGAGGGGGGGAGAGAGAAAACACAATGTGTATTTAATATTTTGGCAGAGATGACATTTTGAAAAATGTAAAATCCAAGAGCTGAAATTGCATAGCTTGTGATTTTTTTTCCGTAACAAGAATAGAAGGGAAATTCTTCATCTAGCCTCTAATTCCATTATGACTTCCCTGAACATTTTAAAAGAGCATGTGATAGGATTGGGGGTGGTATATGAAAGACAAATTGACTCACCAAGGAATGGAAATTGTGCAAAGATTGCAGAAATAGAAACATTTAAATACAGTAATCGTAAGACATAGATACCAAAGTACTCAAACATCAACTTGCCTGAATGATATTTCTTTTGAATATTTTTAGGATTCTTTTAAAACATTTGCAGTGTTTCTCCACCATAAATCCCATGGCAGCTACACTGCTGAAAGGAAATCTTCTGTGCATTCTTAAAAGAATCTACAAAGGTTGAAAGCTCAGTTAGGGTTCCTGTGTGTGCAGATTATGTGGGAATAATGAAAAACAGTAGCTATTTGAAAGAAATTTAATTACAGTAATATTGTATTTTCATACAGCCTTTCGTTCCAAAGTGCTTCATAACTACTTTCATTCAATGCTATTGAAATGAAGCCATTTTGGAAGCCATAGAGGGGGCAGCCAGCTGGCATACAGCTCACTCCACAATACTAAAGATAAGGGAAAATTCTTCTCTGAGTATTGCATCTATCTGTTCCATGTAGGCATGTGTGTGCCCAGCACAGTGAAGCTGGGCAACTTTGCCTAGCAGTACTCATAGGGTAGTACTCATGCCCTGTAGCTAAAGAACCCCTTCTTCTGGCTGTATAACGATGGCACCATTCTGATTCCTAAAGTCCTTCTCAGTACCTGTGGTTAGAGCTGGAGCCCAATGTAGTGTTTTCAATCTACTTCCTGAGATTGATTCTACCCCCTCCCCAAGTAAATTAGTTAATAGTCCCTTAAATTTAGTTTACAGTTGGAATACTTGGCTGCCTGCTTGATGCCCTCACCAGGCTTCAAGCATTGTCCATTGTGGGGGGGAACCATTCTCACCAGTGATCTCCACTTGAAGTGTTTGTGCCTGGTGAGGGTCATTTCACAGAATGGTGCTCCATCTGCACATCATTCAAGAAGAGAATTCAAGTGTCTAGAGACTTGGGTTAAAACAGTACCTTATGAAATAGGCATAACTTCTACTTCAGCACTGAGGTTCTCATCTGACCAGTGGTCAACTTTGAAACCACAAAGCACGCACTCCATGATCAGACCCTGCTATAATTATTTAAAGAGAGTGAGAGTGAAATCCTAGTCAGTAGTAGAACTCGCACAGCTTTAAGCAGGCAGGTTTTCACTCCCAACTTACATATACACAAATTAAACATACATAAATGTGTATGCAGTTTTGTTTGCTTATCTTAAAATTCTGACCTGTAGGGTTTAAAGCCTGATGAGTTAAGAACAAAGCTATCCCTCCAATCCATCTTTTGTTCTTTTTTGTCTTGTTTTTAATTAATTTCTTCTAGATAAAGCAAATCTCACTAATGAAGATAAGGATTAAATGTTCACATGGGTAAAAACAGTGTAGGTTGCAAAACATTTCTTCCTTTATTTTCAATAGTTATTTTCCAAGGGCAATTTAATTTACTGCTTTTAGCAGAAATTTGTTATCAGATCCATTATTCACTCATCACTAGAATATTTTGAAATTTTTCTAATGAAAAAGTATTTTTATTAGAAAATGTTCTTTGTTGAAAAATAGGAAAAAAGCTGCCAAAAAAAAAAAAAAAGACTTAAAAGAATTCCAGGGCATTTTGATTTCCATAGAATGAAGAATCTCCTATCTCATTCACTATTTTCTAGTTAAGGGCCTCATTACTTGCAGTATCTGAAACGTTCTCTCTTTCCCTCAAGGCAGTGATTTTTGTGAATCCTCTGCCTGCCCCCCACCTCCCAGATTAATCTTTGACCTGATGTGAATTTCCGATCCTTCTCCAGATTACATCAAAGTGCATCCAGGGAAAGTTCAATAAATGTATCTGGTGTCCACTTTTAAATTCAGCTAAAGCCATTCCTAAATTGGAATGTTTTATATGACAACCTAAACATAAAGAACTCCCTGGTAATTCCCAAGATCCCAGCCAACTGCTGTCAGAGTCGCAGAATATTCTCAACCCCACATGTTCAAAAATCATGTTGGCATTTTAATTAAAAAAAAAAAAAAGCTTTTAAAAACAAATTGTGTTGGTGCTTTTCTGATTTTGGATTGTTAGTTGTAACTGGAAAAACATAACATTTTGTGAGACTTTGTGATTAAAATAGCAAACTGTGGTGCACTGAAGTTGTATGAACTGGGCTGTGAGAAAGGGTTGTCACACGATGGTTAGAAAATGTCCTGCTTAATGAATAAAAAGTTATGGTTGGTTTTTTTTGTTTGTTTTTGTTTGCTGCAATTTGTGATCTTATGAGTTTTATTCTATTAGATTCATTGTGATACTCCTGTGACTAAGAGCCATATGTTTCAATGATTTTAATTAGTGACTTTTGGTGCATATCTACATTCTAAATAAATTTTAAATGTACAAAATGCAGATTTGCAGAGAAAAAGTTCAAATGTCCCAATTAAAAAATCATTTATTATGGTGAACCAACATTAGAAATCATGTTAAAGAACAAAATGAGGAACATTTTGTAATGAAAGATTCAATATAAATGTCCTTCATTTATCTTAATACTGGTTGTATGCTTGAGCAGAATGTCAAAAGGGCAAAATGATGCAAAAATGCTATTATAAAAAAATAATATTTGAGAAGTTTCAAAGGGGTAGCTGTGTTAGTCTAGTTTAATATTTGTGGACTCCAATGTAGGCAAATGATTTTTTTTTCCTTCAACAAATGTGGCCAAAGTCATTGTAACTTTTCCTTTGGTATGTGTTTTGTGTGACATTTTAACTTTTTTGCATCATCACACTGTACTTTACATTCTGCATCCTGCATGAAGTTGTGTAGAAATTGCAGGAAGCCTATATATCTTCAGACACTGACCTCTGTGGTAAAATTCAAAGTAATGAACAATCAAACACAATTTGAACTTTAACTTTTAAGTATTGTGAGTTAATCAATATCGCTTTCCAGAAAAGGTCATGAGATGAGGCAGGTGCTTGAATAAAATAAATGTGTTTGACGTAACAGTATCTCATAATAGTCATATCCTCCACTTCTAGAGATTTTGTTAACGTTTTATCTAATAATCGTAAATGTTGAGTTTTAAACATTTGATTCTTTATAAGTTTTAAATTTATAGAATTACTGTATAACTGTGATGTTAGCTACTCTAACTATTGTGATTTCAGTTCCCTGCACATGTAAGAATAGGTGGAACTTAAAGTAAAACACCCCAGTGACAAGAAATAAGTCTGACTTAATTTTTGTGTGTGTCAGAAAGAATCCCGTGTTTTATGATGCACATTGATTGTGCATTGGGGGTGCACCTCATCCCCGTGTAGAAGGTCTGCAAAAATAGTTTGTATATTCTTATGCAAAGATTTGCAATCTGAGCAGGGAAGATGTGGAAACCAGAAGCTGGACCACTAGCAAAAGAGTGTGAATGGACTCTGTCCAAGCTCCCTCTGAAGGTTTGTCTGATTATATCTAAAGACTTTTTGTTTGGAACTTCCAAATTTTGGGTAATCAGTGCCTGGGCTCTGAGGCAAGGACCCATTTAAAGGGTCTAAATGCTCCTTTCATGCAGCTTTATTAAAGGGAGACCCGCTTACATATGTGCAGACCCAAGGCCTTGTCTACGTTACAGAGCTCTGTAGATGCAAGTTATGCTGATCATCAAAAAACATTGTAATTATGTTGCTTGCATCTGTTCACACAGCACTTCTTCTGTTGGTAGAGCTTGTCCATAGTTGATACTTTAGCTTTAACAGTTGATGCTCTAGCAGTGCACTGTGTGTACCTATCCCACTGTTCAACACGCCACTTTAGCAGCTATTAGTTGCGGGAAGAGTGAATAGATCACAATGCATCATGAGTGCAGGCTCAACATTGAAGTTTTTACCATCCCATCAGTCCCATTAGTTTCCAACTGTGTTTCATGACATTTTTCAGTGGTGCATGTTAAATATGCAGCCACCATATTTATCTAAAAGGATGGATCCTGCACTGCTTTCCACTGTTGTGGTCATTATTATGAACACAGCATGGATGATCATGCAGTGTATTGTGAGCTCCCCATCTGAACCAGAATCTGAGGCACCTGACATGCTGTATGCCAGGGAAAGAAACAATGCAAAATAATTTTTGTCATTCATGGAGAAGCTGCGTAAGGTGGACCATCAGTTTGGAACATGGGAAACAAGCAGTGAGTAGTGGGATTGTGTCATTATGTAGGTCTGAGATGACAAGCAGCAAAGGCAGAATTTTCAGATGTCGAAAGCCACCATCCTGGACCTGTGTGCAGCACTCACCCCAGCGCTGTGGCAAAAGGACACCAAAATAATACCTGCCCTCTCAGTGGAAAGGCATGTGGTAACTGCCATGTGGAAGCTGGCAAATCCAGACTGCTACCAGTTAGTCGCAAATCAGTCTGAAGTTGAGAACTCCACTATTGGAGCTGCATTATCACAAGTGTGCAGAGCCATTAATTGCATTCTGTTACAGTGGGGTGATGGATGACACACACAGCACAATGTTGGCCCTGAACCATCCTCCAATAGAGTATATTGATAAGAAAGGGTTTTTTTTTTTTTTTTTTTTGTGGTATTGCAGGCACTTGTGGATTACTATGGGCATTTCACCGATATCAATGCAGATTGGTCAGGGAAAGTGTATCAAACATGCCTCTTCAGGTAAACTGGCCTATACAGGAAGTTGTAAGCTGGAAGTATCTTCCAGATCAGAAGATTCAAATAGGGAATGTTGAGATGTTCATAGTGATTCTGGGAGACCCAGTATACCCTTTACTCCCCTGGCTCATGAAGTGTTAAACAGGAAACATGGACAACAGCAAGAAGTGCTTCGATAACAGGCTGAACAAAAGCTGGAAGACCATAGAATATGCGTATAGAAGATTAAAAGAACATTGGCACTGCTTTTATGGCAGCTTGGATCTAACTGAGGAAAATATTTCCTATGTTATAGGTGCCTGCTGTTCACTCCATGATATTTGTGAGGCTAAGGGTGAAAAGTTTCCCCTAGGGTGTTTCAGCAACCAGAGAGCAGGACTTGTAGAGGGTCACAACAGTAAATATTCAAATTAGGGAGGTCATAAGGCACCATTTTGACAATGAGCACCAAGTAAGGTGCTCTTCTGCCATGCTTTGTCTACTTAACACTGCATGAGTATTTGGATGAGTCCTGACCGTGGTTTACACTTTGCAAATGATCCAGTTACCCTGTGTAATAATTTCAGGAGTAACTGCTATATGTATGATAGAAACATAGATCACTTATCTTTCAGAGAGTATGATTTATTAAATAACAACAACAACACAAAATGCTGGAAGGGAAGAAAACAGTGAAGAGCAGTGTGAGCTCTCACAGCTGTGTTGTAAGCCCAGGGGTCATTTTGTCATTTTTGGTCCAATGGAGTATGGAAATGGACTGGGCCAAAACTGTAAATTCTGCCACCATTTTCTACAGGTGGAGGGTTACAGAAGCCAATATCTCACTCCTAAGAGAAAGTTGGATGTTAGTACGCATCTCCTCCATCTGAGCAGCTTCAAACCAGGTCTATATGCTGCTCCATGGATTGGTGATTGCTGATTGGTGTGGAAAAGCTTCCTACAATGAGGGAAGGAGCAAGACAGCTCTCCAAAGGAACTTTCAGCAGAGAATTGGGGAGTACCTCCAGGAAAGTTTCTTTAAGATCTCTTTGGAGGATTCCCATGAAATCTAAGTGTGCATTAACACATTTTTCCACTGCATTTTTTAGCTGTACTGGTAATGTGAAGCACATGGGAATGCAGCTTCTGTTGTACATTTCTATCCCTTCATCTACTTGTAGAATATAACCAGGCAAAGGACAGCTCTACCTCAAATAACCAAGCAGCACCAACTTAAAAAGAAAAATAACCAAAGCATTCTTCTCCTGCATAGCAGCAATGGAGGGCTGGGACTGGCTCCAACCCTCAGGGGCGGAGAAGAGATCCTGACTCCCTGTGGCACCATATAACCCTGTTGCCTATAGTAACTTGACGTCTTCATATATTACCTTATCCTTGGGGTTGTTGTGGTGTCTCCAGCCTTGCTGAAATATCCAAAGGGCTCTTGACAGTGGAGGGTAGCTTGCTGCCGTGGATGATGCCTTACAGAAGCATCAGGTCTTCAGTGTAGCACGAGAGTGAGAGCATGACTCTTCCTTTCTGGTATGCCCAGTTCCTTGTATTCACATGGCACTAATGTGTGTCCCATTCAAAGGCCTTCTCCAAATGGCCTTGAGAAATCTGACCATAGGTATCAAAGTTCCTGTGGCTGGAGCAGAGCTGGGTCTGCACAACCTTCTCTCCCCACAGACCCAGCAAATCCAAAAGTTCCAGCCAGCTCCAAACAGGAGAGAATTTGGTGCATGGAGCTGCCATGGGTAGCTATACTGTGAGCACTTAATGCTGATCAAGCAGAAAGTGGGATTTTAAACATTTATGGACTTTAATCTGGGAGGGGAGGATACCTGTATATCTGGGTGCAGGGCAGCAGAGTTCAAAGTGCTGACTAGAATGGTCACAATGGGCATTGTAGGATATTTCCTAGAGGCCATTTACAGAGATGAAAACCAAGCGCAGCATCTACATTGATACTTCCTCAATCTAACTTTTCTGCCAGAAGCTCTACATCTCTCACTGAGGTGGTTTTATGTTGTCAGCAAAACTATCAGGAGAAGCACTGTAGTCTGTACAGTTTTATCCGCTGGTTTCATTGACAGAAGTTGGCTTTTTGTTGACAAAACTGTAATGTGGACCAGGCCTTGTTAAGACTTTTTATTAACACTGGTTCAGGTAAAATAAGGTGCAGTGTAACTTCTGGGCACACCTGACCAAGACGGAGTGCACCAGAGTGGTCCATCTCTTTTCAGTGCTTTATCTGGACCAGGTAGTGAACTACCTTTGCTCCCACTGTTGATAAGTAGCCTAATTGACTTCAGTGGGGCTTTTAAGGTGAGTCACTGCTTATAAAAGTAAGTTAAGGGTTAGGGTCGGCTGTAAATGTTTCCTAGTTAATAGCCGTGAATACTTGTTAATTTTAAGTATAAAGAGCAGTTGAACATTACTAGCCTAAAGAAATATTGGTAGCATGTTAGCCATTTATTAAGTTAGTAGCAATGGTGTGGTGCAAAGAAGAGACGTATATTAAAAGTCAGATAACAGGAAATAATCTTCTAACGTCTATAATTCTGCAAGGACCATGATTAAATTTAGGACAACAAATCTATCACTTAGTTTACTATTGTATAAGTCTTCTGCACTTGGTGAGTAAGTATGTCAGAGCTTAAAAGCAGGCACATTTCAAAGATATCATTTTGGAGGCAGGCGGCACGTTTCATCTGTTTATTTAATAGAATAATTCAGACACATGCATTATCAAAAACTATATTAAAGCATAAAAATCGGTGTAAACTGTGTCCCTGATGTGCCTTGGCATGCTTCTTTTTTCATTATTGCAGGCTTGAAATACACAAAGTAATTTAATTCTTTCAAGCTGCATTGTTTAGATAGGGTGACTGCATCAGATATTTTCTTGCCTTTAATGGCCACTGGGATTGCCACTGCTGAAGAGAACAGCCGAGCTGCCTGTTAAACAGTTTTCTTACACCATATAGCTACTAAAATGGGGAAAAAGAGAGAATGTACGTGTGTGTGTGTGAGAGAGAGAGAGAGAATCTTTCAACCTAATACTCAATCTGGTTTAATCTTTGAGCATGAATGCACAGAAACAAAACAAAATTGTTAACAAAAAGGTATTGTTTTCTTTCTAAAGTAAATGCATTCATCCATTCTTTTTTCTTCTCTCTCTCTTTCTAGCTCTTGTTTTGTACCATGAGAAGGAAAGGTAGGAACAACAGAATATGCAGACAAACTTCTGATATTATTAAAACTAAGTTCAGGTATATTATTTGTGTACTTTTTTCTTACTTTGTAAACCTCTAAAAATAGCTCCTTTAGAAAAATAGTAATCATTTCAAGTGAAAATATTCAAGGACTTATTAATTGTGGTTTCTTGTTTAAAGAGCCATTTAGCTGAAAATAAAGGGGACCCTGGCAGTAGTTGCTTACCTTTTAATGAATGTTTCTGTTGAGGAACAGAGATATTTGACATCTGTCTTTGCTTTACTGAAGGGGAAAAGAAAAGGTTTGAAAACTTGTGGTTTTGTTTCTTCTTCTTGCCTTTTTTTTTTTTTTTTTTTAAATTTGAGGATGTCATTTTCCAAAAATGCTGAAGTGAATAAGAATCTCAACTGCCATGGGATTTTTCCTACTTTTAATGCTGATTTTTCTCATATCATGGAAACTACTGTAGCATAGAGGAAGTTTTCTCTAGTGAGGGAAACAATCATGTTTGGTGCTTTTGTTTCTGCATTTCTGGTGCAGTGAAATATTTTTCTACAGTTCCAGTTGTCAGGCACCTTTCCACACCTGCCTCCTCCCTTCATGTTCAAATGCCAAACAGGGCACATAGAGAAAGCAAGTAGAAGAGAAGAATTGTATGTGAAGTTGCTCATTGTAGCCCCAACACAAGGAAGGAACTTTCTCTATCCAATGAACCATCAGTGGTTTGCCAGACAGAAACCCTTATCTGTCTAAAGATACCAGCTGATGTATTTTTTTTTTTTGCTGTCATAGGTTCAGATTTCATCGCACAATATGAAATCTGATTGATATCACTTGGCAGTGTGCAGTCCACAACATGATGCACTAGGCTGGGAGATCTGAAAGAATGCACATTTCTGACACAGCTCTGTGGCTAAAGAAAAAGAATGGTTGATGAATTACCTCTGTGACAGGATGGATGTGATGTTCATACATCATTCATTTGGAAAATCTTAGTCATTTTGGACAGCAGGGCAAGTTGTTACAAATTTCCGCACTTGAACTTGGATTCCAAATAAATGAACACCTATAACAGCAATCTGTGAATAGGAAACAGGATATGTGACCTGAAATGAAAGACTTGTGTTCCAGTACATCTGCAAAAACATCAAAAGTTCTATGGCACCTTAAAGACTAACAAATTTCTTCAGACATCAGCTTCCATAGGCTGCAGCCCACTTTGTCAGATGCACAAATGCAGTGCATTTGCAATTTGCATTGCTATTGTTTGTTAGGATATAGTAAATACAAACTACTTAGCTTTATCAAGAGAGAAAGATTGTGGCCAGCTTTTACATGGAGGGGGAGGCTGTCATGGCTGTTTCCCCCCTCTGGCACTTTGAGTGCAGAAGGGTAGAGGTCTGCAACAGGCCTTAAAATCCACAGGTCCTAAATCCTCATCTTAAAACTCTCCCAGGCTACCAATTTCCTGGCCTTGGAGTGGTATTGCTGCCACCACCCAAATGCAAAAACCTCTCGAAAACCCAGGAAGGCACCACTTGGGAATTCCTTCCTGTAAGGTACCCTCAATCGCTTTTCTTTCTCCCTCAGGAGAGCGATTGAACCCCAGCTGTGACATCAGCTGAAAATGGGACAGAATCCCCTTTAATAGTTGGCTGTGCAGTCTGAGGCACGTGCATATGAAAGCTCTTGACTTTTAGGACACAGAAACAGAGCTTATTTTAAAACGGTAAATTCATTAATTAAGAATAACTAAGAAACACAGAGTTGCTTCTCTGGGATTTAGTTTACATAGTTACAGGATAGGGGGAGGAGGTATGTGTGCTCAGCACAGAGTAATCTGAAAAGAAACCAAAAATAAACAGACAACCTGACTGCATCTAGCTAAACATTCCCTGTTCTATGGATGATCAGTTACAGACTTGAGCCCACCTTGAGCATGGATGCTGCTGGATCCTCCAGGCCTTTCTCCGTGGCCCCATCCTAATTCTTCCAAGAGCTCTGCTGCCACCAAACAGGAAACAGGCAGGGCTGCTGCTCCAGTTCACAAACCTGTACTCTCTTTCTATTTTCTATTCTCTCTCCTGGGACTCATTGACCAGGGAGTTAACTCCTTCCTTCCTAAGGTTACTCCAAAGGCATAAGAAGCAACTTCATGTCTTGTAGCTGACTCTTGCACAGAAGTACAGGGACTTAGGCCCCATAGGCTATATAGGTGAGCAGGGATAGTATTCTTTAAAAAAAGAGTTGTGAGTAAACATCTCTTTGAAGTTGTAGTTCTGTTTCTGGAGCCTAAGCCCAAGCCACAATGTCAAAGAGGGTTCTATACAACATTTTTAAAAAGAGAACTAGCATGAGCTCTGCCACCTCAGGTCCATTGAACGTGGCTGGGAGCCTAATATCTGCATATAGATGTATCTCTACATGCCAAGTGCCTGACATGGGGCAGAGTCATAGCCTCATCTGCATAGCATAAGCAAAGAGGCTAGTGAGATACAAGCGGAGTTGAACATGCTGCCACATCTGCAAGGATGATGCACTGCCGGGAGGTTGCAAGAGAAAGTTTCCTGGATGTGTGGGGCAAGAGGTAAGGGATATGGTTTAATTAGGCAGCAACTTTGTAACTAACTCATCTGAGAGGTATCTGTCAATAATTTTGTGCAAAACAGGCTATTGTTCTTCTTCAAGGGTTTCATGTGGTGAAAGGTTATCATCAGCGCCACACCACTCCCCAGGCTGGGAAACTGAGTTATCCCTTCACGTTTGGAGCCCCAACCCTGTTTGCCAGCTGCTTCCACTTCCAGTTCCTGTTTGTTAGGGAACCATATCACATCTGTAATGAATATCTGTCACAAGGAGGCCTCAGATATTAGCTTGGCTGCCTTTCTGCTTCTCTTCCTTTAGCCTCCCAGTCCCTGCTGGGTTGTCAGGTATTAACAATTCCCTCCTTAACATCAGTCAAATATCTGTCCCCTGCCAAGTTGGAGAGAGAGAGCCCACACTCATCTCACTGAATGATTCCAAGTGGGATATTTTCGGTGGGTGATAACTGATCCTCCCCATTCTGTGTGATTCACACATCTTCTGGCCACATCAGCCTGTGCAGACATGTTGATGACCTGGTTTATCCTCTGCTGCAGCATTTCAAATCATTTATAATCACCCTGGGGAAAAGGTCCTAAATCTCTTTGTGCCCTGATGATTGTCAACCATCTTACAAAATCCCAATTCACTCCCACCTAGGTGTACAACAGTCATTTCAAGTGGCTGCTTTCTGGATGCCAGAAGGTGTTAGAGGGACCTCAGCAGATACCAAAGCATGCTCCCCTTTCCTTGCCAAATCAGAGTTGTCTCAGTGAGGTCTGGTTGTGAGCTTCAAGAGCAGCTGGCCGCTCAGCTGTAGGTGCAGTGAATAATAAGGTGCCCACATAGGTGAACACTGACTCAGCCCTGTTCTACTCTTCCTGAAAAACAGCAAGATGAGAATATTCACATGGCTGGACTCTCATTCTCACCTAGAAGCCTCATTCATCCTGTATGGATTTGAACATGAGACAATTTACCCAGCACATGGACACATTTACCTGGCAAGGCCTTGAAGCTCTCCTAGACCTGAACCCCCCCCCCCTTTGTCCCATCCTGTTCTATTGTAGGAAGTATCTTGTGGATGCTGCATGTACATTTTGTATGGTTCCCATCCACAGACAGGAATCACTCATTCAGGAATCACTCAAGCAGTACTCAATAATAATTAGTAATACCTACAACTTATGGCGCTTCACTCAAGGTCAGCATCATTATCCCCATTTTACAAATGGAGAAATTGAGGTTGAGGGGTGGAGTGACTTGTTCAAGGTCACCCAGCAGGCAATGCTGGGAATATCAGTTTGTCTCCAGAGTCCTATTTTAGTGCCAAACAAAAAAGGAGTTCTGTGGTACTTATAAAGACTAACATTTATTTATCACATGAGCTTGCATTGGAGAAAATCCCATTTTGTCTTTTTTAGTGCTGTGATCACAAGGCCACACTGCTAGTTCCCCAGTTACAGCTGAGGTCTGATCTACAGCAACATTCAGCCATGCCTCAGTTGCCTCAATTTATGCAGGTGTCTCCAAGCATCAGTGGAGACTCAGGCTAAAGGTACAGGGCTTATAGACCCCCCCTTTGATGCACAGGGCCCAGTGATTTTTCCTTTACCACAGCCTACAGGCCTACCCACCAGCTCAGGTGATCCCTCCCTTTTCTTCTCTCCCCACACCGTGGCAGCTCCTTTCAATCACCAATGTCTTACACTCCATTAATTTCTTTACCCACCACTTTAGACACAGTCCTCTCTCCCCCTTCTTGGTTATTGTTGAGGAGTGGGATGCATTCTGCGTCAACCAGAATTCCACCTAGAGATTCCCATGTTGTCTCAGTCATGCCCCTCTCCCCACATGCAACCTTTTAACGTGCCTGACATCACCATTGCAGTTTGCGTAATGGCACGAAATGTAGTTTAAGCACAGCTCCATGGACACACATGCATACCTCTTCACACTTGAAGCTGCCTGTAGTAGAACTATTGTTCTGAATTACAAATATTTTGTTTGCAATTGTTTAGAGGTGGACTTTTTGTGTAATGAGCAAGCTCACAAATAAGGATTCAACTTGGAAACCTGAGATAAGGAGGAACACCGCTGTGGCACATTTTGTGCCAGGATATTTGAAGGGTACTTTATATAACATGCTGTGTTGTTAATGTTTCCAGTTTGTTCTACAAAAGAAGGGCAGGGGAGGGAGGCCTGCTTTTGAAACTGTTTTGGTTCAGAGCATGGCAATCTACTTTGAGCCTCAGGATACCCCTTTGAAGATTTTTGATCCTTTTGGTTGATAATGTATCATTGGCCTAGAGGCAGATGGAGAAGATTTTCAACTTAGTGTTTCTGTTTCAGTCCACTGCTGATCCCTTTCAATCAAGCTGTTGGTTGAAGATGAAAGCTCACCATTCCTCCCTTGGGTCTGCTACAGATTCTGTATCAAACACAAGTGGAACAGGCCTGGCACACAGTGTAAAGGGATGAGAACTAACCAGCAATTTAGGACTGCCTCAATATTGCAAAATAATTATGCAGCCAGATGGAACCTGGAAATGTGCTCAGATTGGTCTGGAGAAGTAATACTGTTTGTAAGCTGGTTTTTGCTTAAAATAAAACTTCCTAAGCAATTCAAATGAAAAGTTTCTTCAACAAATTGGTTTTTCTAAGGACATTTTAATTGCAGAAGTGAATAAATACATTGGAAAGCTACACACCTATTGGGAAATAGTTTAACTATATAGAATAAAAATTTAAAAGAATCATCAACTCCTTTTTGATTGCTTAAATGCATTAGTTTTAGCTTTGTTCGCATCTGTGGTAGTAGACATAATGCAGGCTCTAACGGTGTGCTGTGGCCACACATTTCTGTAACTTCCAGTAGTGCTAGAGCATTCACGGTGGTCATATTAAAATCTTTTAGTTGTTGTGTTGTAGGGCTTGTCTACATATACAGTAGCATCTCTTAAACTATGCGGGTAGAGCTTACAACCCCTTCCTGGCATGGACATAGTTCTATCAGTACCTAGGTGATTTATATCAATATAGCTGATTTCTATACAAGGGAATAAGCTAGACTGGTAGAAGGCTAGGTCTATGCTGCAGTTTATGTTGACAAAACTCACGTCACTCGGGTGTGAATAAACCATATATCCAAACATAGACACCGGCATGGACAGAGCTGTGTCATCACATAGCATCTTCTGCAGCTGTACTGTAGCAGTGCAGCTGAGGTACTGCATGACTGTAGACAAGCTGTAAGTCAGTTTCATACAGGTATAAGTGCATCTGGTCGTACTGATTTGACTACTTCCGTAAAAGAACGTTCCTGTAACTAGACCAATGCAAACCCCATGTGTAGCGCAGGCCTAATTCTGTAATACCTTGTGCTGTTGGTGGTTATTGATGCCTGTGGCAAGTGGATGTAGAAGGTTGAAGAGTATCATTTCATACCCACTGTGCACTGATGTAAGTGGTTAGAGTAGGTGTGGTCTAGTGAAGGAGCAGACCTGCAATGGTCATGCTATTAATAGATAATAGTGTGTGATTCCCATGGAGAGAGAAACAAAATTGCTGTGATCAGGTGAACTAGAAAAAAGGAAAGATTTTACAAATTCTATAATTCATATAATTCTATATTCTTCATAATTTTACAAAATCTATAATGCTATATTTTTCAAAATTGTATCCACAACCCATCAGACTACACTGTGTCCCCAAACAAACATGAAGTCCTGTGGCGCTTTTAAAGACTAACAAAGATATCTATCACATGAGCTTTCATGGGAGGAAATCGCTTGAAAAGCTCATGCAATAAATAAGTTTTAGTCTTTTGCCAAAGGACTTCCTGTTTGTTTTACTAAATGAGACTTACACGGCTACCGCTTTTGGAACTTGTCAACACACTACATTTCAGGAGATGATGTCAAGTCTTTAAGCAGATATACCAAGAATCACACCTCTCAGAGTTCTGCCATGCTTGCCCTCTTGTCAGGCAGTGAGTCATGTGTGTTTTTGAAAGAGAGAGAGATTTTGCACGAGATACACATGGCTGGGACCTGTGAGAAACTCATCTTCGAAGCATCTGAGGAAGTGGGATTTTCTCCCATGAAAGCTCATGCGAAAAATAAATCTGTTAGTCTCAAAGTGCGACACGACTCCTTGTTGTTTGTTTGCTGGACTAGACTAACACGGCTATCACTTTGGAAATTGTGAACTCTGTCTCTGCTCTGCTCTGTGATCAGTGTAAAGTCCAGCATGCAGGAAGCACAATGGTGGATTAAAGTCTTACTGCTCCTTCACAATTTTTGCTCCAAGCACAGGATTGGAGTTATTAAGGATAATGATCAATTTGTTGTTTTATAAAGAAGTACTAACTACAGATTATAATTGCAGAAATCAGAAAATCTATACAAAAAATACTTTTTACTGTGAATCTTATGGACCTTTTTTTCTCTCTTACTTAATGTTAATCAGCAGTAACACCACTGGAGTTGGTACCCTTCTGAAAGTAGTGTAGCAGGGAAAAATTTTAGATGTTAATGGAATCAGTCTTCCCACTTATTAGGCCACTCCACCTCCAAGCGTCTATCAACCTGGGGCCCTGTCCCTTGATTCAAGTACCAACATCAGCATGGATATAAACACAATTAGATCTTTAATAGGAAAATAAAAACATGCAATATAAAGCAAACAGAAACTTTTCACTTTCCCTCTTTTCATCCACCTTAAATGGACCCTCATACAGTGAACACCCCAAATAGAATCCGATAGAACTTGGCATGAATGACCAGTGCTCTCAATAATCACACAAAGCAGCTTCCCTCTCTCCAGAGGCACAGTCTTAACCCCAGACAAATAGCTGCACTTGAATCTTCAGCCCTGGAAGGCGTAGTCCCAGACAAATGGACCCTCACTGGCCTCTGTGATCCCCACTTGGCACCGTCTGCTATGGAGACTCTTTGATCCCAGGCCGTTTATCACAAGTCTCCTTGCCTCAGGAGCAGAGTCCTAAAACACCAGGCTTCGCTTCCCAAAACCAAAGTTTAGGAGCCCTAGTCTCGGAGACTCCTTATACAGAGCAAAGTCTCTCACTACCCTTGGTTCAAAGACTGCTCCGGGCCACTCTGCATATGCAGGCTCTGTTCAACAGGGCCACGACCAACTTAAACAATCCCAAACAGGCCTGACAGCCTTTGCAGAGCACAGCCAAGCGACTCTGAACTCTGGCGCGCAGCAGAGCCTTAAATACCCGGCCCCTCAGGCTATCTGCCCAATCCGCACCCGTCAGTTTTGCGCCACAGTTCTCCATGTTCCGTTTCTGGAAGCTTCCAGCACTCCCTCAGTGTCTGCCCTTGATTGACATCCAACATTCCGAGGCTTGCGCGGCAGAAGACTGCACCTCAGCAACCCAGTCCTGCGTCTTGCCGCTAGGCAGAGTCCAATGCTGGTTGTCGCTCCTCCTCAGCGCCTTGTGCTGGGGAGAAGCTCAACAGATTCCACCCCAAATATAATATTACATAAAGTATATATAAACGCATAAGACTTATAACATTAAACAGTACATTAGCCATTAAACAAACTGGGGAAAGAATTTTCCCTCACAATAGGTTTGAGGACTGGTTCCATGTCTCAGTTTGACAGAATGGAATGAAAAAGAGGTAAGTCTTATGCTAACAGAAACGTTTTAACAGTTTGGAAAGCTGTATCTCTCTCAGGTTTAGAATGCGGTAGGCATGGCTGGATGTGATGCAGTGATTTCACATAGTTGCTTTTATTTGGGCAGAATGAAGTGTAAATTTGATGTCAGTTATTAGTGAAGTAATTATATTGCCTCAGTCTAGAACCCAGGCATGTAAGAAGTTCTTTATTGATATTTAATACTGTGTTACTCAGTGATGCATAAACACAGCTTTGAATGCACTGTTTATTCAAGTTGTAAACAGTTTGTTGCACCAGATTTAAAAAAAACAAAACAAAACCAAAAAACTTGCAGTACACCACTGGGACACATTTTCCTCTCAGTTACATCTGTGAACTCTTTTTTGTCTTCCTGGAGTTTATACCTGTATAACTGTTCAGAGAATCTGGCTTGCAGAGGTGTGTGTGTGTGTGTGTGTGTGTGTGTGAAGTGCTTCTTTTTGTTTGCACAGAAAATAAAAGTACATTCAATTATATCCAACATAATGAAATACAGTGCAAGTATGACTACATTAATAACAAACACTGCAGCACAGAAGAAATATTACCTAACTCGATCATGCAGTGACAGATGGCAAAGTGATATATTTGTTAACGCATATGATGAAATAGTGGTCTCTTTGTTTGTCCAAATGTGTATACCTCATGGGAATAACTGTAAAACACAATTTAGAATTCCATTTTTACTTGCAATTTAAAAAAAAAACAAAACCCATGATATTTAAAAAAACAAAGCTTTGCAGTTATATGCTGTTAAAGATAATTATAGCAGTAGATACGATTTGTTGAACAAAGTAGAGACAGGGCTGAATAAATTGAAATGGTGTGTTTGCATACTCATTACTTCAATTTACTGCAAAGAAAGAGGAAATATACATTGAAAAAAAGGATAAAACAATTCAATAGCTGGATAAATTGCAGACTGAAAATACATGATGTCTGGAAAAGGCTTAATTAGGACTATAGGAGTTAAGAGCTAAACACTTATAAAGAAAAGACATCTAAGTAAATGTTACTTACTGTTTGAACTATAAATTCACCAGTAAGCCTAGCATTAATTATTTCAAAATATGTTATTACTTTTCCAAAGCAGTCATACCAATAATTTTAGGAACTCAAACACTGGAAATACTAATTAATTTAGCTTCACAACTCTACTGTGGTGTTAAACTCTGTGTGCTGATGGGTGATCAATACAGCGTCTGTGACTTCCCAAGGTCATGTCAATGTTAACGCCATAAAATGAACTCAGAGCCCAGTCTTCCCATCAGTTAAGGTCCATGGAAGTTAATTTGAATGCAGTTGATCAGGCCTAGTGGGAGACCTGATTTTCAGTCCCTTTGTTTTAAGCACTGAACTACAGGGGCTGTGGGAAAGAGAAGGACTGGAGGAAGAAGGGAACAAAGGAGTAGTTTAGATACAAGTAAGGGAAAAAATAGTAAACTGTAAAAAAAAAAAAAAAACAAAAAACAACACACCTGTAAAAGCTTTAATCCTTAGGGGAAAAGACACCCCAATACATGAAAGGGGGGAAAGAGAGGTGAATGAAGAAAACAAATTATAGAAAACCTGCGCTGGTCTAAGTGTCTTTCCACAGATTTCAGAGAGCACTAGATCTGGCTCAGAGAAGGTTTTATAAAAAAAAAAAAAAAAATAGCAGCCACCTCCAAACCAAAATCATGGTGACATAGGATGCTTGCTGCTAAACTTTTTACAATATAATATGTTACCGAGGTGCACAGTTGCATGGGAGAATCCTTGAGAATTCTCGGGGGGGATGGTGGAAGGACACAGAAGTCTAATAATCTTACATATAGGAAAGGGAGAAATCTTATTTGGCCTTTGGTTTTATTTACAGTATAAATGCAGATATTTAGCAGATTTATAGATATTTGTGTAATTTTAAAAAACAAACTGTCCATCTACGGTGTGCACTTATCCTCAGAAATCATGAAGCAGTTAATGCCGCTATAGCAAGAAGGGGTTGAGAAAGAAAAACGAGGGTGATATTTCCTTTTTGTTGTAGCATGTCTGAACTTAGGTCCTGATTCTGCAGTGAGGGCTAGGCAGAGCTTTACAAATATAAATTGGGCTTGAGTGGATATAATTGTATATCAATTGTGGATTATAAACTCCTTGAGACCAAGATTTTCAAAAGTAACTAGTAATTTCTGAGCACTTAGATCCTTTTAAGATGTTTTAATAGTGTAACCAAAACCTTAAGCACCCAATATCACTCATATCTCTTGAAAATCTTGGCCAGATTTCTTTCTCTGTACTGTAAGTTGCCTATTACATTTCTCTGTGCTATAAAATATTACTGCAATTTTAATGTAGATGTCAGATAGAAAGTTTGATGACTTCGCTGCAAAATATGTGTTCTCAAATCCCTTTTGAAATTGCAGAAAATATGAAGATATTTCAGAATATCTGGTGGTAAACTCTGGAGCACATATTCCTTATTTCTTGAATTTTACTTCAGTCTAGACTCATCATACTGCTCAAGACTACATGTCTAGGTCTAGAGGTGTACATGTGTAGGTTTCTAGACATCAGGGATGTGCCATTAAATAGTTCATTATGCACATGAGATGTACACACTCATACTTTTTTTTTTCTTTTTTTTTTTTGGTCTGGCTGTGGAAACATGAGCCCTTCTTTGTTGATTTCTTCTCTCCATTGCCTATGCCTGTTGTAAGTCCAAGAACCACAAGATGGCTATTTACATGCTGGGAAATCTATAGCAGCAAAGGTTATAGTTGTAATGTCCAGTTAGGGCCAACTTTTTCTTTATTTTGTATTTATTTATTAGTATCATCTAAACCCAAAATGTCTGAATCTTGACTAAAACTACAACCTCCCCTGTGGCTATCACCAGTGTGCCACTGTAGATGCAGATGACAAAGCAGAAATCCATCACTCATGACAGTGTTATCCATGCTGATGGCCCCAAAGCCACTGCATTTTCACTTTTGTATTTATCTGCTTTAACTGTTTCACTTTGGGAACGTCTGTTTCTCTTTTCTTCCTTGATGCATTACTGAATACCCAAGGAGAAGGCCATAATTGCACATCACTTACTATATAGCCATTCCACCAAGGTTTCCCCTTTGGGGATATTTTGTACATTTGTACTGTCCACTCCAGCTTTTTTCTCACAGTGTGTTGTGACTATAAATAGGAGAATAGAGATTGGGCAATGAATCACATTACAGAACACCGAAGAGGTCAAAGTAGCCCACTTTACTATCTTTCACAGAATGTATGAGGCATTAAAATTCTGACACCTCATTCTCCTGAAATAAGCACTAACAAGCATGGGAAATGACTCACAAAAACTAGCCCTCAATATAGCCTTAAAAGTGCAATCTTGTAGTCAGGAGACACATACCTAAGAGAGTACCATACGAGTGGTCTGATGGTTAACAAAAGCTGTTGATGCAGTACAGGGCTTATCCAGCACTTTCTGTTATTGTTTAACCTTTGACAGTAATGACACTATTTTGAATGCAGAGAAAGATAATTGCTTCTCTTATGCACAGTGGATGAATTTTTGCCTATTAATGGGCTTATTTTTCACTGTACTGTTTTTAATGTCCTATTTTTCACTGTATGAGTCAAGAAAGCACTGCTTGCTTTGCCTGTTTTGAATGCCCTAATGCATATGATAACATGGATCAGACTGCTCTAATATATCAGAATGCAAGTGTGATGGAGGGGCTGCAACACCTTCTCCAGCAGTTGCCAGTGCTCTGGCTTAGACGTTATGGATTTTTTTCTCCTCATTTCCACTCATAGTTTGCTCATTTAGGCCAAGTCTACACTGCAGATTTATCCTTATTTGAGCCACTGGTGGGCAGGCAGTAGTGTGGCTGCCTAAATACAGCCCAACTGAATATAGATGGGCAACTGATACTGGTGGAACCTCCCCTGTTGAAGCAGGAGTCTGTTCTACAGTACCAGTTGTGGCTGCCTTTGTCTGTGCCAGGGTTTTGCCTTGGTTGCAGATACACTGGTGGCCAATCAAGATGGCTGATATTGGGCATATCTCCACCGTAGACAAGTCCATAAAGCCTGTTTACTCACCTTGCATGCATGTGAGTGGAATTACTGGGGCAGGAAGAGGGGCGGCAACCTCCAAGTTTCAACTGTCCAGTCCAGATAGTTTCAACTCTTGTAGTCAATCAACTATTTGTGCGTCTAATCAGCTCAGTTATTACTTTATAAATCTCATAACAGTGATGAAGACCTCTTTCTGCTGCTAAAGCAACGTAATGATTGTCATTGGCAGGAAGGAGACTCTTTGCCCTACAAAATGTGCCTTTTTTATAATCTAAAATATAGCTTGCTAAAATATTAATTATAAGAAAGGTCATTGAATTTACAGACAAATGAAAATTATTGAAAAATGTGCTATTGTCTGTCAAGATCCTGCCTCAGTGTTCACTTAATGTACACATTTATTCTTGCGCCATTCAACCAAAGTATTTATCATCTTTGGAAATTTCTCTTAATTTTCAAAGAACAGGCCCCAGATTGCTAATGTTACTCAGTATTTTTTTGTCTTTTGACCATTTGCCAGTGGCTAAATTGTGTAACATATTGCTATAACCCTGGTTGAGTTGGTACTGTAGTGCTATATTACCCTCAGGGAAGCAGCAGGACATATTCTTTGCTGGGATGGAGGGCACTTTCAGATAGCCTTTTAGGAGATGGAAAATATTCCAGCCATACTTCTTGTTCCTTTCTGTTGAGACTGTTCCAGGATGGTAGTTGTCCCAAATGCTTTTGAATGGCTCTTGTGCAGACTGTTCAAGAGATGGATGGGGGCTTCATCTTTCTGCTTCCTCCTCTGCACAGGTGTGCTAGGCTGGAGGCACAAATTGGCCCTAACAGAGGATGGCAGGATAGTGATGAAAATTAAGGTATATGGATGGGGATTGTCTTTACATACTGATTCTAAAGAGTCCCAAGCCTACCATGTTGATGTGCATTGAGTATCTATATAATGCGGCAATATGCAGTTACATCTCTGAAAAGTGCCAGTAGTTTAGCATGCTCAAAATTGCTAGGATGAGTCTGCATGCAAGTGCACATCAATAGAGATCTTATTATTTTCAGCTCAACTTACTTTTTTTTTTTTTAAATCTGGCTTGCTCTCCTTGCTATTTTTATTTATCTTGAGCATGCTTGGTGAAATGCTCATAGATTAGAAAAAATGAAAAACATTTGTCACTTAGAGGTCAAGTAACTAAAGCTTTTAGAGCCCCAAACTTTTGAATTTTTAGCTTTACACAATTCAGATCCCTTTCTGTTGCTCTCACTGCTTTGAAGCTTCCTTTACGTATTACTTGAATTATGTGATAGCAGTTTTTTGAGTTAAAACTACTTAAGATATCCAAATGCACAGAAACTAACCTGAAGCTAGGTGGCCATGGGATGAGAGGGAAGGTTCTCTCATGGGTCAGTGAATGATTAAAAATAGGAAATACAAGGTGGAAATAAATGGCCTGTTTTCACAATGGAAAGAGATAAGCAGTGGGGTCTTCCTTAAACCTGTCCCAAAATCTGTGCTGTTCAACATTCATTAATACTCTGGAAAAGGTAGTGAACAGTAAAGTGGCAAAATCTGCAGATGATATAAAATCACTCAAGATAAGTCGAAAGTTGACTGAAAAAAGTTATAGAGGGATTTTATGTAACTGGGCAACAAAATAGCATGTGAAGTTCAATATTGATAAGTCCAAAGCAATGCACACTCGAAAAAATAATCTCAGCTATACATATACAGTGCGGGATCTCTAAATTAGCTATTGCTGTTCAAAAAAAAGCTCTTGGTGTCATAATGGATAGTTCACTGAAAACTACCATATAGCTCAGGTTCATGTCTACTTAAGTAGAATTGAAACTGAGGTTCACTCAGGTCCCAAAGCTTAAATGGAGCCCTAATATTCTTTCTGCCAAAAAGCAGATGACGAGAGCAAAAATTAACCAAGTTATTTATAACATGAAATTGTCAGCCCTTTAGCTACAATAGGACTGTTTCATCCCATATACTATATAAGAGAAATATTTAACTAGCCAATAATAATTATAAAATAGCCATTTTAAATGAATACATATTAAAATCTTCATGGTCACAATGTGTAGAGAGCAGATGAGATTGCCATACTAGTCTGTTTTGTGGTGAGATATTGTCACACTGGTATTTGCTAAATTGGGTATTTGCACTCACAAATAAATGGGCATTTAAATAGTTTTTTGTGTGCATGATCATGAGAACTATGCACAATTGTGAGCCTACGTTTGTGTAAGCTGCTCACAACCCTTCGTGATATGTTGATCTATATTATTCTTCTGATTCTGATTTATCATAATCATTTACTACTAAAATGATTCAGAAATCTGTCTTTGAACGGTTCCAAAGATGATAATGTTGGGAACCGCATTTTCTTTATAAAGTTCATGAGTGATCAAGTACAATGAATTAATTTCTTTTAGTGGATTAAACTGTATGATTTCTAATTAATGGAGATACTGCCTTCTCCTTCATGCAAGGCTTATGATATCTTGGCCTCCAAATAAAAAAGGATTGTATACAGTTAATGTTGGCCTTTGTACCTCTACTCCTTTTGTTTTAATGCTCAGTTGGTCTTGGATAGCAGCTTCTTTGAGCAACAAGAGGATGGATAAAGTAGAATGGAAACATCACAAATATTTGCTTACTTTTTCTGGCCATAGTTGAGTAATGTTTTTGGTAGAGGTGAGTGGTGTAGGGGTGTATGGGAAGAGAGAGAACACGCAGAATCTGAGACCAGCCGAGGAACAGGGAACGGCAAGAAGGTGTTCGTAAATATAGCATGACCATGCAAAAGCTAGTAGAGAGAGAGCTTTTCAGGTCTGGTGCTGGCTTTTGTTTTTTGTTTCTTCTGCCTTCAGAGAGGCAGGACTTTGTACTTTCTATTAAAAACAAACAGATTTGTGTCAAAGAAAAAATACCATACTCCATTAATTTGTATTTCCATTGGGACATTTCAGGGCCCTGACTTCTGATTAGCTGTTTTGTTCAAAAAATGAAAATGATACCTAATTTTTAATGGGTCCTTAGATTTGTCAAAAGTAACTTTATCCTCTAACCAAGGGTGGCTGAACACAGGGGCTACTCCAGCTTTTTGTCTAGGGTATGATATCTCCTACATGCAATGTGATCTTGGTTTTGTTTTTGGTGTTGGAAAAACTGATTGGAGAGAGGTGGGTGGACAGAGTGAGAAACAAAGCATATTTTTACATGAACTCTCTGTAATATATCACCACAATCTAGGATGCTCAGAATTTTCTTGTGGGCCCTCTTCAGCAGTGTTGTTTGTCTTCTGAATGAGCTAGCTTTCTAAATAACCGGCACCTGTAGTGTTCAATGGAGTATATTGTTCAGACGCCCCCCCACCCCCCACCCACCCATGAGAGATAGTGATGCAGGTTCTCAGAACAACTACTAAAACTGTTTCAGATTTGGAACAGTAAAGAAAACCTACAAAGAAAGAAGTGGTACTTAATGAAAGGTTGTTTATCATCTGCAACTAGACTCTGTTAACTGTGTGCTTTCAGAATTAATGATGTTCAGCACAGATGAGGCAGCCGTGATTTACACAATCTTTAAAATGAGGAAGACCCAAGAAAACACCTCTCTAAGGGTATGTCTACACAGGGTTCTTATTTCGAAACAACAGAGGTTGTTTCGAAATAAGAAGTGCCATGGCCACACGACGCACGGCCATTTCGAAAGAAGCAAACCGCTTCTTTTGAAATGGCCGTGCTCCTTTC
>ML682028.1:2032595-2201711 GCA_007922195.1 Podocnemis expansa
GGGGGCGCAGCCCCGGCGTGCGGAGGGAGCGCTGGCCTGGGATTCCCCTGGCGGCGCTGACGCGCCTGCCCGGGGGCGGGGCTGGGGCTGGGGCTTCCCCCGCGGTCCTGCCCCAGGATTCCCCCGCGGGGCTGACGCACCTGCCCGGGGGCGGGGCTGGGGCTTCCCCCAAGGCCCCGCCCCGGGATTCCCCCGCGGGGGAATCCCAGGGGCGGGGGCTCCCTCCGGACCCGGCAGCAGCGGGCTCCAGCCGCGCGCTGGGGCCGCGCCCCCAGGTTTGGGGGCAGTGGGGCTTTAAAGCCCCCCAGGTGAAGCGCCCTGCGGCGCCTCACCTGACGGGTGCCTTCAGCCCCTGCCTTACCCTGCCGGTGCCTGCAATCCCCTCACCTGTCGAAATAGCAGGTCCACACTGTGGACCTGCTATTTTTCTGCCTTATTTCGAGGACGAAGTTTTTTGTCCTCGAAATAAGTTGTTTCGAAATAAAGAGTTATTTCGAAACAAGCCCTCCCCGTGTGAACATAGCCTAAAGGAATCTTATTCAACTAAAGATTTTCAAAGCATGTTCCTGGAAAAGCTGCTGCCCCCCGACTCCAGCTGTATCTAAATAGGTTATTAATATAGGGTGCATAAAAGAAAGGGATTTTTTATCTGATTTTATCTACAACAGTAGTGGGGAAATGGCCTTAACATGGGGGTTGGCAGCCCTAAAGAAAAGAAGAGTCATTTTAAAAAATTGTTTCAATAACCTAGTGTGTTGAGAGCTGCAATGGGTGTAGTCTCTTGGTAGGCAGTGGTGGGTGCTGGGCCAGGGTGCCAGCTACAGAGTCCCTTGGAGGGGAAGGGGGAGCCTGGATCCTGGCATAGGTTGCCCACTGGCTCCCCCCATCATAGGGGGACCTTGACCCAGTGTACAGGCTGCCTGTGTAGAGTTCCCTGGTGGTGTAGGGGAAGGGGCCCAGAGCTGCAAGGGGCAGACAAAATGCCGAATGTGGCTCTGGAGCTGCAGGTTGTAGACCCCTGACTTAACAGCATCAAATATACGAAGCTGATGAAAGCTACCGGTGTAAGCTGGGGTCTTAAACACGCTGTTTGAGGCCGCATGCGGCCCCTAAAGCTATTTCCGGTGGCCCGCAATGACACTGTTGTTACCAATATTTACAATATCACTGTAAGAAAAACGTTTCAATGGTGCGTTCCTCAGGTTAATGTACGAGGCTAACGTTCTAGTCCTCATGCGGCCCTGTACTGTCCTCATGTGGCCCTCATGATGATTTGGGTTTGAGACCCTTGAAGTAAAGGAATGTCTTCTTAAAAGAAGCGCCCTAGCTAAGTAAATGTTCTAAGAATAGAACAAGATTTGTCAAGTAAATTTGAACAGCCCTGGGGTGAGGATTGTGGAGACTATTGTACCCTACGAGAATCCTGATAGTGCAAAAATTATGCAAAAGACACCATTTCTGCACTCCGTCTTTGCCAGGCTTCCTAGTAGAGGTAGCACTGACTATGGCCCAGGGGGCGGAGGCTAGCCCCCTACTCAGGATCCTCTGGGAAATTTTTTGTTTGAGATTCTTTTTATTTGTTACTTTGTTTAGTTTGCTGCCTGTCACTGTGATTCATTTCTCCTCCATCATCCCACTAGTCCACATGACTGAATTGCTCCCTCCTTTATGAGCTTTGTAAAACTTACGTTGCTTCCTGTAACAGTAAAAAAACAACAAGCAGTTGTGTGGCACTTTAAGACTAACAGATTTATTTTTTGCATGAGCTTTTGTGGGAGAAGATCCCATTTCCTCAGATGCTTTGAAGATGAAGATGTTTTTTACTGGACTAGACTAACACGGCTATCCCTCCTGTAACAGTGACTGCCATACATGTAATTGAATTATAAAGTAGGCAGATAGGGTCCAGTGCTGTCAGGTGCTTATCCCACTGGGAGTCAATGGGAATTGAGGGTCCTTAGCACTTGATAAGATGGAACCCTAACTTGCTTTCTATTCTGAATTGCCACTAGTAACAGATTCTGAAACAATATAGAGCAGCCAGCAATTGAACTGAGTATAGTGTTTTCGAGTGGAACACAACCTAGTACAAATACTCTTAATTAACATTTTCCTGAAAGTGCCAAGCAATATAGTGTTTTAATACATTGCTAATTTGTGTCCTGTCATCAATGGCATAAGGCCAGAAGTGAATTCTATGACAGATGCAAGATCAACAAGCTAGGTGCCAATACACCACTTATCAAACCACTTTTTCTGTGGCCTGGATTTTATTTATTTATAGGCCTTTGCCACATATTCTTTCTAATGAACGGCAACATTGCACAATGCCACTGACCAGCACATCTCTGTTCCTTGTAGTTCAATCTTCATGTGTTCTTCTCTGACAACTGAGTTGTGCGTCTCGCAGAGGGAAAGGAAATATAATGAAAAACAATATTAATTTTTCAGCACCAGTTTCCTTTGTTGTTGGTTTGCTAGGCAAAAATGTCTTATGGAGCAGTCCAGAAAAGATTTTGGACTGTATTCAGTCTTACACCAGGGATGAATTAGGCCTTTTGTAACTAAAAACTGGTGTGTTATTTATTCAAAAAGTAATCTACTGGTATTACTCAGTTCTTGTTTACATGCTGTGCTTGTCCCCCTCCTCTCCCTCCCTTGACAAATCCAACTGATTGTAACAAACAAGATATGCTTGATATACATTCAATAATACAAAACAAACAACTGAAGCTGTGTGCAATTTGAGGATGACAGTTTTGCCAATCACTCAGAGGAAAAGAAGAGAAGAGCTCAGTCCTTCCTTCTCTAAATTTCTCAATTTGCTTCTGATTTTTAAAAATATTTTTATCATTTCCAAGAGTTAATTATCTAACATGTTGCTGCCATTCTGCATTTACTCTACACCACTGAATTTAAAAATACTTGAATTTTATTTTTTGCAATCTAATTATGCTAGGGTACATTGCTGCATTTAATGATTACATATTAATTTGAAAAGACTGGTGTCTGGTGTCTGTGGGCTACTTTTCATTCAGGATGATGTTGTTAACTGAAACAATGCCTGACAGTATCACTCTAGTTCAAAGATTTCTAGTATTTTTAATCTCTCTACCAAGGACTTTTAAATGCAACTAAATTTGCCTTTCTTTGTACATTTAAATGAATACATATTAGGGCACTTGTAAGGGGTCAAAATGCAAAGAATGTCAGTACTACTTGTTTTCTGGTAACTGTTGAAGGAAGCTATGCTCATCCCAGCCGCAGCTGTGTAAAGTAAATCCTGCACGGTAAGTTCCAGAGTCATGAAGTTTTATACTAAAGTCTCCAGACATGCTCAGATGATAGTCACAAAATGGCCTGTATGTCTTTTGGCTGTGATTAGTTCTCATGCACAAAAGACCTATCTTGCCTCTCATACTCTCACCAGCCATTTCCATGTATTCCTAGTACATCTCTGAATTAACAGCTTTTCATTTCAGAACTTAGCTCCCCTGATTACTGTTCTGATGAATATCTAAACTTCTTGAGAGTTAAATTGGCTTGTAATACTATTCATTATGCATTTTAAAGGCAAAAAGAGTGACATTTCTTTTCCACAAAACTTGACCCTAATAAGTGCAGTTAGCAATTTCATCTGCAAGGCGATTGTTATTTAAAGGCAGGCAGTACTTAATTTGGAATTAAATTGGTGCCAGGGCTCAAGCAATTTTTTTTTTTTTTTTTTTTAACAATTATAGCTGATGCAGCAAGCTGAGAGGTACCAGGGCTATGAATTGCAAAGTCTGGAGTTCTGGGGGCCAGCCCTGGCACAAATTAAGCACTATTTATAGGGTTTTTATATGTTTATCTTTATAGATATCACAGGATTTCTGTGTGGTACTTATTTATTTATTTATTTATTTGAGTTAATCAGACTTCTTGGAAATTCAGAATTTTTTTTAATTTAAAGTGTTAAATAAATGGTCCCCAATTTTTGACCAATCATTACTGTCCTTATTTTTGTGATGGGGAAAATCCAGACAATGAAGTTAGTGGCCTAATGTGAAAGCTACTGACTGTCCAGTTGATTTAAGTAGGAGTTCTGAGCTCTTGGCACATCTGAAAATAAAACTGTAGCTAGTGATGGGCTTACTGCTGCAGAGGGAATCATTGCCAGGGATGTAAATAGGACTCAGAAATTCCTGGTCTTTGGCCGCATACTTGACCGCAGATTTCTTTGTCTAGTTTACACAAACTAAAGTCTTGATTCTTTCCTAGCCTGTATAGTAGTTTACACCTGTTCAAATTCTGATATGACAAAGATTTATATCAATTTGCACAGCTGTAAATGCTTACACAAGGTGCAGTCAATAGAGAACCAGCACTTTTTGGATTCTAACACAGTTCTTATTATGCCTCAGTTCTTTTTGTGTTGAAGTTAAAAAATCTTATTTCACTTTGGATTTGAATTACTGGTGAAATATCAGATTTTCATCCATTCATATTATGCAGGTTCTTATGATGACTAAATATTGACTTAATAGAGAGTGAGAATCTGCATAGACTTTAAACTTTCCCTTTTAATAGTACTTCTTGATCTTTTTCTAAAACCCTAGGACACTAGGAATGACTAGTTGTTTATTTTAGCCGTTTTCCTAAAAATATCTTGTTAGAATCCTATATTGACCACATAGTGTGCCTAAAGGTGTAGGTCTTTATACAGGTAACTGACAGCCAGATTGCAGATCCCTTAGTCATAGGAACAGTTCCATTGGAAACAATAAATTATTGTGAACAGCTGCTCACCACTGTAAGGGGTTCACTGGCTGACCTGAGGGAGGAGGTATAGTAAGAAGAAATTCCAGAGGGAGGTAGAATTGGCATCTTTTAAAGCTCCACAGTTGTCACAGTTTATTCTTGTCCTGACATGGAAGCATCTCCTAATCTGAGCAATGAAAGATATTATAGTCACTGTGGTGAATCAACAATGTGATGCTGTCACAAAAAGAGCAAATGCAATTTTAGGTTGTATTAACAAAAGCCTCGCATGCAGGTCATGAGGTACTAGTCATAATCTACACAGCAGTGGTTAGGTTTCAACTGGAGTGTCACATCCAGTTTTGGGTACCGATGTAGAGAAACGGGAAGGGGTCCAGAGAGAAGTCACAAAGATAATCAAAGGGATGGAGTGAAATCCATCTGAGCAAAGATTGAAGGAACAACACGTATAGTTAGGAAAAGAAGAGATTACGAGGAACTTAATAGTGGCCTTCAAATACTTGAAGGGCTGACAAAATGAAGAAGTTATTTTTTCTTGCCACAGATAGCAGGACAAAAAGCAATGGGCTCCAACTACTGCATAGCAGGTTTAGATTAAACCTCAAGAAAAAAAATGTCATAACTGAGAGAAGCGTAGGACGATGGAACAGACTGCCTAGAGAACTTGTGGAAGTTCCTTCACCGGAGATTTTCAGAAGGAGGCTGGATAGCCATCTGTCGCAGATAGCTGAGAAACAACAATCCTGCATCTTGGCAGAGAGTTAGACTAGAACAGGGGTTGGCAACCTTTGCCAGCCCCTGTGCTAGCCCTGCCCACCATATACTAAGCATTGCTGGGGGAGGTAGGGGTGAGGCCAGGCCTCTGGTTCGGGGCCGCTCCCACCAGCAGGCGGCCTCCAGGGTCCTGGCCGTGGCTGGCTCCTGACCACACCAGTGGGCAGCTTCTGGCTCTGGGGTTGGAGCCAGCAGGTGACCCACCCTGTTCCCCTTGAGCCCTGTCCAGCAGCATGTGGGGCCAGCAGGGGTCAGGAGCTGAGTGTGCTGTGGCTCTTTTGTCCCCACACTCCCCAGCGGGGAAGCATGGCAGTGGCACGCAGCTCTTGCCACCTAGGTATGCAGTGCTGGGGGAGCAGGGCCAGCAGGGGAGCCTGAGTGGCACCACATGCCACTCACACTTGACCCCCGTGCCATGTTTGGCAGAGGTGCTGGGGGTTGTTGACCCCTGGACTAGAGGCTGCCTAGTGATTCTGTGTTGCCTGAACTTGTGCTTGTTACATTTTTGGCTGGCTGACTGGCCTGTGGGAAAGGGAATCCACTTTCTTGACAGGTCAGTTGGGGAGGTGGAAAAAGACTTGAGTGTTGTTGAAACCTAGGAGGAAATAATCATGGCTGATGTAAGAGAGGAATTCCATCCAAGGGTTCTTCCCTGAAGAAACTCATTCAATCCAATGAAGTATCCATAAATGAATATGTTTTCTGCTTGCAACACATGGTCTTGGAAAGGATTTGTTCCTTGCCTGATATTTTAAGATCTTCTCTATTTTTGTGTATCTCATGAGAAGTCTTCTAAACAGATTAATGTTTAGCTGCTTGAATGGAAAATTGATGTGCACATATTTATGAATTAGTTTATCTTTTTTTTTTTTTTTCTTTTAAAAGACTTTATCTGAGCAGATTGTGACTGGCAGCTTTTCTGGGGGGCGGAAGTGAATTTACAAGTGCCATAATATAATTTCATTCACCAAAAAAGGTGGGTTTTTGTTGTTGTTGTTTTTAATTTCACAGTTTAATCAATTTAAACAACTTGGAAATAAAAAATTCTTGAGTTCTGTAAAAGTTTTGGTTATGGAAAAAAGGCAACTTAGTCATCTTACATTCACATTCTACTAATAATAGAGTGACTGGAATGCCCTGTTCCTTCTGTTCACAGAATCCTGATAAATTTGAGGGCAGGGCAGTAACTGAGCCAATGTTTATTTGTGCACACTGGCCTGCCTAATCAAATTCTGCACAGTTTAAGCGTTTTCTTTAAACCAGATTTTCTAGCTTTGTGGTTATAAGGGAGCCACCTGTGTGTCCCTTTGTAGTGCTGTCCTACCAACTCTGTCAGTAGACCAAAACACCTAGCCATTTAAAAATTTTTAGTACAATGATCACCCCACCCATTGAGTTCATTAGAATGTCCATCCCAGTCTCTTTCTATGTCACTTCTGCAGTCACACCAGATAAGGGAACAGCGTGAAAGTTATAATCCCTTGTTAAGGTGGCAATATAATACCAGCACAGATTGTTAGAAAGTGTTAGTGTGAAAGAGGGGTGGAGCAGGAAGGATATTTGAAACTACAGGTTGCAAGAGTAAGTGCCTGAAGTCAAAATAATAATTCCAGTTATTCCTTTTAACAAACGTTTGTTTGAATAAATAGGTTGTGTATTGGTGTTTAACACTTTTGTTGTTATCTGTACAAAATAAGATTCTTTAGGAAATGCTGATGTGAATGAAGTACACTATCTCGTGAACAGGTGTTTGCATCTGTAAGTATCTGAGTTTAAATAACCCCAATGTGAGAAGAAAGGAAGAAAGAGCAAGGGTATTATAGCTCACTTGATTCTAAATTCCTTCTGTGCACTCAGATAACCTTTTGCAAATCCCAACATTACATCTTCTGATTTAAAAAGACATCTGTCACATCGATCTTTGTGGAAAATCTTAATAAACTATAGTGTGCCACACACTGTACACTCCAATCATCAAACTTGTAATGGAGTATTCACTAGCTTGTCATTTTCACAGTACGTGGTATTCCTTCCCTCTTTCTTGTTACATCTGGAGTCTTTTTTGCTGTAGTACAATTTATCTTGCTAGGACCCGTTTGTACCTCAGTAAAGGTAAAAGATAGTAATGTATCTTGTGTCCCATATTCAGAAAGGCTCTGAATGGTTTACAAGAATATAAAATATCCTTTTGAATAGTGTGTGCTTCATTAGGGATAAATATCAACTGAATTTGAACCAATTTAGTCTAAACTCTTTTAGTTGCAGTGTGGGTACAGATGAGCTGAAATGATTCACCTGCTCTTCATCCTGTGAGATAATAGTGGATTTGATAGCCTTTTGAAATCACTCCAAATCCATTGTTCCTGATGCTGTCCTGGGAATTATGACAGAGGTGCTACCTAAGAGGCATTACAGCTGAAGTGATTGAAGACAGTGCTAACGTGGATGCAATCCTGGATGTATCCTTAAAAATTTAACAGCGCTGCAGTGGATGCACTAAACAATTTGCCTGAAAAATCTCACAACAAAACAAAAACCAAACCATACTATGCAATTGTTTCAATTTTCTGACAAGATCTTAATGATAGCACCTGCACTTTCCAAGATAGAGCACATGAGACCCCATATATTATAATATAATGTATTACTCTGTATTACAGTAGATCCTGGAGGCCTCTCTTAGGACAAGGTCCTGTTGTGGAATACATTGAAAAGGACAGTCCTGATTCAAAAAGCTTAGAATCTTGGGGCAAGATCTTCACGGTGTTATCAGACAAGCAGGAATTGCTTTAAAAGGGGTTGCATCGATATTTATGTCAATACTGTACATAACATATTAAGCTAGTTTTACTTTTCTAGTGCAACATTATGTCCCTTATTAGCAAAATCACCATTGTCACTGCTATGGAGTTCTGAGTTTTTGCTCGATGTCAGTAATTTCTTCATGCTGGCTATAGAATTCTGGATTTTGAGACTCTAGAATAAATCCCATGGAGTCCTAGACACTGATTGTGAGTCTTTGTCACATTTAGTATCTTCCTCTCTAATACTGAAATGAGAGTGATGGTTAAAAAGCCAGTGTCAAGCAATGTGTGTTAGAGTTCTCTCCATAATAACGCTTATGAGTCACTTATTGAATGCTTCATTTTTATAGACTTCCTTGATAATGATGCTGTTTTAAGTTCCCTTCTCAGTGATCTGTTGCTCTGGGAATACAGCACTGAAACATTTCTTTGAGCATTACTAACAGTAAGTCCACAAATATATACACTTCTGTTTTGAGGCCATTCTGTGAAAGGAGGGTGAAGATATTGTTTATTGGGGCAGTTAAATACTTCATTCTCTTGAGCTTCGTGTAAATGTCAGTTAAAGCTAGGGTTGGAGCTAAAAGTGTTAATGTAGCCTGAAACAATTTGAAGAAAGCAAAATCTGAATGTTTCAGTTTTTTAGATTTGTCTTAGAAACATGCCATGTGCTTGTTTTTGTTATCAAACTCCTACTGCATTGTTTCTGTTCCTCCTTCACCTCCCGCAACTTGAAAAAGCATAATATGAATACATGGTATTGCCAACAACAAATATTAAAAAAAAAAAAGAAATAGAGGCTCCAAATCAGAGAGAGTTTTTAAAAAGATCTAATGATATTTTTTCTTTAAGCCAAAGTAGTAAATGTGAGATTCTTTTTATTTCAGTTCTGTGCTTCTGACTCTTTCATGAACATTCCGGTCATGGTTTCAAGCTTTTTTCTGCAACCATAACAGTTAGAAACTTGCTTAAATAAAAATCATCAAGCTGACATTTCCACCTCACCACAAGAGCTGGGGCTACAGAAAAGATACCAAATGCACAGAGATGTGAAATACAATCGCAAGAGCTGGAAACATTGAGTACACATGAGTGCATGATGCAGGGAGGTGCTGACTGCAGTGTGTCTACACATGTGACGGAGTGAATCAAACAGAGCTGGGGATTGGGCCCTGTAAGTTGGTGGCCAGAAACACCAGACAATTGTTCATATAGAGTCAAAACTCTAGAGAAGTTCTTCCAGGGCAAGCCTTGTTTAATATGAGGAAGATTCAAACACCAGGCCTAAGTGACAGAGCACTTGCTAAAGACCAAACTTTCCAGCTCCAGCCAGTTGGCTGCACACTTCTCGTGACTTCCTTTGCAACTGTTATGTCTTGTCTTTTATAGGCAACAGCAGTTTATTCATGTAGTGGTCAGGGAACCAAGGCTCTGCTTGGAACTCCCAACTTCCTGCAATGTAAGGAACACTTTTATGTCTTTCTGCAGGCTCTAGATTAGTAGATGCACTGTACCAACTTCAAAAGGAGAGAACAGATATAATGAGGAATTAAATGAAAAAAGGAAGGTGAAAGATTAAAAACATTGAAAGAAAAGTTGGCTAGCTAGGAGATTTAACAATGGGATAAGGAACCTATCAGTTACAGATCACAAGTTAAATCCGGCTGTGGGCTGTGACCACCTAAAACATTAATCTGTGATGGCTCTTTGGGGACTTGTGTGAAATACAATTGTTATCTTGGTCCAGGGTTAATCTGTTGTGGTATAAAAACACCTTCTCTGTTCACATGTCTTTCATTTACACCTTGGAGGTAAGCCCCATTGGTTTACTGTGTGTTATTTTATTTCCTACTGCAGTATTTCTGGAAGTGTAAGCTAAGACTCTTTAAAAAGTTATAGTGGAAAAATTAGTATTTCATTATTCTGTGCTATAATTTCTTGAACATTTTTCTTCATTGCACTTATTTCATATTCATTAGACATCTGCTGCTAAGCAGTGTTAATATAAAACTCCTGCGAGATATGTCTGAGTGATCGTTTCAGTCAAAATTAATTGAAACCATACTATGTTTTATAGAAGGAAATGTGAGGGTACTTTCCTGTCTGATGTTAATACATCCATCTTTGAGCCCATCTTGTGTAATTAGCAAAGTTAAGTCTAAATTCTGAGATTCCTTTTTTCTGTATTAAGAATTGCTAGTACAATAAACAAACAAAGTCTGAAATTAGTTTATGTACATGCTAATGCTTGGAGTCTGTTCTTACTGTAGGATGAGTTAACCTGTTAGCGTCTGGGAAGCAAATGAGTCTACAGAGAAGATATGGCTGTAGGGACACCATGTGGAAGTTTGGTAACGCATTTCAATGAAGGGAATAAATAGTACATGGAGTTGAGCATGCTTCAGTATGAATGGTTTTATTCCCTCACAGATTATAATATGGACAACAACTCTGGCCCAGTGAAGTCAATGAAAGCTGCAGGTGCTCAGTTCCTCTTAGGATGTGACATGATATATAATATATGCATAATGCTTTACATCACTACATGTGCACAGTACTGTATGGGGTATAGCCTCCAATGCATTGAGCATCTGTAATTCCAGCTGATTTCATTGGAAACTGCAGGTGCTCAGCACCTCTCAGGATTAAATCCTGTCAGTAAGCTATTATTAATTGGTATTATGGTAGTATCTAGCAGCCTCAGTCATGGAGCAGAAGCCCATTGTGCTACGTGCCGCACAAACCAAATGAAAAGCTAGGCTTTAGCTCAAACAGCTTACAGTCACTGTCCCCTGCTCTAATGAGATGTGTAAGTGCTACCTTAGCTTCAAATACTACTAAAAGAAATGAATTAAAAACTAGGTAGGGCCTGGTGAAAAGATAACAGAAACCAGGGGGAATCTGTCAGTGGATTTTGGTTCTGGCCTTCAGACATCCCTGTCATAAGAATCCCTGAACTAGTGCAAACTGGAAAAAAGTGAAAAATGAAGATGTTATATTTCACAGAACTGGCACTAAGTTTCTCACTTGGTACAGCATAGATCTAATTCTGTTCTCCAGTACAGGACAACATATATCTGAGTGCAGAATTTGGCTTTCTCAGTACATCAACATTTCATGTGGAAGTACCTTTTTACCTGCAGTAACTCTGGCAAGTAGCCAAAAGGCAGCTACTAGAGGAGAAGCCCAAGAAAGAAAACAACAGAACCCCACTGGTCATCACTTACAACCCCGAAGTCAAACTTCTACAGCACATCATCCAGGATCAACAGCCTACCTTACAAGGCAATCCGTCACTCTTTCAAACCTTGGGAGACAGACCTCTCCTAGCTTATAGAAAGCCCTCTAACTTTAGATAGTCATCAGCTACTAAAGACCAAGCAACAGTACCATGAAAACAGGCACATATTCCTGCAACAAACCATGTTGCCAAATTTGCCCACATATCTGCACAAAAGATACCAGCACAGGCCCTACTCAAACCAGCTGTTCCATCAAGGGCTCATTTACCTGCTCATCCACCAACATGATTTATGCCATCATGTGCAAGAAATGCCCCTCTGCCTTATATATTGGACAAACAGGACAGTCTGCACAAAAGAATAAAGGGGCCCAAATCTGACATCAGAAATCACAACATTAAAAAACCACTAGGGGAGCATTTCAATCTCCTTGCTTACTCCCCTACATTTATTTTGCTCCCATTCTCTAAGTTCCCCATCTTAAAGCATCTGACAAAGTGTGATTTTTCTCCCACGAAACCTCATTCAATAAGTAAATTTGTTAGTCTTCAAAAATGCCACCAGACTCCTTGTTTGTTTAGCTGAATAATACTACACTGGCTACCCCTTTGGAACTTGTTAATAGCTGTGCTTAAACAAATGGATTACAAATCAAAGGTTAAAAAAACCCTGCAGAATTGGAATTCATATGCAGATTTGACACCATTTCCTTAGTGTTAAATAGGGATCTCAGGGTTTTTTCTTATGACAGTAGATGATTTGACCTCTATATGCTCTTCCACAGTGTTCGCAATGATTTGCTCTAACAGTCTGACTTGAATTTGACTTTCACTTCCCTGCATTTCTTTCTGTTCTTTAAGTTCCCCATCTTGAATCATCTGATTAAGTGGGATTTTCTCCCATGAAAGCTCATGTGATAGATACATTTGTTAGTCTTTAGAAGTGCCACAGGACTCCAGCAGGAGCGGGGCGCCGGGAATCCTGGGGCAGCGCTCACCCCGGCCCCTGCAGCAGCGGGCTGAGCCAGGCACCCCCGACCTACGGTGGACTTTGGGGCAGCCCGGGTGTGCGGTGCAGCACCCAGCTGCGCTGCTCTCCGCCGGTGCCTGCAGCCCACTGCAGACATCCGCAGGGTGAGGTGCCCGGCTGCGCTTCGCCCTGCGGGTGCCTGCAACCCCCTGCAGACACCCGCAGGGTGAGGCGTGTGGCTGCGCTTTGCCCTGCGGGTGCCTGCAGCCCCCTCCCCAAGCGAAATGGCATGTCCACACTGTGGACATGCTATTTCGCTTCCTTATTTCAAAGGCACTGTTTTTGTCTTTCAAAATAACCCCTTATTTCGAAACAGCTTGTTTCGAAACGTCTTGTTTCGAAACAAGCCCTCTGTGTGTGAACATAGCCCTTGATTGTTCTGCTTTCTGTAATGTTCATTCAGATTCATTGTTTCTCAGCCTAGCAATGCCCACTTGTCTACTCAACTTTTTCCTAGCTATCTTTTCTGTTCCTTCCTGTGCACTTCAATTCTTTATCCCCTGCATCTTTACACAAAGGTCATGGTTTACAGGAAACTAATGGCTCACCATGAATTTATACACAAGATCTAAAATTCTGTAGAAAAGTACAGTTTATGAAAAATGTTTACTTTTGGTTACAAAGAATGTTCTAGATACTATTTTTTTGTTCTCGTAAGTATTTCACTAAAACTTTGAGGGGCAAATGTTATGCTGTTCTTGAATTATTTTCTGTTGCTTCCACTAACCCACATCTTACCTGAGTTACTATTGTCAATTACCGTTGTCTATAATAATTTTTTGGCACTAAGAGCTCTGTATGGATTATAGAGAAAGTAATTTCTTTCTCCATTGAGTCAGCATATAAAATTCTGTTTGTACATTTAACTAACCATGTTGATTAAAATGCACCTCAGCTGATCACTGTGAATGGCATATAACTAAAGACATTTATATGCATATGTTGTAAAGTTACTGTGAAAGCTTCTCTATGGAAGCTTGGTTGTACTGTGAAAGCTTGCCATATCACTAGATGATTCTGCAGAGTGGTTTTGTTTTGGTTTATTTAAACTGAATTCAGAGTCCCTCGCATCTGTTCTCAAGTACAGTCAACTAGACTATGTGTCTTCTCCTATAAGCATATGCACTTATAGGATAAGATTTTAGCACATTTAGCGTTGTTGACTAAACTCCCACTGCAGCCAACAGGAAGTGTTCTGTTGGTTTCACTAGGAGCGCAACATAGGTTGGTACCCAGCACTTCTGAAAATCTCGTCCATAGGGTGTGTGTGCGCATAGCACTCCCATTTAAATTTTGGGTTTATGTTTATGAAATTACTAATTTAGGACCTGAGTTGTTAAAGATGCCAGCATTTGTCTGCCACTGGAATGCTTTATAGTACCTGCCTTTAGGAGACATTGGGCAGATGACAAAGTTTGGGAAAGGAAGCTTGACGATTCTGAGGTCTAATCTAGGATGGACGCTGGCATATTGTTGCCTGCATAGTGTCAAGCCTTCTCCATGTATTTGTCTTGCTTTGCTTACCGCTCTTGGTAACCCACCATTGGTGTAGACGGGTTGATACAAACTCCTGAAATAGACAGGAGCAAATTTAGATTACTTTGGCTTCAGGCAAGAGTGTGCATTGTGGCTTTGCCCATCTGCTCTTGTGAAGATGCAGCCATCTCAATGACTGTCCAACAATGGCTGTAGCTAAGGCAATGTCGTCTTTTTGTCTAAAATTTTTCAGTTCCTGCATCCTGTCTTCATACTTCCCCACACTCTGGACACTCTGTTCTTGTGATATGTATATAAATGGATACTCAGCTGGTGACCCTGGTTTGCTGCTCCTCAAACTTCTTTTAAGCACTCTTTTTTTCAGTTCATATTGTGTTTCTTTCATCTCCTCTACATGGCACAGAAAATGTTCTCTAGTTCAGTTGTGCATAGGTTATTACAATTTTAAAGGAAAGAGAGCTAAAACAGAACCATTGTAGCTTAAAATAAACCCGTAATCTCTCCTGAACTGTAGAGCATGTACAAAATCTGGGTTTCAAATGACCCCCTTCATTTTTTTTAAAGAGTTGCTTACTAATATAATAAGAAGTAGGTATTGAAAATTTCAGTTTGGAGGGTAAAGGAGTTGATGTTTTGCATTTCTTTATGAGCTGAACATGGAACAATAGCCTTAGAACTTTCAAAAAAAAATAAGCAAAAAATCTAGGATTGATGGGTTTCCTGTGTGTAAAATGCTAAAACTTTCTGGTACAAAGAAATTTCTTTTTTAGTTTAAGGTTCTATTTACCTTTTGTGACATCGCAAAAACTCATTATCTTTGTCTCTCACAATCTCCTCAGCAAAGCAGAGATAAGGCAGTCTACAAATGAAGTATTTCTCTTGGAATGCAGGAACAATATCTAAAGTGTTTCTTAAAAAATACAGTCTTTAACAACCAGTAATAGTCACTCTTAGTACTGTGTGATAAGAATAATTGTATTCATTACATGGTAGAATACTAGAACATATTTTGAAATAACTTTTCCTTGGCATGTTCAAGTGAATTTTTATAAGAATTGATTGGACAAAATGCTGCACCAGTGGGATGACTCATTTAATTCAATTTTTTTAAGAACTAAGATACTGTTTTGGTAGGCTGTGGCAGCCGATTAACACAAGGAAACCTTCATAATTAATGTTTGTGATTTTAAACCCAGGTGTATAAGGTCTTATTTAAAACAACCTCTTGCCCCACCCCAGTCTTACTGAAATAATCTTTTCCCCCTCCTTCCTCATCCTTCTCCCTGCCTCAAGAACTTGATGAAAAGTGCTTCGTTTATGTAACACACGAGTATAATTTCTTTTAGGTTCTCTCTTGTCTTCTCTCCTGCCCGCATGTTTACTTTTACAACCGTTACCCATTTCCTAGCTAGCTAGGGATGGAAGAATGCAGGGCTAAGTCTTGTAGTTCTTACTCTGGCAAAATTCCCATTGATTGCAGAATCACTCACTCAATAATGCTGCAAAGATAAATTCCCAGTCATTTCAATATCGCTACATGGTGCTGCAGAGCAGGGGAAATGTCTTCAGTGGGATTTTTGCCAGAGTAGAGTGCAGGGAGAATCCGGGAGATCATTTCTTTTTCAGAATTTCCAGAATATTCAGTTAATATTTTAAAATTTGTCATTGTTCATACCTCTTTATGTTTGTTTGTGTCTTGGTACTAGCTGCAAAGTTTTAAAAATGCTATAAAAAGGGCCCCAGTCATACGATTCCAACTTGATTTTGCAAAACACAATGGTTTGACTAATGTTCATACCAGTCTTTGTAGATTTGTACTTCACAGCTTTCAACCTACTTTCCCAAACTGGCACAATGTGCCCACTTTGCAGCACTCTATATTTTGGCTGAAAATTCTGCCTAATCAGTCCAGTGCAAGACTTGATCCGGCAGTGGCATAGAACTGATGTGGAGGTTTGTACACTGCATGCCCTCTTTTCTGTCAGAAGAATGCAGAAAACACCCCTGTCTGATTGGATTACACCTATAATACACCCATGTTCAATTGTAGGGTGTTTTTTTTTTTCAACCACTGTTAAATTTCAGCTACATTAACCTAGCACTGCTGTGGCACAGTTAGGAGAATGAGTATGCACAGAATAGGGGCAGAAGAGTGCACCTCTGTTCACACACTTGTCATCTCTGTGCTTTTCACTGTTTGGCTGTACCTGGTGTAAATCTAGGTGACCCCACTTCTATGAGGTGTTAGTGATATATATGTTGAATACATTCACAGTATAGAGAGTTTTGGTCAAGGCAGACAAAAGAAAGTCACTATTCTCACAACTGATTCGCAGCTTCATCACTAGGAGTTAGTTTGGATCGATGTCATCAATATTTTTCTCTCATCTTCCTCAATAAAAACTACATTTTCTTAAATGGTCAGAGCTCAATTCAATGAGATTGGTGGGGGTGGTTTAAAATGTAATCTTGCTCTTGACTCTGTAGGGGTAAATTAATCCCATGGAAGGACAGGTAATAAGTGTGGATTCCTGGCTTGCCTCCGATTTCCACTTGGGAAAAATAGCTTTAAATCATGCAGAGGGTTATGCAGGAGACTGATCAAGACATGTTTCCCTATCCACCACAATCCATCTCTGTAAATCTGGTAGAGGATAAGTTTTGGCCACTTCTTCCACCACAGTCTCTGTATCTGACACACTTTCCACTGTGGCAGGTCTCCAGGATCAGTGCCAAAGCAGGTATTTTATAAACCATGTAGTGAGTTTAGTTCCTACAGTTTTTATTACAATAGTTTCATAGATGAATCCAGAAGCTAATGATCTCTTTTAAATGATTTCTTATAAGATATTTTGGGAAAGTCTAGTTTAAAAAAAAAAAGTAACTTAAGTTACATATATTTTCACCTGCTTTAGCTTCAGTTCTTTTCCTCTGACAGTATAAGCCGACACTTTTGATATCTCCTTCACTGTCGCTGCTAAGGGCTTTAGGGATTTTTCTGCAATAACTCCTGAATCCTTTTCTTGTCATTATATTGCAGCTGCTGCATTCCATAGCACACAGATTCCCTCCCTGGGCTTTTTGCGCTAAGACTTGTGAGTCCATTACAGAGTTAGGACTACAAATTGGGAATGGGGTGGAGGGGGTGCAAGGAGAGAAAAGAAAACAGACAGAACAAGACAAAATATAGACATAATTTTGCTTCATAACTGATATTTGCGAAAGTGATTCACAATGAATAATTTCTTCAGCAAAATTAGTGGTGTGTGTGGGGGGGTTCATCATTCCCTCAAATGTATTAGTTACATTATTTTATATTGGGAACCATAACTGTCTTTGAACAATCCCATGTTTTGGTGACCTGACTGAGATCAATGGAAATTTTGCTGCTGACTTCCATGGGACCAAGGTTTCACCCACTTAGACTATTCAGGCCTTATGAATCGAGGATGGTGAACAGAGGTATCAGAATATGCCCCTTGATGACCAGGCAAGCAGGGTAAGTGTATGTGTTGATCCCTTCTAATCCTGCTGCTCTGGCTCTCTTGAGGTTGGGGGGTGGGGTGGGGGGAGACATCCCCTCAATTCAGTATGGCACAGAAAGGAAAGAAATAAGTAGATTCCAAGACCAGATGGGTTCTTTGTGATTATCTAGTATAACACAGGCCATAGAACTTCCCCAAAATAATTCTTAAAGCAAATATTTTATGAACACATCCAATTTTTATTTTAAAATTGTCAGTGATGGAGAATCCACCACCATTTTTTGTTCCAATGACTAATATATATTTTAAAAATATACACCTTACTTTTCAGCCAGAATTCATCTAGCTCAATGTCCAGCCATTAGAACGCTGCTGAAGTTGATTAGAACCATATAACATGTAGCACTGTATGTAGGCTTTGCAAACTACTCCTTAGAGTTTATCTCCACTCCTTTTTCCTTGGCTTTATGTTTCCACTTTTTCCTTGCATGATAAAGTCATTTCCCATTCCAGATACCAAATTTTATCATCATTTTTATAATCATGCCCTCCCTATGGAAAGCCATATTTCAAAAGTGGCTGGGAAGTTTCACTTATGCACTTTGAGTAGATTTCACCCATAATTTAGCTCATGGTGATCCAGTGATGATTACACATGCCGCTTTAATCTCCAAGATCAATTGTTGTGATTCCTTCTTCTCTTGTTATCAGTGAAGCTGACCAACTGTTTGAATCTTGTTCAGAATACACCAGCACGGTTGCTGATGGGCTTGAGCTAGTATGATCAGATTCAGCCTGCTCTGCATCTTTACACTGACTCTGTTAGGTGGCAAATTCATTTTTAAATTAGCTTTATTGATATACAGAGCTCTGAATGGGACTGGTCTTGGGTTGTATTTGAAGCCTCCCCCTAAAAATCTCTACTTGGCAGGTATGTAGTAGTTCTGCCATCACCTCTGAATTCAGAGTAGGCAATCAGGCTTTTTTTTGTGGTTACCCTGACAGTGTGGAACCCACTTCCTTCTGAAATCCAGCTAATTTCAGCTCTCTGTCTTTTAGAATACACACGAAGCCTTTTCTTTTTCGAGCGATGTTTTTAAATTACCACCACAGTTGCCACTCTTCCATTGCTTTGTACAGATTTTGTTGAGGGAGCCCACCTTGTTTGTAATCTTATTGAGGTTGGTGTGTTTTTTTAATTAATGAATTTTATTCATCATCCACAGTGCTTTTGTGTGTGGGATGCTTCGTAAATAAAATTATAATTATTATTACCTGTTATTTCAGAGGATGACATTGAAGAGAGACAAGAAAGACCAGGGCTTTGTATATGCCACAGCAAGTAGCATCTGAATTCAGTGGCAAGGGTCTTGTGTACTGTTTCACTCAGACAGAAAAATCAGATTTTTTTTGTGGCAGCTCTAGTTTTTTTAATAGACAATTTTATCACCTCAAATGCAGTAAGTGCAGTGGTCCTTGTAGGGGTTGTTTTTAAATTAAATGAAATTTATTTTACTTTTTTGGTCTGATGGTGCTTAAATGTACTGTTGCGCTGTCCAAGTTATAAAGGGGAGGCAGGAAGTGTTTACAGTGTGGCTTTTTAACCTCTGGGGCACTGCAGAAAGCAGCTTGAGATTGTGGGATAAGAGCATGACTTGGATGTTTCTGCTGGTTAAATTGGTCAGCAGTGAAATAACTAACTGTTGGGATTTAAACTGTCTTCTATAGGTTTCAGAGTTAACAAGCTGCTGAAGCAAATGGGGCTGTCTCTTTAGCCTCAAAGCTGTGGTTTCTGGCTCTCTGCAGAATCAGGCAGACATCACTGCATCAGCTGTTGTTAACCTTGAAAATTCAAACTATTTCTGCAACCAAGAGGACTAGAAAGATTGTTTTAAACTGAATAAACAATTCTGAAGTACCAGACTAAAGAAAGAGGTAAATTCTGTGGCAAATCTCACAGCCACAACTCCCACAGAGTATGGAGCACCTGGGAATAATGGAAGAATCCTATGGTAGGGTAGAGCCCCTTTTGTCCTCTGTGGTGAACAGTTGCAGGAGCAATTCTGCTCAGACATGTCAAAGATACTTTAGAAGGCAGGTGAGGTACCATGGTGCTGTATGGGACTTATTCTTCGTGGTCTGGTTTTCCTCTCTTCTTTTTCATTATACAAGATTATCCTTTTCTCCCTTTCTTTCCCAGGGTCTGATGCCCTTCTGTCCATAATTTCCTTTTAATGGTGATCCATCTGCTTTCTTATACTCCCAAAGAAGGAGATAGCAATGTGTTCACTTTAATTTGAAAAAAGGGAAAAAAGTACTGGACTAGAGAGAGAAGGGTTAGGAGTATACAGTATCCAATGTGTAGGTCCTGTGCGTGGCTTGTAAGATTATTTCATTTAGTTTTCTCTCAAATAGCTGTGTTTTTTCCTGTCCATAAGATCCCCTTCTTCTGACACAGGGCATGGTTGACCATATTTCCCTATGCTGAATATGGAACACCTGGTAAAATTACTTGTGGGTGGGGTGAAGGGGTGCACTGGAGGTTTTGGGGTGGGGACACATGGATGAGACATCTCCCTGATCTCTTTCATGTGTGCGTGCACACATGTGCATCCCATGGGGGTGACTGACTGACTTTCCCTGCCCAGCATTCTCCCCACTCCATGCCTGGCTGGGCCCTGGGGATGGGCCTGCCTCTCCTGGTGTTTGAGTCTATGTTTACTTATTCTGAGTCTCTGACTGCCACCTGCCAGCCCTCACTGGCTGCTGCAGCTTGCAGTGCCCAGCCAGTGCTCACTGAGCCACCATCAGCCCCAGAACTAACACATGGTAGGTGGGCAGGAGATTGCACTGGTGGACCAACAGGGAGAGCAGCCCATCCCTGCATGCTGCAACCTCACCCCACCAATAGCCTTGAACATCCATCCTCCTTGGTCACTGAACCCCTTGCAGGTGGCTGGTGAGCAGGGACTGTCTTTTAGTAGGACCCCCATAACATTGCGGCCATCCCTTTATGGGCCCTGTGTGTGTGTGTCCTGTGCTTTGCTGCTGTTGATGCCATTATAAACCCAATACTGGGGAGGAGGCAGAAAATACAAGACAGTTTAGCAACTTCTAAGAAAAAATCAGAACACCTGCAAGAGGGCTTAAATATGGGACACATAGTTACTCTCAGTTTAGGGAGGAAAAAATTGATCCTTCCACATCTCATAAAACTAGATGAAGCATAGTGTGACAAAGTTGTGCTGAAGGCATGCCCATTGTAGAATATTAAAGGCCTTTTTCCCTGCAAGCTCAAAGGAAGTTATGTCAGGTCAATTAGAGGCACTCCCAACTTGAAATCCCACTTCTTCTAGAGGGAAGGGGGAGACAGACAAGTTGTGACAATGAAGACAGGGCTTTTTCCTCACAGGGGGAACAAGAAGGAAAACTTGGCAGCAAATTGGGAGGAGGACTGATACTGCCTGCCCTTCGCTCCCCTCCCCCAGAGCTGCACCACCACAACTGCAGTCCCAGCAAAGGAGCCAATGAAAGGGACTTCCCTGAGTCTAGGCTTTATAGACTTACTGTCCCCCACTACCATGGGTTGAAAGGGCTTTCCTCAGGCCCAAACCAAGGCCCACCTTGAAGGCGCTAAGAGAGAGGTGCTGAAGGGCAAAGCTAAAAAGATTTGTCCAAGGTGGAGCAGATTTATCCCAGGGCTGTCCTGCCATCAGAGGCAGCCCTCGCCTGGCAATTCTGAGGAGGTGCTTTGCCACAATCAATAGTACTGTGTAGTACTTTTAGTGGAGAATTGTCTGTCGGCTGGCTTGTTTGGAGTGGTCTATAAAGAAAGAAACAAATGGAAAAGCATCATGAGGTAATTAATTTCTTTTTTGACAATCTGCAATTAACAAACCTGTTTATGCATTACCGTATGATGAAGTATGGTTTTGTGGTTAAAAATGCATGTTGAGAAGTACTGAGTCTGGATTTTACTCTCCAATCCACCATAGAATTTCTGAGTTTGTTTTTGCTCTAAGAAATGGCTATGAGAAATTAGAAAATCCATAGTCAACAGATCTGCCTTTCCCCATGTATTCAGACTCGTATCTGTTTTTTTCTATATTATTATTTAATACACTAAAGGAGCATCCAGAGGCCCCAGGCAGGACTGGGGAGTGTTTGCTAGGTACTGTCTGAACAAATACAGAGAGGCAGTCCCTGCCCTGAACAACCTGAAATCTAAGAAGGAATTTTCTTACTTTTGTTTCTGGTTTCAAATCTGGAGTTTATGATGCAGCCTTGGTCCAATTCAGAGACCTGTTTTGGTTGTTTTGTTTTGGTGGAGGTCTTAAATCCCCCCTCCCCGCCCCTTTCTGACAGCGCTGAGACTTTTTCTCTCATGGGATATTTTTGTTCATTTCTTTCTCTAACAAGCTCAGTTCAGTCTGCCTTCCTTCCAGGGTCTGCACTTATTTAAATGCAAAGTGAAATAGGTGTAAAAATGTTCCAAGTCCCACATCCATTTCAGGACTGTGAACTCTCAAAGTTCAGACATGTTCATAGAAGGGTGTGTGTTTGACTTGGCCATTTTCAAAATTTGGATCCCAGTTCAGATTGTCCAGAACTGCTGGTGTTTAAGACAGTTTAGCCTTGGGCTTTCAGTTCTACCTCATCTATAGTTGTGACAAAGCCTATTCTTACCAGTGCTATGCACAAACAAATCCAACATGTGAGATCATGAAAACTTTCCCTGACATACCAGTGCCCTCTCCCCTCCAATCCTCTGTAGAATTACTGGGACTTGTAATGAGGACGGATGTGGATAACCACAAATTTGTCATCTTGTCCTAGGCTGTCTAAGAGTCAACCCTTATTCATGTCAATGAGCCCTGGTAGTCCTAGTAATTTCAGTGGGACAAGTCCTTTTGAAAGTGCTCATTCACATGAGTGGTGGTTATGCAAGAAGCCCTAACGTATCATGGCAATGCATGCTATGTACAGGTCACATCAAATGGGGCTAAAATAACTTAATTTGATTGACCCCAAATGGAGTTAAATGGTAAATCCCATTTAATTTCCATTACCTAGCCCCATCTGCAGGGGATATAGAGAGGCTTGATACACTGTCAGTTTTATAAGCTTCTAACCTTTTGCAGCTCTTTTCAGTGCTATCTACACTTCCATTAATTCCTTATCTGCCGCTTCCCAAATCTAATCTCTGATTTTGTCAAGTAACAGTCTAATGCCTCTGCTATTTTCTTATCCACTGTCTTCTAATTACTTATCCTCACTATTATTCTTAACGGGATCAATCTTTCATTTCATCATTTATCTTTTAAATGTATTTTTAAATATTTACTCTTGTATTTATCTTCATGATTCTCTCTGTTTGGGTTGAGCATTATGCTGCTTAAATTTAAATCGTCTCAGATGTATCTGAGGTTTATTTGTACCATTCAGTTACCACAGGCATTTAAGGAATTAGTGGCATCTTGGAGCAGGGATCAATAAATTAGAGCTGATGAAAATTTTATGTGTGGAGGGAAGCAAGACTATCACAGGCTTTTCAAAAAGAAAATCTGTCTTTCACATTTCTAATTTCTAGTTAAATAGGGAATGCTCCTTCTCCCCCTTCACACACTTCTCTTCCTATTTCTGTGGGACTTTGAAGGATCATTTAGGGCAGGATTTTGTGGCTGTGAAGACAGTGTATTCTTGTTTGCCACTGTACCTGCTTTGTCATTCCTCAAAGAAGTCTGACCTCTGAAGTAGGGGGAACCTCATGCCTAGAAAAATAAGGGGCTGACTGATAGCCTGTGAGAGTCCATCCTTTGGCCTAGATCCCCAGCTGTTCAAAGCCAGTCACTCCTGCAGCGTTGTTTTAACATCACCTCATGAATTAGACCCTTCCAGGGACCACTCCAGCAGACACAAAGGGTATTATGATTTGGCTTCACATCTAACACATCCCACACCTAGCCTAGAACACCCCATTTTCCACAGAGGGAGGGTGCAGTACAGGCTGACCTACACAGGGGAAGACCTCAGCTTGTGCCTTGAAGAACCTTTAAGTCCCCTGAAAAAAGGCCAAGGTTTAAGGCCTTTAAGTCTGCTAATTCATTTACACCCTGATGGGCACTTCACTGCAATCCTATTGCAGGCTTCTTGGAGTAAAGGCTGTCCAATTATAACCCTCTAGGCCAAATGTCAAGCTACCTCTTGCAACAGGTGAGCTGAGCACAATGCATGGACATCATTAACTTTGCAGATGAATAGCTGAGCATGCACTTACTTGACTGGCATGTGCATCCATTTCTTTGTGTGTGATCTGGGTCTTTGCTTGTACCCTGGGCATGGGCAAGCTTTTCCCATGGAAATCAGGTGACTTGGCTATGGCTTTGAACTTGGTCACATGAACTTTGGAGACACTGTTTAATACATGTGACTAGAGAATATTAACAGGCATTTTAGCACCTTTATCTCTAAACTAAAGTAATGAAAGGCATGGCTGTGTGCTACCTCTGTGCAGGGTTGGGGAATGACAATGGAGATATTTACCACCCCTTCAAAGGAAAAACTATCTTTAAAGGGGCTGAAGTTCAAGCATACTAGAAATGGGCAGGCCAAAGGGCCACTGCCACCCCTTTCATTAGTTTTTTAAATGCACCCTTTGCCTCTCCCACCCCACATGCTTTTTAAAACATGGAAGTCAGGTCCCAGCTTTTGAAGATGGCTGGATGGGAGCGTGGTAGGCTCTGGCCAACACACAGGCTCCCCTCCGTGCTACATGCTTCCATTAGCTGCTGAAATTGTGGTGGCAGCTTCTGTCGCACCAGGAACTGGCCACGTCTAGGAAGCAGGATGGACCCATCAGCCAAGGGACTCATGCTCACCAGGAGGGAATGGAAGGGAAGGAGTGAGAAGAGGCAGCGGATCTGGGGTCTGGGATAGAGCCGGAGGGAAGAAGAGAGGCAGGGGCTCTGGGAAAGTCAGGATGGTGGGGGTCTAACTAGTCTCTTGAATCCCGAAAGGTCTTTTGGGTTTTAAATAATTAAATCCAGAAGGCCAAAACAGTCATTTCCCCCTCCTAAATAATGAGATGCTGGACTGGCTCTGATGAAGGGGTGGGTATCAAGCAATAAGAAAGAAATTATTTTCAATTTTTACCTTTAAATGACTGATTTCCTTGGTTGTATGACGTGTAGTTATAGACGTGCCTGTCCTAGGATATTCAAGGCAGAAGATGTCTGCCCTAACTGAATTAACTTTGCTAACACTTCCCCTCCTCCATCTTGGCATGTATATATATATATACCTCTTAACTCTAGTTTCCACTTCATGCCTCCGATGAAGTGGGTTGGAGCCCATGAAAGCTTATGACCAAAGAAATCTTTTAGTCTTTAAGGTGCTATAGGATTCTTGCAGTTTTTGTTGTACACAGACTAACATGGCTATTCTGGAAAGGATCACCCACTTTGTCTCTCTGATTTCCTTCATTCTCATTGAAACCACACTGGATTCTTTTGTGGTCATCACCTTAATTTCTGGACTTCTTTTGTGATGTTTATGGTGTATTCTTATGATCTTTCATCAAGAGATACATATGCTATCACTTGTTGTACAACACTTATCAAATTCTTCCATTGACCTACTATGACTAGTTTTTGACTCTAATTATTTGTGACAGCAAGACTTCATGTGTTATGTGGTTTTATGAAGCCACACGCCAAAAAATCAGAAATGTTATTGGTTGGTTTCAGATTTTTCTGACAAATCTATTCAGTCATATTCTTTAGGGTCTATGTTTAAGAACTGATACCTCAAACATTGTGCATCATCCTATTTTAAAGTCCATATATCTTTTACTAGAATGTCACTTGAGAAATTTCTCAAGACAAATGCTCTTGTTCAGCAAGAACTATTCTGAATTTCTGGTAATGCTGTTGTAGATCCTGCGGGTCTCCACTGCAGCTTTAAAGCTCATAATAAGGGTTCATAGTTTAGAAAGTTGATGTAAACTTAATTGAACTTTCTATTCTTTAGGTGATGTCTAGTAGGAAGCTTGTACCTCTGAGGGCAGGTATAGTGCTAGATGGTGAATATGTGCCTCCAAACACACTTGGATAATGCAGATGAAGGGTACCAGCATGGTTGTTAACCTGTGATTTTCATGACCAAGTGTTATCTCTTTAAGTAATGGTTATTGTAAAAGCCCAATGAGCATAGACTTGAACTCTGTGTTCACTGAAGTCATTTTGTATTAGGTAAAGGCATTATGCTGGTAAGTAAAAATAAGCCGAACAGCTCCTTCCCTTCCTCCTTGCTCTTTGGGTGCATCATATGCAGTGCTATTAAAAAAAACATTACAGCAGCATTTCCTCTTGAAGTCCTTCCCCGTGCTTGCCATAAATTTGTGAACTCCGATTTCACTTCCAAAGATCTTTACATCCTTCCCCGTGCTTGCCATAAATTTGTGAACTCCGATTTCACTTCCAAAGATCTTTACATCACATGGGCCATTTTCCTGTATAATTGAAATGTAAAGACAAGTTCCACTGTTAAGTGCCTGTTTCCAAAGACCTGCTGTAGTTGAATGATTTCTGCACTCCTCACAATTATTGCCACTAAAGTGAAGATATCCTGATAGCAGTAGTGCTTAGTGAGAATAGAAACCTCAGTAAAAGCAAAGAAGCCTGAAGCAGAGTCTTGCTTCTCTGAACCTTCAGTGATTTTTTTTAAAGTTAGTTTTGATACACAATTTTGAACACCTGCCACCACTATGAGTATCTGGGTGAGGTGCACAGATAGTGCAGGTTCAGTGTCAAGGTGAAACCTACCTAGTACTCCTGGGATTGTGCTCTTGTAACTTCTCACAAGTTGAGCAAAGTTGAGCCATGATCAGAATTTGGATGGGAGGCTTCAAAGGAAAACAGAGATTGCTGAATGAAGTGGTGCAGGTGATTCAGTGTGAGGGCTGCGTTGTGGCCTAATACCCACAACACTGACCTGGGAGACCTGTGTTCTAGTCTGGCTCTCGCTTGGCCTGCTGGGTGACATTGGAGAGGTCAGTCTCCTTCTTTGTGCCTCAGTTTTTCCATCTGTATGTGGGGATCATGGTGCTGATTATCTTTGTAAATATTTTAGATCTCTGGATGAAAGGCACTACATGAGAGCTGTGCAGTCTGTCAGTGTCCCACCCTGGCGTCTAGTGGCATTTTGCTGCTGGAGATCTCTCTTCCCATGGCTAGCCAGTAGCATCATCAAAGGGCATGTGATGCCTTGTGCAAGAACAGTTATTTGCTGGTGTGAATATTTGTCGGGAGTATAAACATGTAGAGAACAAATTTTAAATTTATACACATGAGTATTTGCACCAGAAATGTGTCACTTACCCAGTCGTAAAACAAAAAGTGATCCTCCTCTATTTCTCATATTATCTCGTTCTTGGGAATATAGCTAATATTAATTCCTTGTTGTTCACAGCAAATCCATTAGGAAGTAGAAACGCTAGTGTCCAGTTCTGCAGTTCATTCGTGGTAGCTATTTTTCCTGTTGTTCTTCCAAAGAAGACTTCATGCTTGTCTGTAGAACACCTTTCACTCTGTGGGCACTATACAAATGATGTACAGGAATCACTAGTAGTAATGAACTGCAGTTACAATCACTAGTTCCAGTCACTAGCCAGACAGTGTTACACCGTGCATATAGTTAAGGCCCTGATTCAGCAGGGACATCATTGCAGGTGGCTGTGAATTTGATCTTTGCATCAGGATTGCAAAGGTTGCCTATAGCCATGTTCACTGAGAGAAACTCAGCTTGACTTGAGCATCAAAGCCATAGTGCTCAAGGGTTTGAAAATCTAGATGCACTTAGTTGAAGGGAGGGAAAAAAAGCCAAATGAAGCTGTTTGGCTGCTAGTACTAAAACTCCAGATGATCACGAACTTTTATAAATTTATAAACCTTCGTGAATAATGTGTAAAGGATAGTTACCCCAAACTATTTTCAAAATGAATAAAATTCTAACTAATCGAGGCCAATAAGAAAACAGTAGTTTAATTTAAGTAGTGTTTCTTTTTGTGCAAATGAAAGAATCGCTTGCAAATCAAGGCTTTTCGAAAGGAATAAATACCCATTGTCGTTGAAGCATGCAGATTTGCTTCAGTTTAAAAAGGAATAGTGACATCGTGGTTGTAGAAAACTTGGTCTATGATACTGTACTGTGGTGCACACGGGGAGGAAAGGAAAGCCAATAAACGACAGAATAACAGCACATTGATCGGTCCTTTATCACAGCAGGGTAACTAAATCTGCTGTTGCCAAGCATGCCATCACATAGTCACTTAATTAAACTCACGTTTTAGACTGGGATGGATGCGAGTGTTTAGCTTCTGTCAGCAACTATGGACAAAGGCAGATAAGGAAAGCTATTGTAATTGTAAGAAGAGCTTTCAGCTACAATGTTTGAAAAGTTCCCCATTTATTTCAATAGGGAATTGGGTTTTCTCTTGTTGCCTTCCATATTAATAGCATAAATTGTCTCTGTACAGATCACATGAACAGCATAGCTCAGGTTTCCTCATGCACTAAGCCCTGCGTTGCTGACATTTTGATTTCAGACAGCTCTCTTTCCCAGGGTATTTTAATGGGAATGTTCAAATCCAGGCTGTAGTCAAGAAGAGGTGTCATTTAAAGCATTTGAATTAGACTAGAAATAATGGTCTGGAGTGTCCCATAAGAGGGGAAAATGTCCATTGGAAACTCTTTTTGTCGTTTCCAGTGCACCTGCTCCTCAAGGGTTCTTATCCAACAGTGATGGGGAAAAGGATGTGTTCAGAATGTGTTTTCCTAGATCCATCACTGCACATCTAGGGACACCTGCCCAGGAAGCCAGCCTCTTCACAATACTGCCTTGCCTTCTGCTCTCTGGTGGCAGCAGCATTTTAATGGAGCTGTGCCGCTATTGACTGCCCCATTCTTCTTCTGCAGAAGAAGAAAACAGGCACTTCCCATGCCAAGGAGAACTTGGTATATACTGGTTTTGTGAGAGTATAATGCCCTTCTCTAGTGGATAGTTCAAAAAGAAAAAGGACCTACTACTGCTGCTTGCTAGGGAGAGATCTTTTAGCTCAAGTTGCAGGGACTTGGGTTTTTGAAGCTAAAGAATCAGTTCATAGGTCTCCCTCCCCAATGGTTGTAGTGTGATTCATGCAGCATGTGTATTCTTGGCCCCACATAAGGGCATTCTAGTGATGCACTTCTGCCAGCTTCCAGGAAAGAGAGCCTGTTGTAGATTTTCTGCTGCTTTCCTCTTTGAGCGTGTTGTAGATTTGTTGCTGCTTTCCTCCCTTTCTGTTTCAACTCCTTTATACTCTCCTCTGCCCACACAAGAGACACATCAGTTCAAAGATTGCCATGCAAAGGTTACTAGCAGAGATTGGCCCCTGGACAGATACAGCATCCACAATGACAATTCTTATGTTCCTGTTGAATTCCAATATTTCTGATTTCTTTTCAAGTGCCCTGGTCATGTTATAAAATTATCTATTATAACAATGATGATTTGACCTCATATAGCATCTTATATCTGAGGTTTCTGAATCAGAAGCTTCAAAACATTAATGAAGCCTTAGAACAACCCTGTGAACTGAAGGATTATTTTTATTTTTTTATATCTAAATCAAAGCAATCAATGCACCTTTAGCATAGCTTTGAAATCTTACAAATACATGCAAAATACATGAAATCCAGTGTCTTCCCTTTCCCATACAGCCTGAATTAAAATTAACCAGCTGCTCTCTGTTCCTCCTCAGGCAGAGGAAATATATTAGTAGTATTGCAGCATTCCTGGGGGTTAATTTATTTGGTCTATTTTCATCAATCGTAGGGAATGAATTCAGAATTTGGTCTGGCATAGCATGTGTCCTGTTAACAGCATCTTATGCATCAAACCTGGAGTTCTATTAGGGAAACACATTACTAGCTGGTCTCATGGTCCAGTTTGAGGGCCTTATGCAGTCTCATTCCTCCCAAAAAAGCACTGTGTACTAAACAGTTAGCTCCTCACCCAATCAGCACATATCTGAGATGATGCAGGATACTACTAGAGCATCTTAACTAAATTTGCCAGGCCATTGCCACAAAATTTCAGTTCATTGTGCTCAGGCTACCAAGGCAAAGCAATTCTTCTAAGGAGTCGTAGTTGTGTAGACTGTCAACTCAGGTCTATAAATCCCTCAAAATATATCAGTAGAACTGAAACTGAAACTAGAAACCGAAATAGTATTCTGCACATAACCATTTGCAACCTTGATGCTTTGCACTCTACCCAGTATAGCTACTGTGTTGTATTTGTCAGCCTGTGTTAGGCTATTGAATATTCATCAAGTAGCTATTGGCTTTATTTGAACAGCTGCTGTGTAATAAAATTCATGGCACTTGGCTGGGTTTCTCCCTAGCTAAATGTTTTAGTTAGGGGGACATACACTACACAGATAAAAATGTCCCTTTTGGTAATGATCCCTTCCAGGCTGCAAAGGTGATGTTTCTATTTGCAAGTGGGTTAGAAGAATCCCTGAAAATATAAAACCTAAAGTAAACAAGAGGGTATGTAATTCACTACGTGGTCATTTATGGGGAAAGGTACTGTATGAATTAATACTAAGGTTGTTTTAATAGAGGATTCATGTCCCAATAAAGGGCCTGATCTATGACCACTAAAATTAGTGGAGTATCTCCCACTGACTTCATCGGGCTTTGGATCAAGCCTCAAATGCTTCTGTCTTCATCTAGGAGAGCAGTTAGTATTGGAAACTGGTAAACAGTGGGTGTAGCACAATATTTATCTAATTCTTATGTATAGTAATAGAGTAGTTTGCTTTTTGAGTTGTCAGGATGTAATTTCTTCTTCAAATTAATTATGTTCATTTCCCTAAGAGTAGCAAAGCTGAGTCAAATCTAAATGTGCTGGAAATAGAAATCTCTGACACTATGAACTATTGCATTTTACTAAATGATCTGCCAGAGGCTGTCTTCCCACATGGGTGATATCCATATATGTATCTAATCCCTAATCACCAGCAGTTAAGAATTTCTATTTATATGTTCACCATTCGCACCGAATGCAAGTTAGTAGGATGGCAATGTAAGCATTTGTGGCAAAAGGACTCATAAAAACATATGTAATAAACATATTTGAGAATTGGGCTGCATGTCCTTACGTAATCAAAACAGACATTGATGTCAAGGAGTCCAGGACCACATCCTAGTTTAAATGACAATAACTGCAATGGATCACAAGAAATTCTAAATGTGGTGCCTCCTGGGCATATTGGCCTTTTAAATAGCTGTAAGACAATGACAAGATTCAATTAACTCTTAGTCCTGTGAGAGACAGGTATTTCTAAACTATGCACGTATACTACAAAATTGATGCAGTATGAGAATGCTTTTCTCAAAAAGGATGGTCATCACTAAGGGAATACTAAAACTGACCAGATGTAGATAGTAATTTATAAGTTTCTTTGCAGTTTCTGCTTAAGAAAGAGACACTTTCCTTTGGCCTTCTCCTTTTTCCACCCAACCCATCCTGTTCTAGTGGACTGATCATTCTGTTGAGCTAGGTTCTAGTATCAAAAACACTAAATAGGGGACCTGAAGCCTCTAGCCAATTCACTTTTGCATCACTCCCCCACTTCCAGACCCACCATCCACTAATTTTCCTTTTCCACAGGTGCAATACCATGGTTTACCTATAGCTCCTGCCTAGGTAGTTAGAATGGACATACAACAAATAGCTTCCTAATCAATTGCCTCCTTTCCTTCCATGGCCTCTGATATAAAAGGACACCATCAACTTAAAAATCTCCCTTCCCTCTGAAAAGTAACTGTCTGCTATTGTCAGCACTAGACATGATTTCGGTGTTTCACCCTGTACACTGTGTGCAGCATTTCACATGACTTTGTGTCCCTCTGTGTAGTGAGTGTCAGATGGTTTCCTCTATTGTTTCTGTGGGTCTTTTACATGCAAATAATAAAAACAGGAAAATGGGATCATAACAGCAGCTTAAAAGCTGCTGTAACTTGTACTGAGAACCACTTCAGCACCAAGATTTGCAGAGGGAAAAAGCTAGTGTAGAACCACTGTTGGTTTCCCTGCACAAGCTCATCTCCAGCCAGCTGAGGGTTTCCACCAACTGTTTGCCTGTGCAGTGGGTTGGTAAATAAACTCTTCAACTGCATGAGGATCCAACATCCCACATATATACACTCAGCATTTTTTTTCTGATCTTGAACGCACTCACCAACCAAGAAAATGACGGTTTTGTTCCTTGTTATCAAATTTCACTCAGTGTCTCTGAAATTTGGTCATGCCAGATGAATGAGTGCTATAATTAGAACTCTTCCTAAGGTCTTGCCAAGATTGATTACTGGGCCGCAACATCTTGTGTCATCACTGCTTTGCTTAGCAGTCTTTTGAGTTGCAGCCGTGAGGAAATTGATTGAGAATCCATAATTGGTTAGAGAATTAGTAAGAAGCTAACCTCCAAAGTCCAGATTCTCATCTCTGTTACACCAGCATTATCATGAAGTAACTCGATTGGTGATTTACACTGGTGTAATCAAGATCAGAAGTCAGCTTTTTCTTTTGTGAACTGCTGGGCAACTGAGCACCTGACCTCTATGCTGTCTGCAGTTTAAATAAGTGGATGTGGATGGAGGAAAGAAAGCAAGAAGACTGTCTCAAATTTATATATATTGCTTAGAAAAAAATTGTGCAAGGGAGTCTAGTGACTGAGGTCAAAGAGTTCAGAGCTGTTTGGTTCTAAACTCTTCACTCCTTTCTGGTTAATAAGTGGTTATAATCAGAAATTAGATGTGCTGAAAGAGGTAGAATGTCTAATTTAAGTACTTTTGCTGTACAAATTCGCAAAGCAATTACATAAAGATTAATTAGCAAAATCCCAAAACAGTAGTAAGCTGCAAAGTAGTTTAATTAAATATCATTATCTCTGGAATCAGTAAGTTAACAACAGTTGCAGCATAGCAAGAACCAATCTGACAACCAAAACATGAAATCAGGTGTTTTTCACTTCATAATTTTGCTTCTATAAGTTCTCATTTCTGTCCATCTGGTTAATTTAACAGGTAGCATCATTTCATCCAATTTCTCCACTTACTGAAGGAGCGTGAGTACCTGCTGCAATTCAGAATTCTATCAGTAAAATCCCTGTAACACTGTATACCTAGATGATCAAAACATAACAGAGGAAAATGTCAGAGGAGCTGCAGAGAGCATAAGGCTAAGAACTGAAGCTCTTATTCATTTCTGTGCTGACTGAGCTTGGCACAAGAACCAGAGGGAAAGAGGAAAGGCCACCATTGATCCTCCTCTACACTAGGGCTTCTGGTTACCAGTTGGCCTTTCATACAGCTTCAAGCAGTGGTTTTTCAAGCATTTTTTCTCAGGACCCAGTTGAAAAAAAAAAATTATGCCCGTGACCCAACAAGTATGTCTTTCACCAATGCATTCCAGTCTTTCAGTGGTGTCAGTGGGGGGATGCCCATGACCCAGAACCTGAGGGTCTATGACCTTGTATTGGGCCCCGACCCATGGTTTGAAAACCACTGCCTTAGAGTAGCATGAGGAGATACACTGCCTGTAGCTCCTGGGATATTTGTGATGCTTTGGATTGAAAAACACTGTGGGCATGACACTAGTCAGGGGGCTCCTGTGGTGAATTGCATAGATCCAGATATGCTGGGCCAATGTCTGGCAGGGACTCAATCTATGTCAGGGATGTTCCCAAGCTAGCAGATAACAGTGAGCTGACAGCTTTTTATGCTCATGGACAAGTGTGAGCTGGGGCCTTAGAGTGGAAGTCAGTGGGAGTTTTGCTGCTGACTTCAGTGGGGCCAGATTTTTATGCTTAATATTTTGCTTGTGATCTCCATCCACCACTACAGGCAATTATTTTAATAAATATTAGCAAGCTATACATACAAGCCCTTGCATGTAGAAGAAATGAGGAGTGCCAAGCAAGTCAAATATGAAGGGAGTCGTCCAAGCTCTCTGTTACACACCAGCTTCATCCAATACCTGCCTGCCAATCTCCATCTCAGTAGAAGACATGTAACTCCCTCCTAATGAACATGAGTTAAAAACAAATGAGCAAACATGTTTTCAAACCCAGGAGATAATTCCTAGCCTTCCAGCATTCATGTTTTCTTGAACATGGAATTAATTTTACTTTTTGATTTAAAAATCAAAATGCATTGGGTTGGCTTGCCTGCCAGGGGTCTGACATTTCATCATGCACTATAGAAACTGTGTAGATTGCTACCATTGGTGTAAACCACTACCAAATTACATATTTGGATAATAAGAGCCTAAGCACCATTCCATGTATATTAAATATTTACAATCAAAACTCAGTCCCTGTGCCAGGCAACCCAAAATGAAATCGCTTATTGGATTGTGTGACCATGATCCAATCCACAGTCTCCACCACCTTGCCACTTCCTTCATCTATGCTCAGATACCTGTTCTGCAATATCACTGACACACATGAGGTCTGGCGGCCCCTTCCAAGTCCTCTCTGGGCTGGGGCCCTACCTGTTTAGTAGAACTGCACTGGTTCTGCTGCATTCAGAGATTTCCACAGTGCTCACTCAGACAAAAGGAGTTAAAGCCTGCCCCTGAGACAGGCAGATCTGGTCCTTTAACTGTGATCTCTGCTTTAGTAGGAGATGTCTACATATTTTCATTATTCTCCTAGGGTTTGAATTCTTCTGCTATAGTAATCTTACAGTTATCAAGGGATCCAGTTTTAAATTGTGCATGACCCTGAGCAGTAACTTGATGGTGCATGATTTATTGTGAAAAGATTTAAGCTGGTTGTTGCTTATAAAGTTCTGTAATTGTTCCGTTGGGATAATACATCTCATTTATTAAATTCTTAACTAGTTTTCAAACACATTGGCAGCCAATATAATCTGAAATCTCAATGGATATGCAAAAAAAAACAAAACAAAAAAAACCAAAAACTCAAAACAAACAAACAAAAAAAAGTTCCAGATAAGCTTCAGTTTGCTCGCTTGGAAAAAAAGCATAAACTTAATCAGAATCACTCAGCCCTGAAACAAGCATAAATACTGAGGTACTTTTGTTCTGGCACAAGGATTAGAGTGGTGAAAATGCAAATACTTTGGCATCAGATTATTCACTGCTCGGAAGAAATAGTGGAGGTAACCAATGCATTCATTTGGTTGCAAAGTTTGCTTCTTGAGTGATTTACAGGACGTTACAGAGAGTATTTTCAAGAAAGGTTTATGGGAGTCACCTTTTCGATTTCTAGAAGACTTATCACCTCACCTAGATCAAAGGCTTTATCATTACAAGCCAGGCAAGCATGGTTCCAGAGGATCAGGTCTGGTATAATGAGTGAGAGGAAAAACTCTGAGGTCATAAAATATCAGAAAAACTAGAGAGAGTTGATGAAAATCATCATACTTTATAGACTTTTGAGTTGGTTTTAGCTAAACCATCTGCCTATTCTCTGTCTCATAGAAGTAAAACATACTGGACTTTCTCCCTATACCTGATAAGGTTTTGCATAGTGCAGCACCTTCCATCCTTGGCATATTTTTGAATGGAGACAAAGGGGGTCCCCTATTTGATAGTGCTCTTACAATGACAGAGGAGTAGTCAGACAAAATTTGAGTGAGTGAGATTATCTGGTTCATGAGAACTGTGGTTTTGGTGCACTGAGGTTTGGTACACAGTCAGTCATGGAGGGAGCAACCTGTATGTCCCAGTGGGGTCCTGATCCTGCTGGTGCCACCAATGGCACCATTTCACTGGGCCCAAGGTGACCCACCATGTTGAGGGCCTACTGGTCGAAGCAAGGTTAGGGCTTGGCTATACCATCCCCACTGGCAGAGGGGCCTGGGATTGGGAACAGTTCTCAAGACACACATAGGGCAGAGCACAATTTATACCACAAGGAGATCTGTGACCCCAGAAACCTGGGTTCTGTCTGATTGCTCCATGATCCCATGATCCCTTTTCGTAAACTTATTTGTCTCTGTAGTAGTGGGTGGTCCCTCTCCGCCCCCCGACAGGTGGAGGTCTTCACTTTCACATTTCTCCCCAGGCTTCCAAAAACCTCTGTGGCGCCCAGCTTCTATCTAAGGATTACAAAGTGCCTTTACATGGTGAGTTTAGCTTTAACTAAATATGGCATTTTTGGAGGGGTTTTTTTGGTTTGTTTTGTTTTAAACCAATTTATGATCAATGTGCAGCTCATACTGTGACTGTGGAGCAAAGGAGTTTTTTGTCATAAGTTTATAATAAACTCAAGAGATGGCGTCCTATCTTCAGATATACATGTAAAACTCCAAATGTCTTTGTGGGCATTGTGTGGGGTAGATGAAGGCTGAATTGAACCTGGAAGGACATATATGAAGGCATACAAGAGTCTTAACCAATTTAAGCATAATGAAAACATATTGTTTCTTTCTGGAGAAGTTAGGAAAGTGGGCTAACAGAATTCACATTCAGAGTATACAGTATATTTGCAGTATCTTCAGCTTGATACAAGCACTTTAAATATCACTAAGTTTTGACACATTCGATTTCATTAAATTGATTTTCACACTCTTTAAAGGTGACCTGCAAAGCTAACATATTAGTAATATCACTACCATATGCTGCATGTCCCCAATAGGTAGGTCAAGAGAGACACCCAGGAAATAATCATCAGAAAAACTTGCTGTTGAGTAAAACTCAACTCAATAATAAAATCTGCAAATTTTGGGTCAGAGTAGTATGGAAAGGGTTTTTTTTTTTCCTTCGGTGTTTAGCCACCTTTTCTAAAACATTTGGAGACTACCTACTTGCAACCAGACATCATGCCTACACTGTCACCCCCAGACCAAGGCTTTCAAGTCTTTCTGTAAAAGTATCAAAATGAACTCGATATGACTGGGGTCAGTTTGAGTCCTAGATCCTATACATTATTTCCCCAGTAATGATAGATGGCATGAGTATAGAAAAGAATGGAGATGGCAGTCACATGTTGCATTTATAAAGTGACCTGTCATTTAAACAACACTTGAAAAATTAAGAATTAAGTGAAGATTCTGGTTAAGAATAGGAGTTATGTGATTAGGGCACTAACCTTGGACTTTTCTTGTCTCTACTTCTATGCAGACTTGCTGCTGTGGTGACAAACCATCATGCTAAGGTGATGGAGACACCTATGGCTGCAGCACTATCCAATGTTGTATGTTTTGAATATTTCCTTTGCAAAAAAGAAAGAGCAGAGACTAGTGCCTCTTCCAGGCCAGAGTTAAGATAATTTGGCTATCAAGGTTAGCTAGGCCCAGATATCCTCAAAGATATTCAGGGAACTCCCCTGTATCTCCTCTGTGCCTCAGTTCTCCATCTTTAAAATGGGGATAATTGCACTTCCCTACCTCACAGGAGTGTTGTAAGAATAAATATATTAATGATTATGAGAACCCAAGGTACTACAGTAAGGGTGCCTTAGAACTATCTCAGATAGATAAGAAGAGAATAAATAACCCTAAGCTGTCAGCTTCCTCTTACATGTATTGGTGAAGTCAGTCTAGTCTAAGACTTTCAGATGAGTCCAAAAAAGGAGGACAAACAAGAGCGTTTCACTGCCAATGAAAGACTCGATGCACTGAATAGAAGGCATTGATTCTGTAAGCGCAGAATGTCTGTGGTATATGGGAGCTTTAAATATATGACAAGGCTTATCCTCATGCAAGGCAAAATGATCAAAAGGATCTGAAAATGAATTTTTTTCATTTCACTCAGGCAGATTCCAGCACTGACATTATATGATTCCTTTCCTGAGCATCAGTGAAGCCCTTCGCTGCTGCATTTTTTAATAAATTGCATCAACTGAAATGAGTTTTCTATCCTGGGACCTGCAAATAAAGATTTATAGTAATCAGCATGGTCCATAATAAGGCACATTTTAATGTCTTTGAGATAAGATGGTCCTCAAATGGGTAGTACTCCACATGATACAATAATTCACTAATGGTCACCAGATAGTTCACAAAATACAGCTAGGGATGAATAAAAAGACTTGCAGATTTCTGGTTGAAATTATGCTGGCATTTACCATGATAATATTGTTCAATCTCTGTCTTGACATGAGCTGGAGTTTAGCTTGAATTAATTTAGACTGCAGTATTTCTTCTTGCAAATGTGGAATTTTTTTTATCTGAAGCAATATTTTGATATTTTCGCTATCATTTCCATGTCCTTGGCAAGGAAGACAGATCAAAGGTTTCAAGCCATTCCGAAAACTCAGCACACAAATATGTGATGCATATTGTCATTTCCCACTTTTTTTTTTAATTTCAAGAAAATAGGAACATTGAAATATTGGCTGTGGTTTTAAGTTAAGTGCAGATAAAGAGCTGTCACTGGGTTTTATCCAGCTCTCTGACAATTGGATTACTTGTCTGAGTAAGGATGGCAGGATCAGATCTGTTATTACAAAGAATGCATTTTGAGAAGGAAAAGCTTTTATCGGTGCAGAATGTATCTCAAGCTACGTTTATATTTGGCTGGTTGGAAGAAGCTGCTCTCTCTGTAGAACTATTCTTCCCTTTGATCTTTTGAGTCAATATGGTTCTTTAAGAAAATGGCTGCAGAAAGATACACTAAACTTTTCTCCTGATGAAAATATGAAATAAACAAATACATACACACACACACACACACACACTCTCTTTCTCAGATTTGGGGGTTGGGAAGAAAAGTAAATTTGCATAAAGTAAAATAAAAAAAAAGTGAAATTTTAAAAGCTCTTTTTGCAGTGAGTCCACATGCAACCTGTCCAGGCAACACTATAATGGACTAAATTTGTACCCTTGCAAGACAGCTAATATTCTGGACTCTGTTTTAATAGTGAAGGGGGACATTCCCTTTTCTTCACTTTAGATATGGGTGAAGAGAGAGAGGTCCAGACCCTACTGGTGCTGTAAGCTTGGGAGAATGGCCCCAAGAAAAGGAGGGTCCCATTTTTAGGCTCCACACTGTTATCTTTTCTCACCTCCTTCTACACTTATTTTTTTATTTTTGCATATCTATTCCCTTCGAAGGGGGACTCTGAACAGAAACCAGAAATGCTATGAACCTCTACTTAAATTCCCATCCCATTTATACAGATGCAGAGCTAATATCCATTCAAATAAATACCATTCAAACATCTGGATTATGTGATCTGAACTAAACCCCAGCTGTTGGCCAACACTGCTCAGAAAAAGCAGAGTCTAAGAAGCCTAACAGGGAATTTCAGAATTATTCATACCCGGACTGGACAAACAGCCTGAGAGGGATAGAGTTGGAAGTGAGCGTAGTCAAACTTCAAACATTCAGGAAAATTCACAGTGGATGTCTCCATCTAAGTTGGTGACAATACCATAGTTCCTTTAGTATCTGAGTACTTCCGGTGAACCTGAACATTACATTATTGAACAACTGAGGGGAACCAGTGGCTACATTTACTTTTTCCCATTAGCCGTGCTTTTAAAAACAACCTTTTCACAGGACATAATGACAGCTACCTTTTTTGGCTGCCTACTTTGGCAGATTGGAACTTCTTGTCAGTGATGCAGTAGTTGGGCGGTTGGCTCAGCATCTATGTGTTGTAAAGCAAAAGGAAGAGGATACAACATAAATTTAGTTTTCTTACCAGTTAAAGAAATTAAAAGCTACAACACAAACAATAGCTGTACCCATGGCTTTCTGTTAAAAAGTGAAATTGTAATAGAGTCTGACAGGCACAGAATTAAGCTGCTGCTTTAAAAGGCAGAAGGATTTTTTTTTGTTTTTTTGCATTCACTCTGGCCTGTGCCAGAATTTAACTATCTAATCACATCATTATTGCTGCTCAGGGTAAGGACACCTGGAAAAGATGCAGAGAAGTGTTTATAGACAGGATCCTGCAGTTTTGGGGGGCTCAGGGAATCTAATTTAAAGGCCTTTGTACAGTGCAGTAACATCAATTTAAATTGGTGACACATTGTTGCTTTGACTGCCAGGATATGAGGGGTGAAATCTTGTTTTTATTTTACATTCTGGGGGCTTTAAAAATAATAGGTATGGAGGAACTGAGCATTATCAGACAGCCAATTTTTGGCTGGTTCTCACAAGTGTCAAACATTGCAGAAGGTAACTGAAGAAGAGCAGTCTGTATTAAAATAGCGGTTGGATACTAATCCAGCTGGAATTATTTGACTCATTCAAAGTATAATGACTACAAGGCCCAGTGTCACAGAACCCAAAAAGTCAGAAGTTCTGTGCGGCAGCCATCCTACAGTTTGATGGACTGATTGTTGCTGCTGAAGAAGCATGTAGGTAAGAGTTGTGGTGCTCATCATTAGGAGAGGTGTGCTCTTGAAAGCACCAAGCTTTGGGTTACCCACATTAGTTTATTGTACCATGGTAGCCTGCTTTATAATACTATTTATAAAAGATTTCTGGTATCTCATCAGGACTGAGTGAGGTATAAGGTGCATTCTAGGGTAGAGCGGATGAGTGGTTTTCAACCATTTTCATTTGCAAACTCCAAACTAATTCTGAATAAAAGTACCAGACCCCTTTATAAATTACAAATGCTGTGCAGACTCCTTTGAAAATTTACTGTCTGCATATGTAACTGGATTCTGGTCAGTTTGTTTTCAGTTTTTCTTTCTCAGACCTATTTAATGTAGTCTGTGGACACACGGGTGTATGTGGACCACAGGTTGCAAGCCACTGAGGTAGATCATAATAAAACCTTTTCTAATAGTTCCCTATAATAAAAAAAAAAAAAGACCGTGATATCTCTATGTACAATGTATTAACATAGTTAAATGAATAAAATAATATTCCTTTCATTCAATAAATGAAACCCCTTGATATTTTTCTTTTTACTGTGAAGTTGATGCTGCTTCTCTCTGTTTATACCTATTGTCTGGGTCTTCTATCTAGATTAGAAGTTCTGTAGGGAATATCTATCTGTTCTTCTTCGAGCAGTGTCCCTGTCTGCTCCACTCTAGGTGCATGGCCAGCCCCGCACCTCAGATCGGAGAGTCTTAGCAGCTGTGTCAGGGGCACCCTGCGCACTGCAGCAGGGGTCAGGGATTCCGTTGCTGATGTGCTCAGGTGCCCCCCCTCACTCCCCTCAGTTCCCTTCTTACTGCTTCGGCGTTCAGATGGAGACGTCCGCAGCTCCCACTGATAGCCCAACGGCTGTTTTAATGGCCACCGCTCACCTGAAAGGAAAAAGAAAAGAAAGAACAGACAAAGAGAGAGAAAAGATAGAAAAACAGAAAGCACAACAATCAGGGCACTTAACTTCAGAAATTCCGTCTCCTCCAGGGTTTAAACGCTGCACCTCCTGCCGCAACGCTATGCCAGTGTCTGATGGCCATGCTGAATGTATAAGGTGCCTGGGCAAAAGCCATCTGATACACGAATGTCCTCACTGCAAGAGGCTAACTACCAGAGCTTGCAGGGAGAGAGAAATGAAACTAAAACTACTATTGTTGGAGGGCTCTCTCAAGCCCGCATTGGATCCCAGCCGGCATCTGCGCTCCCGTCAGCCGCACAAGCGGCAGTCTGCGGCTTCCTCCCCCATGCCTTCCAAAAAGGCTAGGGGTGACAGCAAAACTCATAAGCCTAAAGGGGCTCATTCTGGCAGCTGCCGGGGGAAGGAAAATTGCTCACCAAGCACTAGAGATCAGAGCGTGCATGATAACCCAGCCACAGGGAATACGCTTAGGCTGACCCCAGCTGCAATGTTGAGCACGGCACAGACATCGACACCCGCAGCACCGCCGACCCTGCTACCGGTGCCGTTTTTACATCTGGCACCGTGTGCTGCCGCAGCTGCCCTGTCTCCGGTGGCAAGCACTGGGAAGAAAGCGGCACCGAATGCCGCAGCACCCAACGGTGCAGAGTTGAGCGCGGCACTGCTGTCAGCTCCCTTAACAAGTGTGGCTCTGCGACCACCAGACCAGCACGGAGCAGTGCAGGGGCAACAACTGGTATTGCAGCAGAGTAAAAGGAAAAGAAAAGAGCATCATATCGAGATGCAGGAGGGGACTGAGTCTTCCTCCTCTCCCATATCCCCCTTGTTCAGTATACACTCCTCTGATGAGGAAATACCCTCTATCACATTCTCCAGTGGGAGATCTGGGCAGTCAACCTCACAATCACCAAGTCCTGAGTCACCCAGGGACGATCATGATCCTCCCATGCAACCACTTGCAAACACTATGACAACTACACCATGGCCATACCCATGCCCCTGGTTGAGTTGGGGAACTTGGCTCCAGATGGGCTCCGCACTGGCTATTCCTTCAATGTCTCAAATGGAGGTGGCTAACCAATACCTACCTGCAATGACCTCAGCGATGCAGCAGCCACAGCCAGTGCTATAGCAGTCGCACCATTTGGAGGGGCAGGAGGAGCCAGGTGATGAGCTCAGCCGCAAGTCAAAATCTGAGGAGACAAAGCAGTTCCAAGAGCTGTTCAAGAGAGTAACCGACAGCCTGGACACATCTATACAAGATGAGGGCACGACTAAGGATAGACTCTATAAGATTCTACAGTCCTCCACATCAACCAACGTGGCGCTCCCGGTGGACGAGGGGATAATGGACCCTGTGAACCAGATATGGCAGACACCAGCCACAGCTGCCCCAATTAATAAGAGGGCTGATAAAAAGTATTTTATAATGCCCAAGGGCAATGAATTTCTGTTCACTCATCTTCACCCTAACTCATTACTGATTGAGGCGGCAAATCAGAGGGTGAGACAGGACCATCACAAGACCAACCTGACTGACAAGGAGGACAAGAAGCTTGACTTACTGGGAAAAAAAGTACACACAACAACAACATTCCTGCTGAGAGTTGCGAATTATACCGCAGTTCTAGCAAACTACGATCATGAAATATACGCGAGATTCTCAGAGTTACCTACCTCGTTACCTCAGGAGAAAAAGGAACAGTTTAAGTCTTTAATCAAGGGAGGTCAACTTACCGCAAGGATGGCGTTGCAGGCGTCCCTCGATGCTGTGGATGCGGTGGCCTGGGCCATTGGTACGGCTATAGTCATGCGACGAGCATCATGGCTTCATGCGGCAGCATTACCAAAACAATTGCAGGCAACCATAGAGGATCTTCCATTTGAACGGGATAGACTGTTTGCAGAGAAAACAAATGAAGTAATGCATACACTCAAGGATTCCAGGGCAACCCTTCGCACATTAGGCATATACCCTGCAAATTTCAACAGGAAGAATCAGAGGTTTCAACCATACAGAGCCAGATACTCTCAGCCTAATCAGGGATGCAGATGGGAAGGTGCTAGATCTCGGCTGAGACACCAACAGTGTCAACGACAAAGCACTCAATCTGCAGCCAACCCTCAACCATCAGGTCCCAGGCAACAATTTTGAGAGGTTGGTCGAGGGTTTGCCCAACCACCTCACTTCAGCGGATATTATTGTCAATGAGTCACCACAGTTATTTTGCAACAGACTCCTCCCCTTCTTTCATCAATGGGAGGAAATTACATCCAACAAGTGGGTTCTCAACACCATTCTGAAGGGATACGTCATCCCATTTCTATCAAGACCCACCCCACCACCTCAAATCCCTACCCCGTCCCTCTTCAGGGACCCATCTCATGAACACATTGGCTCGTGAGATAGACAATCTTCTCAGCCTAGGAGCAATAGAAGAAGTTCCACTGCAGTGCAGGATCAAGGGGTTTTATTTACGTTATTTTCTCACAGAGAAAAAGTTGGGGGGGGGGCCTATCCTGGACCTCAGGGGGCTACACAAGCATGTGGAAATAAAGCATTTCAAAATGTTGACAATTCCGGGGATACTCCCGGCGCTGGAGAAAGGGGGCGGGTTGGCTTCCCTTGACCTCAAGGATGGCTATTTCCATGTGTCGATCCATCTGGGGCACAGGAAATTCCTCAGATTTATAGCATCGGGCACCCATTATCAATACACTGCAATGCCCTTCGGGCTGTGCACTGGACCAGGGGTTTTTTCAAAGATCATGGTGGTCATCTGTGCATGTCTCAGGACACTGGGAGTCACAATATTCCCATACTTGGATGATTTCCTAATAAAAGCAGCATCCTTCCCTGAAGCCGAGTGGGCAGTAAAAATCAGTGTAATGACCCTTCAGTTGCTAGGGTTCGTGATAAACTACAAAAAGTCTTTGCTTCACCCGTCGCAGTAGATCCTGTTCATAGGCGCAAGGATTCATACGCTGACGGCGCAAGCATATCTCCCACAGGAATGGTACAAAAATATCCTAGACCTTGTTCAAGTGGTCAGGGGTTCTCCCACAGTACAAGCACGGAGCTGCATGCAGCTGCTGGGACACATGGAGGCCATGACATCGCTGGTCAGCTACGCCAAACTCCACATGCAGCCATTTCAACTATGGTTTGTAAGGGCATTCAGGATAGGCCGCCAGCACTTAAGTCGCAGACTCTTTCTGCCAGAACCCATAAAAGAATCGTTGGTCTGGTGGACAAGGGAGGAAAACATGTTGCAGGGTGTCCCTTTTCAGTTACCGCAAACAGACTCAGGGTATGTCCACACGAGTCTGGTTGTTTCGAAATAAAAAACTGAATGTCCACATGACGTTTTCTTATGTCAAAATGACAGGCTCTGTTGTTTCAAAATAAGAACTGTCATTTTGAAACAGCTTAAACTCCATTCATTTCGAAACGGCTGTTATTTTGAAATGGTTATTTCGAAATAACGCCGTTTGGACATGTTGTTTCAAAACAACATGTCCAAACAGCCTTATTTTGAAATAACCATTTTGAAATAACAGCTGTTTCGAAAGCAGGCTTTCCCTTAATTCTAATTAACATTTTTTTAATTTGAATTAACTTATTTTGAAATAATGACTTTATTTCGAAATAATGATGTATATGTGGACATAGCCTTAGTGATGACGACAGATGCCTCATTAACAGGTTGGGGCGCCCATCTGATGACACAGACAGCCCAGGCAAGATGGTCACTAAGGGAAAAACGCATGCATATAAACATACTAGAACTGAGAGTGGCGCACAATGCATGCAAGCATTTCCTGCCTATCATTGCAGGGAAAACAGTGAAGGTTCGAATGGACAATATCACATGTATGTATTATGTCAACCGCCGGGAGGGGGGGTGCGGCACGATCCACACCGTTGTGCCTTGAGGCAATGAGACTTTGGGAGTTGTATTTGAAACACAGGATAGACATCTCCGCTATCTATCTACCAGGCAGGGACAACACGGTGGCAGACACATTGAGCAGATCCTTCGAGAGAGCCCATGACTGGGAAATACGTGATGATATCATTCAACAGATTTTTCAGTTGTGGGGCCTTCCGGTCATGGATCTGTTCGCCACCAAAGACAACACAAAATGTCACAAATTCTGTTCCAGAGCAGGCACAGGAGAGGGTTCCAGCGGAGACGCCTTTCTTGTCAACTGGGGCAAGGATCTCCTGTATGCATTTCCCCTGATTCCCTTGATTCCCAGGACTCTTTGCAAGATCCGACGTGACAGGGCCATGGTAATAATGCTAGCACCAGCTTGGCCCAGACAGACCTGGTATATGGACTTGGCATGGATGTCGAGGAGAACCCCGATCATGCTCCTGACAGCACCGGACCTCCTGACGCAGGATGGGACAAATCCTACATACTTACCTCAACAGGTTGCACCTGACAGCATGGTACGTAGATGATACAATGAGTTAGAACTACAATGTTCCCAACGGGTTAGAGAAATCCTTCTAAACAGCAGGAAGCTTGTGACAAGACGGACTTACCTCCAAAAATGATGCAGGTTCATGGTCTGGTGTCATCAAAACGAGAAGGATCCGGTCTCCCTCCCAGTCCTGGACTTGCTGGAATATCTTCTTTATCTGAAAAACACAACATTGTCGGTCAACACCATAAGGGTTCATCTAGCGGCTGTAGCTACTTTTCATGAGCCAGTACAAGAAGTCTCTGCATTTTCACATCCAGTGGTGAAGCATTTCATGGCAGGATTGCACAACTCCTGTCCATTCCGCCGACCACCTGCTACACCATGGGATCTCTCCATGGTTCTCAAAGCCCTAACAGGGAAACCCTTCAAAATGCTAGCGAGCTGCTCGCTTCTCCACATGTCAATGAAAGTAGCTTTCCTTGTGGCGATCACATCGGCCAGACGAGTGGGCGAGCGAGCAGCACTCATGGCGAGCCCGCCGTACGCAGTCTTTCACAAAGGGAAAATTTCCATGTGGCCACATCCGAGATTTCTACCAAAGGTAGTCTCAGCGTTCCATATGAACCAGACGATACTCTTACCTGCGTTCTTTCCTAAGCCGCATTCTGACCCCCAGAATGCTCTCTGGCACACGCTTGATGTATGTAGGGTAGTAGCATTCTACCTACAGAGGACCAAGCCCTTTCAGAGGACCCTGAAGCTCTTCGTGTCTATAGCAGAGCATTCAAGAGGCCAACCAATATCCAAACAATGTCTATCAAAGTGGATATCGAGCTGTATACAGACAGCATATGAACTTAGGGGTTTGCCAATCCCAGAGGGCATCCAGACACACTCCACTAGATCACTGGCAGTGTCTGCGGCCTTCATGCATAATGTTCCCATAACTGAAATCTGCAGAGCAGCTACATGGGGGTCGGCAGATACATCATCAAGCACTACGCTATCGATCAACTGGCCAGGGCCGATTCAGCAGTGGGACTGGCAGTACTACAATCAGTACAAGGGGCAAACCTCAAAGTCCCCTCCACCAATTAGAAAACAGCCTGGTAATAACCTAGAGTGGAGCAGATAGGGACACTGCTCAAAGAAGAAGTGAGGGATACTCACCCTTGTGCAGTAGCCAAGGTTCTTCGAGATGCGTGTCCCTGTCCTGCTCCACTACCCGCCCTCCTCCCCTCTACTTCGAAGAGACGCAAAACATATAATGGTGGCTCCCTTCATGGTAGAGAGGGAACTGAGGGGAGTGGGGGGGTGCCTGAGCATGTCAGCAATGGAATCCCTGACCCCTGCTGCAGTGCACAGGGCGCCCCTGACACAGCTGTTAAGACTCTCCGATCTGAGGTGCGGGACTGGCCACGCACCTAGAGTGGAGCAGGACAGGGACATGCATCTTGAAGAACCTTGGCTACTGCACAAGGATGAGCATCCCACACTTCATTTAGTATTTGTACAGCACCTAGCACAATGGGGTCTTGGCCATGGCTGGGGCTCCTACATATCACCACAATCAAAATAATAAGAGTCAATGTAAAGATTCCCAGAGCCAAATCCAGGAGTTAAAGTATAAATTGGTGGGCCCCAGAACCCTCCTAATTGGATGGGCCCCCCACCCACCTACCCCTCATCCCAGCTCCTGCCCCCCAAATGCCAGCCCCCCACCCATCTATCCTGCATCCCAGCTCCTCCCCCCAAACACTTCCCTCCCACTCCAGCTCCTGCCCACTGGTCCCCCAGCCCTCTGCTGTGCTGTGCCCTCTTCCCCCACTGCCCCAGGCTGACCTCTTCCCACGTGCCCTTTCCCTACCAGGCTGGCTCACCTGCCCCCAACCCTCCCTCCCTTAGGGCCCCGTTACCTGCTGCAGGGCAGAGCAGAGGTTCTGAGCTTGCCCAGTGAGAGCCAGCTCAGGGAGGGAGATTTAAAATCTCCCCCCTTTCTGCCAGCCGGAATGCAGTGGAATGTGGTTCTGGGACCTGCTCTTTTTAGGGGCACTGTGTTGGAGGGCCCCTAAAAATAGAAAATGGAACCGGAACGCTGCATTCCAGGGCCTGCTGTTTTTAAATGGTGGGCCCCAGAATGCACTGTTCCAGCTCCATTTTCTATTTTTAGTGGCCCCTGAACACAGAGCCCCTAAAAATTAGCAGGCCCTGGAATGGCATTCCACTGCATTTCAGCCTACTTTAATCCCTGGTCAAAGCAAAGAAATTTTCCCATCATGGGGACTCATACTGTGACTTTGCAGCTGATGATTATCTTTGTCTAACCACGTACAAATTTTACATAACTTTTGTCAGTATATTTCTATCACAACTTGCAGATCTGCTGTGAGAATGGCTTACTCATCTGCCCTTGAGAAACACATGATCATGGTTTTAACAACAGCTTGTACTGGACCAGGGTTTAAATTTACACTGAATCTGTTTATTGCTTTTCATGTGCCTCATTCTGAACAACAGGACAAAAATGCCCACTGACCTCAAATGGGCAGGATTTTATGTGGACACTAACTTTAAGATTTTGTGGAGCTTTGTCGAAATAATTCGTGAATCTCCTCCCAAACCATCTCTAAATTCATAGTTTGTATAGTGTTGCTGCTTCACCAGCAAGATCTAGATTTAAATGAATTATTTTATACTGTATTAGGGCAATTTTTAACTCAACAACCATCTATTAAAATTGGCAGGTTAGAGGTGTGAACAGACATTGAAAAATCAATAGTACCTATAGTGCGTGGTTTTTTGAACCTCAGATTTCCAATCAAGTGCATAGTTGACTTGGTTACACATGCCTGTTGGTTAACTTCACAAGTTGATAACTAGCTAAATATTGAACTGGCAGTATGTGCCTGGACTTCCCAGGTGTCTCTCATAATCATAACTGCACTCCCAAATTAGTTAAGCAGTTGCATGTGAATGTGTGTGACATTTAGGAACCGTATTCTCTGATCATTGGGCTCCCATCTATTTAGTTAAGATCACTGATTATATCTATTTCTGAGTGTGCAAGTGAATGTGTGAGAAGTGCTCCTTGGAGCTTGAGACCAATGGCATGGCTTTTAAGGTATGTAGTAACTGAAAAGAAGGCAAACTTTGTGAGAAATAATAGATCTTTTCAAACAAGATCAAAGCCTGTTCATGAAACATTTCCAAGTATGTGTTGCATTTTGTTAAGAAATAACTCAACATGGTTTCTGGTAGGTTCTGGGATTTACTGGAACTTTTTGTACTGGCCTATTAATACCTCAGAATATGACCAAAGGGACAAAGAAACTAACATCAGAACATTTCATGGCATGCTGACAGTTTTCCTACGAGGAAAACAGGAACATCATTATTCTGTTTATCACAAGTGAAGAGGGGAGTCAAAGAGAAGTTACATAGCTCTGTGCTATTCTCATCTTTATGACTTGCATTATCTCTTTTTGTGTGCCCTTTGGATAGTCCATACAACTTAAACAGTCTATATTTTGTGTTTACTGTCATGCAATGTGCTGTAGAACTGTGAAGAGTTAAGGACTTGATTTCACTTGGTGAAAATTCTATGGCCTGTTACGTTGGTGGTCAGAGTAGATGATCATAATGCTGCCTCTTGGTTTTAACATTTATGAAAAATTTCTACTCTGTCTAGAATTACTAACTCCAGTCACCTGTACAAGACCACGTTCATCTTTTGTTTCTACTAGCAATTGAATTTTTTACTCTTTCTTTTCATATTTTCTATATGCTTTCACCTGATCTTTGAACTAATGTCTAGTTCTAAACTTTATTTTTTATTTTTTATAATCTTTCACCAAACATAATCAGGATACTGGTGAGCTAGGTGCTGTACAACATAGGGGGCAGGAATCATAACTGCCTCCAAGAATTTACAAATTATTCCAGTAATCCAGCAACTGACTGCAGCCCTGTAAAAGACCCTTTAAAGTCAGCAGTGCACACAGGTGCAGCCAATTCCAAGTTTGAGGCCTAATCAAGAGAGGCAGAAATGCAAAATTTATACGAGACTTCTCCTAATGAGATAATGACATAGCAACTGCCATATTGACTCAGGGCAATCATTCTCCTAGCCCAGTATCCTCTCTCTGATAGTGGTCAGCAGAACAACTTCAAGAGGAGTATCCAAAACAGGGCAATTTTAGAGTGATACACTCCATTTTCCACTTTTGGGTTCTGAAGTTCCAAAGGGGCAGCCGTGTTAGTCTAATTCAGTAAAACAAAAAAGGAGTCCTGCGGCACTTAAAGACTAACAAATATATTTATTACATGAGCTTTCGTGGGAGAAAATCCCACTTTACCAGATGCTTTGAAGATGGGGGAAATTACAGAATAGGTTCTGGTAGAAGAAGATATTTAAGCATAGAATTGTATCTCTGACCTTCTTGACTAGTAGCCACTGATTGACCTATATTCCATTAAATTATCTAATTTTTTTCTAATCCAGTTACACTTTATGCCTTGACGATATCCCATAGCTATGGATTCCACTGGCTAAATGTCCATTAGGGCAGTAAAATATGGAAGAGCAGATTCCTGAAACAAATTAATGTAGTTTCCTTTTTACATGTTGTTTGAATCAGTTACCTTTGTTCTTGTTCTCTATATGTGTGAACGGAAGATGGGTTTTAGGTGCCGTCATTAGAATTGTACTCTCATGTAACTAAGCAAAGCAGAACTGAAATTTTAGAAGCTAATCTGAACATTTTTTATGAACACTTTGAAACTTCTCGGTCCGTAAATCTCATGAGCCTGGTCTGAACCAGAATAATGACTCCAAGCGCATCCTGACTCTGGGCATGTTCAAATCTGGATGGTGATCCAAACATTGCAGCTTGAACTATTCTTCATAATGCGATGAACCAGAGCCACAGATCTCAACTCTCCAAACAATGAAAAGTTCAGATGCAGATGTGGATTCAGAGGAGAATTTTGTGACTTGGGGCAATCTCTAATGACAGAAGATTTTCTCATGAGATACCAGGCTCTTTTTGCTTTTACTGAAACAAACATTGCTGATGGAGAAGACTGAATTCCTTGAGGTATTTTGGCATTCATGTTTCTGCTCTTGCTGGACTCTGGAAGTGCATGCTTCAGTCATGCAAAAATGGAAAGAAAAGAAAATTTAAAGCAAACTTTTTCAAACTTCAGAAAACTTTTGGTCTTAATTCAGGATGAAAGTTTTAGAATTCAGTTTTTATCATGTGTCATTTCTAATGAGTGCAAAGGCATTATGAACAGGGTAGCTTATTAAATGTTGTTTTATTTTTTGAGGCTAGGTATAGCTAAGGCCTGCAACTACATTTGTATGTAAAATAATCTTAGAGTAAAGCAGAAAACAAGGAGATTCCTCATATTATGTCAGAAATATGAAAACGGAAGGTACTATAGGCAAGGAAAATGCAAAGAGTTCCTTCCAGCTGTATGTGATTTCTTTCCTATTCTGGAATCATTTGAAATGCACATGATAATTTATTATATGCAAAGAAAAACACATCTCATTGACATGTATATTTCTCCAAGCTGTTTACTTAATCAGTATTTTTCTCCCAGTCTTCTTTCTGTTGCATATAGATAAACAAAAAATTTGCTAAACTGTCAAAAAGTGCAGCAGTTTGGAGCATTGGGAACAGAGTGTACTTGTCTTTAATTTGGGACTAATACAATAGTTTGCTTCAAAAGACCTGGAGCACGAGAACCCATATCTCTGTTTCCATATTCCCTTTTTTGGCTGCTTAAAGAAGTAGGGCTAAGCTATGATGGCAAAGACACCACAATGAAATACAGTCTATTCTGGGTATAGAAGAAATGACCTCATGGAACTTTGGTCAAAGGCAGAGGCAAAAAGTGATGCATAATTACATCATGCTGTAGAGGTTGTCATAGAACTGCTTAATTACCAGAGAGTTAGGCAATAGGTCACTTTCCATTATGGAGGCTACTGCTTTGTAATAAGTATCACCAGTCATTGGCTGTCCACTGCACACAGGAGTCTGCTTCAGGACTGGTATTTCCATTAACAGTGTGTATTATACTCTTCTAGAAGTATGCAGTAAAGCTGTCACGGGTTGCTTTAACACAAGTTCTTGTATGCCCTCATTAAGGCATGAACACTTTGGATGAATGTAATACTGATGCCCCCTGTTCTTGCAGCCATGGCCTCTTGTTTAGTGAGTGGGTCTAACAGTACAGCTAGCTGCACACAGCTAGATAGTGGTGAAAAGGAATTGCCATAGATTGTAACTATTTTGCTTTGCCTAGTGCACCTTCTGCCTTTTGGCTCTTGGATGCCATATGTGATGGCTGATAGAGAACAATGACTTTACTGAGCTCTCCCTGAGCTATAGTGTGACATTTAGCCATGGCAATTCATTAGAGATGGTGGTGGAGACATGCCAACTCAGGAGTACCCTAGAGGTAACTACCACCCCGAACTTCCAGTTGCGTTGAGAGCTCAACCTGTAATACACTGCAAGGAGAGCCTAACAGGCTGCTCCCCCACATACAGTAATCCAGCTCTACTGATAGGTGCTTAGTGAGTAGAACAGCACCCTAGTAACATCTGTTGCCTCCCCCTACTTAACCCACTGTCAGGGGCAAGCAGCCCCATTTCTGATAGTTCTGGTTCATTATTGCCTAGTTCTACTATGTAGGTCCGTAAGAGAGGTTGCAAAATCTGTCCCCAGTCAATATAGAGTATTCAGAAAACTTTAGAGCCTCATTCATCAAAGTTGTTATAGGGCCTTCAGTGATGTTAGGGATTAGTTTCCCAAACTAATTTGGCCACAGACCGCTTTTGGGCTCAGAATCTATTGACAGAACACATACATGCTGGTGGAGGGAAGTGGTGGTGGAGAGGTCATACCAAAAAATTGCCACACATATTGCTCAAAAGTTGATTTAAGAGAGAGTTTTTGCAGATGTCTATATACTATTATGAATGTGTTATAAATATTAATATACTTACAATCTAAATACAATTCAAATATCATGGTATTTTTGATAAACACATAATTTCATATTTAATATTTTAGAAGAAAAACATCTCTAGCATCGAATTTTTTCACAGAACACCTCTTCACATCATGAGGAACACCAGTGTTACACAGAACACAGTTTGGGAAACGCTGCTCTAGGGGCTTCAATAAAGCACTCTGATTTACAGGGCTGCGACAGTGGAATCAGGCCTTTGTCTTAGAAGATAATTCAAATGTGAGCATTCATCTATAAATACTATTACAATCGTGCATCCTCCCTAGCATGAAGTCAAGCAGAACAGACACTAGAAACCTGAAGGACAAGGGAGAAGCCCAAGGTGTGGTGGTAATTGTGTGCGAGCCCAACAGTGCACCTAGTGTCGTGTGCTTTATGCATGAGCGTGATCTGATTGTGTAAGAAATGGAGGATTCCAGAGTTTATATATTGAAGAGACGTGGGAGGAGTTCTTCCAATGGGATTTTAAAAGTGCAAAATTAAGATCTAAAAGGAGTCTTTCTTACATTAATGCATAGTTATTGTCCGTTAACATTAATAAGTGTTACACAAGTTAATCAAGGATATTCCAGGGTTAGTTGTAGCCTTCCTAGTGCAAATAATATTGAAATGATCAGTGCATTAAGTGCAAACAAACTCATACTTAGTGTAAGTGCTTTCCTGGGTAAGGGAAAAAACAGCAATAGCATCTTTCATCAACAAAGTTAAATACCATGTGCCTGTGTTTGAAGTAACATGTTGTATTTTCTTGTTCTTATTATATAATTTGCTTTTCAACTTCCACTTCAAAGATGGCATGGAAGTTCCAAAATTCAGGTACTAGCTACTTGTACAGGAAATTCACAGGGTCGATTGGGTTTTTTTTGTTTGTCAGCAGATATCTTTGTTACATAACACATTTTGCTTATTAGAACATATAAATAACTTAGCTAGGATGTGTAAATCTTGACAGTGTTGCATACCAACAATTAATTCTTTTGCACTTACATTTAACCATTGGCCAAGAAGAGAACATAATTTATCTTTCAGTTTCATCTATACTCACTAAACACTTCTATGAATAATGGTAAAAAAAGATGATCAAGGCAAAAAATGTATTATACCTGTGTTTGTTCCATGGACATACTCTAAAATGCCCCAGTGCAGTAGTAGTTCATATCTTTTCAGTGGTGTGGCTTTATACCTCCTCAAATATTTTCCTTAGTAGGCAATCCATTGTTAATGATTGTATTCATTATGGATGCATGCAGAATGTGTCTGAAACATTCAGAACCAAAGCCCCTAAATGGCCCTAGAAGCAAGATGCGGTCTCATTTTGCTGACACATTAAACACATACACTCAAAGTCCAAACTGACTCCTTTCTTGAGGTTATAATTGTTAACTTAAAGAACAAGAAACATGAGTCTCAATCTGAGCTTTCATCTGAGTTTGTCTGTTGTTAACTTAAAAGAACAAGACACATAACTCTCAATTTAAGCTTTTTTCTAAGCTTGTCTATTTCTAATGAGCTTGTTTATTTTCATCATTTCTCCCTACATCTAAGCATGGCACAGCTCTAGAACCCGACACCGGCTTAGAGTCCTCTTTCCACTTCTCATGAAAAAATCAGCTACACACATTGTGTGGCTGTTAAGGGCAGAAGATCTGGTGCCAATTAATCCTGTCTCCTATTGCTCCTATTCTCTTAGTCTCTCCTGTTCTTGTGGCCAAGCAGCCCAAGGAAATTACTATAGCTCTATGGCTGTAATTAATTTCCTGCATGCCTAAGAATGTTTAGCTCTGAGCCAGTCCTCTGTTTTGCTGAACGAACAAAAACTATCCCTGGGAGTGTAAGTACATGTCTCCTCACAGTTAAAGGCTTACTACTGGGAATGCTATTCCATTGTCTCATCTCAGGGAGTATCCCTCCTCCTTTTACACTGATCCTACAAATTTTTTTGGTTGTAAGAGCCAGTAGGCCCTTTTCTTCAGCCACTGATCTCTTTTAAGTTCCCCTTTGGCTGTCAGCTGTGGTGGAGCTGTCAGATAGTAAGAGCATGATAATTCTGCACAATTCCTTAAAACTCTTCTTCCATTAACTGGCTGATTGGCAAAAATAGCTGGAAAATACTTCCAAAGTCCTGAGTCAGAGATTCTGCTCCTGAGAGGAGAGCATCCACAAACCATATAATGAGGCATCCCTTGAGTGCTAGAGATGGCATATGTCCTCCTCATCAGAATGACATGCAGTCTTCCTAGCTGCTGAAGCCAGGGAAGTAATTATCCACACTGCAGACTACTGAGTGTTAATATTACTCAGGCATACTTCAAGAGGCAAAGAATTGAGGCTTGAAAGTATGCCAGGAGCTTCTTTGATGTAAGTCACATTGTCATAAATATCTCAGTATTATTGTTTTACTGTCATTGGTTTATACTGCAATATTTCTAAAAAAGGATATAGTCTAGTCTTTGTAAAAGGATGCTTGTAGCTTCATTTTCCTCTTTCCTTACATGTATTAGAAAATTGCACTACTGGTTTACATTTGCAAAATCAAAGGACTTGAATCTGGCCCCCTATTTTACAGCAACGAGAATAGTACAGAGCAAAGTCAACGTGGGCATGGTGTATATGCAGTCAACATGATTAACATATATTGTCTGTGTTCCACTAAGAAGAACTTGTGGAGTTCTAAGAAATCAGCTGATGTTACCCTGGTGGAGCTGAGATTCAATAAAAGCATCTTTGAGATTGTCTCTTTTGGTGCCTAAACTAGTTGCAAATTTCCATTGCTGATGGCCACCCCATTTTGAAGAGTTCAGCAGAAAGAGAGGGCTTTTACCCATACCATTTACTGTTGGTGGAAAAAGTGATAAGTAGAGAGCATATGAGGCTTGCTAAAAATGAGAAGTGACACTGATGACTCAAAAATTACCTTGAAATACTGAGCTTTTCTTAAAATTTGCATTTAATAAAAAAATGTGGACAATTAGAAAGATAGGCCTCATAAAATTGATAAAGAGCATGTGAGAGGAACACTGAGGAAAACTGAATTTACATCAGTGAATTTTTCTAGATTATCTTCAGGCTGAGGTGTTTAAAGTGTTAGCTAACTAGTTCAGCATTCTACTGAACATTATTTTTAAAAACTCATGGAGAACTGAAGAGGTAAGAGAAATTTCTATTCCTTTTTTTTTTAAAAAAAGAAGAAATAAAGGGAGTGGGAACAATAAAATGATAGTGTGATCATAAGAAATAAGCAGAATCAGTGATAGAAAGCACACAGCTTGCCAGAGACCTTTCCAATACAGAATTGCAGGGATGAATTTTTGATTGATTCTTATTAGCGCACACAAAGACATGGTAAAGTAACATTTTAATTTTATAAAAGCAGATTGTACAATGATTAAATCCTAAAACATGTTCTATCCAGCAGGGCACTCAAAGATTCCCTATAAATAAAGATTCAAGGAAATCAGACTCTTCAGCTGAGGGAGGAGACAACTAAGAATTTACACAATACCTTAATGTTTGGTTGGTTTGGTTTGGTTTGTTTAAATGGATGATATCACAAAGGTTAAACAATCATTCCTGTTTGCTCTCTCATAATTTATCAAAAGAAATTGAAAAGCAACAGCTTTAAAATGGGTAGAATGAAATACATTTTTACACAATGAATAATTAACCAGTGGCACTCACTGCCACAGTAAATCGTTGAGGCAAATGGCTTAGAAGGATTCAAAAAAGAAGTTGACATTAAGAATAGTTTTATCACCTGTGACACGAACAGAGATACAAATGTCTGAAGGAAGTCAGGGCCATAAACTACAAATCTGATTGGCTTCACAGCAAAATGGTAAAGCCTGATTTTTTATTTTTTTTAGTCTGTCTTTCTATGATGCAGAAGGAACAAAGTACTTGGTCAAATAGTTATTAAGAGGGCAGAGGAATGCATCTATTTTGCTTCTTTTATTTTGTAAGGTTTAGTATACGTAAACAGGCAAATGAACTAAACTGATCATTAATTGCCTATGATAAAGAAGAAACTTCCTCCCTATGTATTTTGCTGCTTACAATACCCCTTTCTAAGCTCCCTTTCAAGCATCTGATGTAGGCCACTGTCAGAGCTAGGAGACAGGATATATGGATCACTGGTCTAGCAAGACAATGCCTATCTATTTCTATATCTTTAAGATACTTGAAGATATATCTCAGTAATAGAGAGTTGCATCCTTGATTCTGATACCACATTGGCAATGATGCAGCTGTGCAAAGGGGCTGTGAAGTTGAGGTAAAAGCTGCCCAAGGCTGGCCTCAGGCATTGGAAGCATGTCGGGAGCATTGCTGTGCTGTGGTGATCCAAGTTTGGCGCAGTGCGGAGCAATACAGTGGCTGGTTTAGGCAGTGTTGAGGACAAATAACCCCTGGCAGAACCCTACCCTTGAGGCCTATGAAGGTGGTAAAGAGCCACAGCTGAGGGCTGAGCACTTTGCTCCTAATTTAGCACTGTATTCCCTTTAAAAGCAATGCTTAGTTGATTTTTTTTTCCCCTCAAGTGATTTTTTTTTCTACCAGACTCAGATGGAAAGTGATTCTTAAAAAACCTAAATTAGCTGTACACTGCCTGAGAACACTGACATGTGGAGTCAGCATAGATGAATGAAGGATTTGCAGAGAGAACCTTGAATTTAGGACTGTCAGACTTGGTAACAAGAGTGATCTCATTAACAGCAGCTGGAGTTATTTGGCTCCTCATTTAATTATGCGATAGTAACCATCCTCTGTCGGATTTTGGTAACCGCTCTAAATGGTGGCTTTCAGCAAAACTGTCACAGAAGATCATTATACATGAGACACAGCAACCCCCTCCAGTAATTAACAGCATTTTAGAAGGCCCTAAAGTTGTCAAAGTCATCCCAAAGTTAATCTGACAGTAAGGATCTCATCAGACAGAGCAAGTGTCTCACACCATGGATTTAGGTTCTCCCTGAAAGCATTGATGAGTCAATTGTCTTTGCTGACTTTCCTGATTGTTTGAAGAAATTGGCTGTCAGCAACATCCAGCTCTGCATTTGCTGTAAGCCAAACTTAAGGTGGAAGGATAGGTTCGGTAACTTATTTTTAGAGACATGTGATTATCTACAATATGCAGCAGGAACAAAATGTCATAAGAAATTGCCAGACTCTTTCCAGATCTATAGAATCACTCTGATCCTGAAAGAGTAAAATTCCAGCTAAGCGGCTCAGCTGTGAGATTCCACTCTGAAGACATGTCTCAAGGCACTCTGGCATCCCATTCAGTGCAGAAAATCTCAAGATTACAACAGAAAAGTGAGCAACACTAATGTTTTGGTTTCTAAAGGCCTAAAATCCAGGCACGAACTGCCTTGTCTCATTGACTTGTTTCTCATTGTGAGGATTTACTCTTACGGGTGTCCTCTCACCAAGTGAAAATCAGGGTGGTTTATAAATTATCTCAACTGTTAAAAAGATGTCATCTGTCTTCTAGCTATATTGAATTGGAAACATCAGTCTCAGACAACTATAGCTCGCCTTTTTTTGTTAGGATTTTTTCACACGAGTTGGCAGGTCAAGCTAAACACTGTGGGGAAGTCTAGGGATTACCTTGTCCTGCTGACACATGTTAATACTACAGCAACTGTCTTGTCTTCACTAGAGTTTTGTGCATTAGCTAACACAAGGTTTCCTACTGAAGATGAGGCCTGAGGATGTTAGGCACTCAAATCCAAATAAAAACTTCCAAATCACTTTTGAAAATCCAGGCCTTGGATGCAGGGCCAGCGGAACGCGGTAAGTGCAGTAAGCGCTGCAGGGGGGTGCCAGTGTTTGAGGAGACAAATGCCCTGGGGGGATGCATCCCTGGCCCTGCCATCCCATGCTGGCAGGGACTGGGGGAGCTGGCCAAAAGAGCAGTGGGGTTCAGCGCTGCCAGTGCCTCCCCTCGCCACCTCTGCTGCTCTCGGCACTGTGCCGGAGAAGCATGGAGGGGGTGGGAGGCAGTGCGGAACTGGTATTACTGCCTCCCATCTCCTTCCAGCTGCTCCTGCAGGAAGCCCAGAGCAGCACTTGTGGTGGGGGTTGCAGGGGCAGAGTGGGCAGACTGGTAGGGGATGGGGGGGCCCCGCAGAGGCTGGCTGGCCCCACACCTCCCCTAGGGACGGCCCTGCCCGAGGGAGGAGGAGGGCGCAGATTTATGGGTTGCAGAGGGCGCCAGAATTCCTAGCGCCGGCCCTGCAGGGGTAAAAAAAGAAAATCCTTTCACAGGTTTTATTCTCCTTACACAGTTTGCTCCATCTTTTATCAAGTAATGACTAGTAAATTACTGAACCAACCCTTTCATGTGTAATTGATTGCCATAGAGTTTTGGTTTGGTTTGTTCTTCTGTCAAGCCCCCAGTGGCCTACTGAATGCGGAACTGGTGCTTTTCATTAATGGAGCTATGCCACCTGATATCAGAATCAATAGTGTTGCTTTTTTTTTTTAAGTCACATGACTGATATTTGGTAGCTGTGTGTGACACCAGCAATTCTTAGCATGAAATTCTGAAACAAGAAAATCAAAACCCACAGCCAAAGATGCAAGTGGTATTTCATGTTGTAGATTTTGCTGCACTTGTTCATGCAATTACTATTATTGCATATACACATGGGCATACAGATGTTGTCTTTGCATGTGCAATTGTGACAACATGTTTGCAAGGGTCATTTGTTTTGTGAATATAAATAGAATTTGTCAGACTAACAATCTGACCCTTATTCTTTACTGTAAAATATACACCCAGCAGGTAAACTGTTGAGATGCTTCTGATCCCAAAGCAGAGTAGACTACTGTGAAGTTACTTGCAGGAATAGAAAAATAGAAGAGGAAACATTTATGATGTTCTGTGAACTGCTACACATGAAACCTTGGAGAATAAAATGATTTTAATTATGAAAATAACCATCTGCAAGGAAACAATTGGAAGAAGTCTCAAAGCACTGGATTGTGAGTGGATGACCATTTCCCAGGACCTGTACTGGATTTGTGTGTTTCGGACAGTTTTTCATAAAGGAAAATTAATAGGAATTCAGTGTTTTTCAAATAATACCCAATGGATCAATTTTGTGTTTTTTCACTTATAGCACAATCTCTTCAAAGTGCTGTTATCTATTATCAGGAGGTTAATAACTTCTCTTAAGTGGTCCCAAATCATAGCAAAGAAAAAACATAATTATCCTTTCTCTAAACATTGGTTTAGAGTTCTGCAGCTCTTTCTTTCTCTTTTTTCTCTAAAGTGGCACACACATTATAGGCATCTTCAGTAGTACTGGGGAACAAACATATTTTATATAATATACATATTTTTCATAGAATATATTCATAACCACAAAATGGCTCACACAGCAGCAGTGTGTGTTTTCTGTGAATAGTCTTGTGTAATATGGGCCAGACTCTCCTCTCATTTATACCATTTCAGTGCCAGGAGGCATAACTCTATGGATTTCAGTGGTGTTGATCATGATTTATACCTTATGGACCTCATGGACCAGGTTTTCTGCAGCACCAAGAATCACTCAGTTCATGAGGGAAGAGGGAAAATGCTGTTAAGGAGCTGGTCCTGATTTGCTGAGTCCCTGGGCTGATATTTGTCTAAGGAAGCTATGCCTTCATGAATCCTCCAATGCAGAACAGTAGAAGTGTTATGGAGATTAAGTTAGAATAGCTAAATGGAAGGGATTTACTACCATAGCATGCCAGAGGGAGCTCCTTGCCTTGGGAAGTGCTGGCACCTGCACTAACTCGCCTTCTTCCAAATCTTCAACAGTTCTGCTGCCAGCTGTGACTACTCTGACCTACTCTTTGTCCCATCTTGTAAAGTGGATGCCAATCATTGGGATGGTTTAATGTGATCAGCACATGATGGGCCCATGACATAGAGGTCCCTGTGCATTCACAGAGAAAGCCAAGTTATTAGCTACTATGATATTCTGGAACAGTAATCGCCATCAGCCTTTGGAGATTCCCCCCTCCTGTGATTCTTGCACAGATGTTGTCCACTGTGACATTCCATTGTTCTGTTTGAAGAAAACATAATGCATGATCAGTTTAATCCAACAGCTTGTCTGCACAGCGCATCTCAGGGGTTTATTTGGAACACGTCGCCAGCCCTGCTGATTGCTAACTTGGTAATTAACTACAGGACACACTCAGAAAAAAAGAATGCCGAACACTGTTTCATTTCTAAACTAAATGGAGCAACACTCCGGGACTGCATATTTTGGTTTTCAATCATTTTTGACATGTTAACAGACAATGGGAATGACTGAGATGTTAATGACACTATAGAGCAGTGCCTAAATAAAACAGCTAGTAAAGCTGATGCTTAATTGAAATCTTACTGTATCAGTTATTGCAGTAAGTAGGTCACTATTAGCTTTAACCTTAAGTGGAACAAAGTAAAGCAAAACAAGAGTAAAGCATAGATAATTCAAATATTATCTTCACAGTGTTATAATTACAGTGAATCATAGCTTCATTATGCAGTGTTCTTCCCCCTCGAGGCTGTTAAATTCAACATGTAGATATTCTCAAAGTATTGCATCAATATTTAATTCAGTCTCTGTTTTGGGTGAGCTTCTACTTTCTGATGCACAAGTTCATCCCACTGAGACGTCAGTGAGAGCCAAAAGCACGCAGACTGTGTTATGGGAACATGCAGTGATTAGTAGTGACTGTCTGGAAGCCCTAATTACACTCTTTTACACTTATGCATTTCAGTTTATCATGGATTAGAATTTTACAAGGCCACTTACACACCAAACTACATTACTAACATCAGTGTGTGCTGAAATTGGTCCATAAACTATAAAACTTCAGAAAATGAAATTCATGCACAAAAATGCTATGGAAGAAAAAGCTGATTGTGGCATCATCTGACCAAGTTTATGAGAGACCCTGTTCAGAGCAAGCTTACCACGTGTCCTCAAATACCTAGACATAATGGGGTACCATCTTAATGACTTTTTTGTAACCTCTGTTCTTCCTTGGCACTGGAGGACATACGGTGTTTTTGTTGCTTAACTGTGCATATCATGCTTTGCTGCTTTTAGTAACAAACTAAACTTTCTGTAAATACAATTTCTAGGTGTGAACATTAACAACAATTTTTAAAACAAACAAGGAGTCCTGTGGCACTTGAAGACTAACAAATTTATTTTTGCATGAGCTTTCATGGGAGAAAATCCCACTTCATCAGATGCTTTGAAGATCAGCATCAGTTAGGGATCAAAAGAGGAATTAAATTTATTATGAAACTCCTGTTGTCAGTAATGATTGATTCAGTCAATGGATGAGACTAGATCCTGGCACAAGTAAAACCAATGGAGTTGCAAGATATGACAGAGGGCAAACTTTGGCCCTTTACCATTAATTTTCAGTTGACAGGTTGCATGTTTGTTTTCTATACAGATCTTTTAAGAGAGAAAATAATAAATATCTATGTACCTACAGAAATACACTTGTATTCTCTCTCAAAGCAAATTTTAGAAATCAAGCCTAGAAGTAATGAATCACCATGGGCAGGACCATATCTGATAGAACAGGAAACAGCCTTCTGGCAGATGTGAATGAGTGTTTTTTCTCATTATTGCTAATTAGGGTATCCTATTGCTAATTAGGGTTATAGCATCTAGTTATACTGAGGAAGCAAAGACTGTGTTTCAGATTAACAATCTGAAGACAGATGCCCTAAACAGTTATAGAGGCAGCCAGATCTACAGAGCATTTGCCATTTACTACTGACAGCACATCGGTGTATCTTGGAGCCAGCTAGTTCTCATCCAGTAATATTTCAGCTGTGTACTCAGAGAGTTAGAAGATGCTTCATCTTATGTTTGACATATAGGAGGTGTACTGGTAAATGTTGTCTACTGGCTTTTTTGCATATTTTTTACCACCAGTTCCCTCAATGGTTTAATTATAGGTGTTGAATAATAAGGAGCAAGGATTTGAACCTTCTGGGGCACTGCAGTTGAGAACTTTGGTAGTGGATGAACAGTTGTCCATAATAGTCCTCTAGGTTGAGTCTTACTGAAAGGACCCCAAACCATTTAGTTCACCCCTAAAATTCATTGGAAGCAGGACAGGAATATTTGATAATAGTGTCAAAAGCTGTAAAATGGCCCATTGGGGGAGCATGAATGTCCTTTCTTTGCCTGTGAACAGGAGAACAACCACAAGAGGAACAACTGAAGGCTAACTCAGGGAAATCCAGAATATGACGAGATTTGGAAACCCTTTTTCCCCTAGCTTAACAATTAGTTTGCTTAGAGAAGAAAGATTATGTGCTGGGTGACAGTTGTATGAGGGTTCTAGCAACAAGCTTAGTATTATCGTTTAGTATTGATAAAAATCACTGAATGTTTTAGCAGAGATGGGAGACTCAGTTGGTAGTAGAGTTACTTAAAAGGAGTCCCATGGGTTCTTTTTTTAACATTCAAGAGAGGAAGGGGTCAGAGCCTGATGTGGTAGTTGTTATTAGTACCAGTGTACTCCTAACTAAACTTTTTGTATATGCTGAATTCTTGGAAGGAGGGTATTATATTCATGGTTCACTTCTTGGCTTGTTGCTCTTAGGGCCTAATCTTATAGGCTACCAACTTTGAATTAACCTCCATTAACAGTCCATTACATTTTGTCACTGTTTTGGGGCATCTAGTTTTCAAAAAAAAAAAAAAAATCTAAATGGCAACAACCGTATGTGCATTATTTACACAATGTTATTTTCATAGGAAACAAAACAGAATGGCAGTCTCTGAAAGAGTTAATTTTTACCAAGAGTAAACTATTTTTCAGCTATACAAAATATCCATGAACTCTAGTCCATCTGTAGCTGAGCACTTCTGTTTCTCTAATTAGACACCTTGGACTAGGTTCATATATCCCACAACCAGATGGACAATTCAGATCATCTAGTCTGACCTCCTGTGTAACTCAGGCCATAGGACTTCCCCAAAGTACTGTAATTCTTACTGCATATCTGATATTAAAACATCTAGTCTTTAATTTTAGAATGGGTCAGTGATAGAGGCTCCTGCATGACTCTTGGTAAACTGTTCCAATGGTTTATTACTCTCTGGTTTATAAAGTTGGGAGATGGTATAATGCAGTCGGATGGAACATGTTTTCAGCTTAGGTTATCCTATTGAGTTCCATGGACCTGGGACAACTTAACCCTCCTGAGGATCTAGCTATATTTATTTTTACTTTTATGTTTAATATAAGCAAAAATAATTGCTGGTTTTTGTTTTGTATATCAAAAGCCTTGCTGGAACTTGAAAATAATAAATACTCAAGCTAATAGTTCATTAGTGTTCTTATTTAGTTTCAATTTATATTTTTCACAGTGTGAATTACTGGCTCCACAGTTCTGACAAGAATAAACTATTTTTGAACTATTTCTCTCATGTACTAGGAACAACCAAACTGGCTCCTGCTTCTTGTTGACAACTCTTTTATTTTTAACCAGTCATATTTATTATGTCCACTGCCAGGAAATGATCACTATCCATTTTTCTGCTCTATTCCCATCATATGGCATTTTACTATACAGTCAAGACCAAAAAAGAGAACTTTATGGTTAAAGTGTCATGAGATCTGGGTTTTATTTCTGGCTCTGCCACATTCATCTTCAGAGGCCTTGGGCAGGTTGCTTAATATCTCTCTAGCTCAGTTAAGCCATCTGTAAACTGGTGTAATAACACTAATCTACACTATTTGAAAGGTCTTGTGTGGTATGGCTTAGTTCATTCATCTTTGCACAGTATAGAGATCCTTAGGCTGAACACTCTGTAGCCCTGAAAGTATTATTATTATATCATTTTGTTCTCATTAGAATGCTTTTAAAGATTATAAAGTAAGCATTATTAGGCACTTTTGGAAACCTATTGGGCTAAATTCAAGGGTCATAAAAACAGTGTTATGGTAATGGAGGTTGGTTGAAACTGCTAGGCGTGGCAGCCACCTTTCATTCGGGACAAATAGGAGAAGCAGTTATAGCAAGGTAGTGAAACAATAGGAGAAATCTACTAAAATATAGTCCATATGCACAAGCAGGCAGAAAAATCAGAGTTTTTCTGAGTAATTTTTGATGGAGAGGTCTGTGTGTCTGTTAGCAGAGCAACCAAAAACCTAAGCAGATAGTAAGTGAAGAACTGGAAACAAGTATTCAAGAGAGAGCAAAAAGAAAGAGCTATATGGGCGGAGTTCTGTCTGAAAATTGGCTTGGGACTCTGAAAAAAGTAATTGCCTCTTGTTTGCTTATTACTGTATTTGGGGAAACAGAACGCTAAGTACAGTCCTTGAAGTAGACCAGATTGCATCCAAGGCTGACTCCACGATGAATTTCTGATCCTAACGGAAATGAAATCCTGAATATCACCTAACCACTTGTGCCAAAAGGGATAATAGTTTGTATTGCAAGTTCCATGTTTTCACATGGGTATAGAGGTGTCTGTGCTCATGTAATGGACAAACCAAGAGAGTGGGAGAAGGTATAAAAAAGTGCCAGGGCAATGATAAATTAAACCTTCCTACATTTCCATTTTAGTTACTATTATATCTCCTCTGAAACTTTGGCATGCATGACTCCCACCCATTCACTTAAACTTACATGCATCTAACTTATTTCCCCTTTGAAGCTGGGTCCATTGTTTGATCTTATTCTAAGCTACTGGACAGGTAAACCAAAAACAGTCATGGTTGACTAGCAATAGATTGTGCTGAGGCAGCACCATACAGATTCTCAGAGCAGGTAGCCTGAGGTATTTCCCCCAACTGGTGTATACTTGAATAGTGTGCAGTTAATTCACCTGTCCTCCCACACAGATAATTCAGAACAAATTGATGATACACCCACACACGTCAAATACTAATGAATTAGTTTCCTGTAGTTTCTACCTTTAATCCTGCTTTGAATAGGTAGCAGTTGATCTCTTTCCTTGCCTAATTTGACAGCTAGCCTATAAAACCAAAGTTTACTAGCCGTCAGTTGCCTGACATTGACATACACATGTGACAGAACTTCCTCCAGATCAGTTGATTAAGTTCTGCATGAAATGGTAGAGACACAAGAGACTTAGATTTCTGATTCAGATACTCAGATTAGCAGCATGTTCTTCCATCAATTTTATGATTGGTTTCTCCCCTTGCTATTCACCATCATTGTTGGCAAAATAAGTGAACAAACTGTTTACGCTCTCTATATTACCAGCTTAACTATTCAAAGATTCCTAAGGCACATCACAGTTTCATTGCATCTTTGGATCTCTTGTGTTATCTGCAGTGAAGTGCAGTTTGTTAAACAAATGCCTTAGAGTTCATTTGGCTCTGTCCGTTTCAGTACACCGTTTCATTTTCTCCATAATGAGTGTTTGAAAAAGAACAGATATAAATTATAGTAACATTCAGCACATTGTTCATAAGGGTACAAAGCACTTTCAGTTGGCATTTTTCAGAAGTTTGAGACTCCACAGACATTCTCACATCACTCTAGTGGCTGACCTTGCCATAAGTAAGGTAGAAGTGAGTGGTTTAGCCTACACAGGACAATCAAATGTTTAAAATATCCAGTGAAGCTAAGCTAATAAATTCATATAATCATAGTTTCCTTTAAATATCAATATGTAGTTATGACTAATTGGTTTTATGTCATTTTAAAGGTGATATGGGTGTACATTCTAAATATGATTTACTGCAAATGATAATAGATTTATGCACCGGAGTCAGTACAGGCAGGTTTAGATTTATGACAGCATTAAGAAAGGTCATGATAAACCTTTATTTAATCATAAAATTATGTATTGCTTGATTAGCACATGGACTTTAAATAGGGATTGGTTTACATTACTACTATTAAATACCTGTATTTTTTTTTTTAGTTTTGTTCCAGAGGAACAAAACAAAGACTCAAGATAAGGATCAGCCATTTTTCATTACCTTCTTCAAATATTTTGTTTAATCTTCCCTTTTAAGGCTTGGTCCTTGAAGACGCTGAGAGCTCTGGTCCAATCCCTTAATCATGGCTTAACTTTTGGTACATTTGTAGCCCCATTAAATGATGTTTTGCTTAGAAAGGAGCCAGAATACTTAACCTCGGCAAGTCTGAGTGAGACCTAGTACAAAAAGGCCTGGAACACAAAATTCAGAGAGAGATTTAGGTTTGACATTCCCCATGCATTTGCAGGGTTTGATCTGAAATGAAACAGCTGGTTCTATATTATATTTAAATAAAGAACAGGTTGAAAATTTCAGAACTGTTTGGATGTCTAAACACATGGAGAAAGCCACATCATTTTGGGTGTTTTTCTTCTCTAAAGAGCAGCTGATCTGTTACCATATCTCTGAGGCTTTGGGGAGGAGTGGTGTTTAAAATATTGAAGTGCAGCTTTCCACTCTAACTAGCTGGGAAGTCATTTTATCCAGGGAAAAGTCTGTAAAAGGTTATGATGCTTTTATTTTCATAGGTTAAGCTGTGAATCCAGATTCTTTTTGGGTTCACAGCTTTGCACAATAAATAAATAAAAATGGTTTTGTCTCCAAAACTGAGACATTCTCCCATAGTATTTGATGGAAGAATAACCAAGAATGCAATCCCAAAGCATTACCAAAATCTGATATATTAAAAGTTCATCCACATGTGACAGGGTGGAGAAGGCCCCTGCTGGAGGCCTCACAGCACTGCCACCTCCTAGTCGTACCCCAGAAAAGGACAGCAGTAGAGAGGTCATCCAAGCTGTCTACAGCAGCTATTTGGGATGCAGCCAATCAGTAAAGAGGCTGCAGTGAGCAGCCAGTCAGTGCCCAGCAGGATCATATAAAAAGAAGTGCAGAGTAAGAGTGAGTTCAGTTTGCTTTCAGGAGCCTAGGGAAGAAGAGGTGCTGCTGGGTGGCTACAGAAACTGTAAGGGTGAACAGAGCAGCTGATTGTGGGATTGGCGGCAGGATCTGTGAGGGACTAAGCTGGTTAGTTACTTGTACTGACTCAGTGGGGAGTGATGGTCAGTTAAATGTACCTAGGAGGGACAACTCAGCAGGAAGGGTGAGGTCACTGAAGATTCAAATAGAGGCATGGAGCCCCCAGGCAAGAAACTCCAGGAGTGCTTTTTAGTTTCTGAGTAGATACCTTCCAACTTAGCTGGACCAAGGAACGATGGTCCCTGTTGGACTGTTAAAAGACTGAGCCTGGGAAGGGCTTCAGGATATTTTGGACTTATGTCCTGGAAGGGGTTTGTCTTTTTGCACACAGACCATGTGGGATCTAGCTGGAGAGCTGAGTCACCATAGAGCACCAAAGACCACCTGTCAAGCACAGCAGCTGATGAGGCACCGTGAACCAAGAAATTGAAGAAAAACTGCAGGCATATACACATTCAATTGAGAGAGTGCATGAGAAGTAGGTGCCATCCTATTAAAGATAGTAAGAAAGAAGTAATGCTGGTATTCTTAGTAGGTTGATTTTTGGACTTTTTATATGCCTGTAGAGCATGCTATTTGCTTGAAGTGGGACAGACTGGATGCGATTTTTGTTGAAGAAGCTATGCCTGATCTGCAGCTATTGGATTTTAGTTCTGAAAAATGTCACTTTTTTCTCTTTTCAGTTATTTCCTACCATTATATTGCATCCTAGTTGTATCTCTTCTTTCTCTCTGGCATCCAATATTTTTATGAGGTTGATGATGCTGTTTACAAATAATTCTAGTAGCAAGAAGTGTATATATGATTTCTCTCATTTTCAAATAGAATTAAATGTCTCCAAAAGATCAGAGAAGTAGGTTTGAGAAATATCAAATTATCATTTTAAATCTATTCTGATAATTGCTAATGAAGCCATTTAGCTAGGTGTTTGCTGATTTATTTCAAGTAATGATGGCTTGTTTGAATGTGTGTCAAACTCCTAATTTAAATTAAAAACATTATTTTCATGGGCACAGCTCTTTGTTGCATGGTAGCATTTATGACACTCAATAAAAAGAATTCAGTCATTTTATTTATTAGGCCAGAGGAGCAAGAATACAAAAGTCAGAGAGAAAAATGGTTAGTGCTTCCACCAAAACATTATAGGGTTCAATTCAGCAATAGCTTTTGTAGATGCTATTTATGTTGGCCCAAGACTTGCATGTCACATAAGCAAGGGCTAAGTTTAATAAGAGGAGTACTCCTACTGAAATCAAGAAATGAGTCCTATTCTTTTAGGTTGTGTCAAGCAAATCTCCCAATAAAGTAGAAGTCCATCAGTGGACAACTCACATGGTTGTCTAAAGTTAACTGTTTTGCTGGATAAAGGGCTCCATTCAGTATCTCTCAGCATGTCAAGGTAGGGGGCCACCAGCAGTGCAGGTAGCCTAAACTCAAGGGGGTTCATTTTCATAGCATTAATAACCGTTTCTATAGCCTTAGTTGATCTGTTTGCTCTGGACTTTGTTTCACATTTCCCTGATGGGTTAATTTGTTTTGGTATTTACGCAGGTCAGGAAATTTAAACACCTCACTTGCTTAACTTAGGGAAAATGAAAATCACATATATGCTTCTACTCTTGTATCTAATAGGATAAATAGGCCTTTGGGATACAATAAGTATTTGCAGGCTTTTTAAAAAGGCTTATTTACCTGGAGAGAGAATTGCCTAAACTATTGATATTTTTCTCAACACTTTCTAAAACTAAACCAGATGTTGACAGTCTGATGCACTGTTTGCCTTGACAAAAAGTAATCATTCTATATTAAAGATAATTTGATTGTTATAGGAACACTAATTGAGTTCAACTATGTAAGAGATAAATCTAATTGTTATATAAGCGACTCATGGTAAAGAGCGAGGAATGTTTGCAGAGGATTAAAAAGATTGTTCAGGCAAGTTAATTATGGATCAGTTATTTTCTGAGTATACTCCTTCCCATGTATTCAGGAAAAAATTGTTTTCAAGTGGTAATAAGAATATAATTAATATATATGCTATTGAAAGAATTATAAAGTATTTCATATTTTATATTCAGATTAGATAATTAATGGTTCCCTTTTAAAGTAGATAATGACAATGACTTGAGAATTGATAACAATATCTAAAGAAACTATATTTTTGCTCTTTGCAGTCTCATAATCTCCTTTGAAAGTAAACATGTAAATTTAAATTGAATTTTCTTGCAGCTTCTCTTTAGAAGATTGTATAGTAAATATTAACATATTTAATACTACCTAATTGTGATTCAGGGGTAAATTTTTATAGTTAATGGAGCTAATTGTTGGAATAATTGACACACTTTGAAAAACAATCATTGATCAAGCTGTCTTGATTAATATTTTGTTATGACATTGTGGTACTAAGGCTGCACCAGTTGAAGTTGCAGCAAAGTTTCTGTTTAAAGCCAGATTTTCAACTTGTCATAAATGCTGCATATATTGTTAGGTGAGCTTAAAAATTAGTATGATATTTCATATCTAGGAGTAGATTTTGTGGTGCAAATTTGTGAATATTTGGTAAGGGGTTCCTAAGTTATACTTATCTTTTCCAACAATATTTTTAATGTAATCTTTCTTGTATACAACAAAGTTTCCTACCCAACTGAAATAAAAACTGCCATGTTTTCCATGTTTACTATAATTCCAAACGAAGATTGCTCTATATATACACCAGCAAACCCTAAATATGCTAAATACTGCACCATTGATTTGAGGAGGACTTGCCATTGGCTGGCAGACACCACAGCAGACAAGCAGCCTGAGGCCACATCTCCCAAAGGATCAAAGAAAATGGAGTCAAGTTTTGGTAGCAGTGTTTTGCGGGAAGTGTCACCTTAACTCCCCATGTCCTGGCTTTGCAACATTTGAGATGACGTAATTAAGAGTGCGGTCCACAAAGCAATTTAGGTACTTAAACTCCAGAATTAGGCACTTAAATCCCACAACACTTATTTTGAATTTAAGAATACCCATGTTGGTTCAGACTGTTATATGAGAATATTGCTGTCTATTCTTTATAAAGCCATTTCCTCCTTGATCAGCTAGATAGTATCAAGGGCCATGGGGTGAATAGCTGAGCATATAAGATGAAGAACTTAGTCACATGTGCACCCAAATTAGGCTTAATCAATTTTTGCCTTTATTTATACAATTTCATATTTTAAGATATTGAGGCCAGCCAGCAAGGACAGAGTAAAAGAAGGGAGGAGTATAAGCCCTGGGATATTGAAGGCTGTGTATCCTGCTGATTAATCAGGGTTACTGCTAATGTTCCCTCTAAGCTGCGTGGGCGCGCAGCCTGCCACAGCTCCCCCGTGCAGGGAAGGCTGCTGGCTGCGCAGGGCCGGCAGCCAGAGGCCCTGCTCAGAGCTCCTGTGGAGCAGGGAGCTGTTAAAACTCCCGCCCAGAGAAGCTCTAATGGAGCATGCCCAGAATGTCTGAGCATGCTCCGTTAGTGCTTCTCTGGCCCTAGGAGCTGTAGCAGGAACATACCGCTCCAGCGTCAGGGTAGGATTGCGGGGAGGGGCTAGGCAGGCTGGGGGGTTACCAGGGGAGCAGGCCTGCGGGGGGGGGGTGCACACCAGGATCGGGCCCCTGGGGGGGGCACCAGGATCGGGCCTGTGTGGGGGCCCGCGCAGCGAGCAACATAAGTTGCTCGGCTGCCGGAGGCTCTTAGAGAGAACGTTGGTTACTGCAGGAAACTGGAAGCACCTGAGAGCAACCAGAAGTCAGCCAGGTACACAATGAAAGCCTCCCTGCCCCAAACAGAGGTTGCACAAGCTGGGGAAGGAGCAGGAAGAGAGGTCAGTGCTGCAGGAGGTATTGGAGAGAGAAACTGAAGACAGACAAACTGAGGTTAAAAAAAAAAACCAGCAGAAAAGGAAGCCCAGTAGAAGGGGAGACTGGATGAAAAACTGCAAACGAGCAGAGGAGGAGGAAAGAACTGCAGGACTGGGACTTGGTTAGCAGTGCATAACTGCATTTCTTAGGACCCCTGGGCTGGGACTGAGAGGGCATGGGTCCCAAACCTCCTCCCCTCCAGGTGTGACATCAGTGACAGCCCGAAGGGCAGGAAGGCGAGGAGGACTGAGACCCCTTGACCCACTTGCTGGGCAGAGTGTGAGACCCACCACAATAAAGCACTGCTGTTTGCCACAATATTAAATTATTTTCACTGATAGTGTCTGAGCATATATTTATAACATGTTGTGGGAACACTCTGAGAATTCCTGTTGTTTACAGAGACTTCACTCAGCCTTTATGGCACTGTATCCCTCCTATGCTGCTGTTCCCCAGTTCCTACATCTAATTTCATGATCTCTCTGCCCTGGGGTTGCATGGAATGTTTGCAGAAGGGCTGGAGTGGGACATGCAGTCAGCTTTCTAAGAATCCTCTTTAAAACTTTTCCAGCAAGTTTGCTTCTGTGCCCCCTCATCTACCCAGCAGAAAGTGGGTGAAGGGGTGGGAGTGCTGGGAGGTGGGGAAAGGTAATTGTTCAAGCATTTTCTCCATCCCTATTCTGTTTGCCCAAATCATCCTTTGGGAATTAATTGAATTGCATTGGGCTATAGATCACTATTCTGATAGCCTATGTCAGGGTGTCAAACTCATTTGCTACGGCAGGCCAGATTTGTCTTAAATGTACTTCAGGTGGGCTATACAGACCATAAATCAAAATAATAGGGCAGTCTTGCGGCATCTTGGGGTTCTGTGTATGTGAAACTCTGCTCCATAAGACCTCTCTCTCTGTTAGGGAGAGTGTGATCCCATGGAGATCAGTCATGGGCCAAATAGAAGAGGTTCACAGCCTGTATTTGGCCTGTGGGTCGTGGTTTGACATCCCTGGCCTATGGCATCTAATTATGGAATTAAAATTCCCAAGACAGCACTGTTATCTTCAAGTTGAAACATAGTCACCAGAGCTAGTCTAAAAAAGTAAGTGTATGTGCAGAACATTTTTGAAAGCAATTAACAATATTTGTTTTGTTTAAAATTTTCCATAAGTATTTTTTCTTTCCTTTTATCTTTTTTAATGAAAAATTTTGCCATCGGGGGTTCGTGGGGAGTGGAAGAACACTTTCTATTACTATAACTTTTGTCTACTGGAAAGATCTTGGGAAGTGAAAGAAAAAAAGAATTAAATTGCTGGTTTTCATTTTAACTATTACATACTTTCCAAAAATATTCAATTCTTTAATTTTTTATTTAGAATTTTTGTTGAGAAAAATTGACCAAAGTGAAACTTTTCACAAAACATTTTGTTTTGATCATTTTGAAAGATTTCAGCTTGGACCGTTTTCCCTAACTTTTTGCCCTGTCTTAACGAAATGTTAATGTCAAAATAAAAAGCTTTTTCAATGCAGAAGACTGGATTTTTCTTTTGAAAATATCAAAACAAAATGTTACAACAGTTACAGAACTGTTTTACTCTATTTTTTTGGAGTCAGAAAATCTGTTGAACAATGGTTCGTTAATAATTTTGGTTTCAACAAATCATAATTGTTTGACCAAAACTTTAAAAAAATATCATAAAATTCCTGGCTAGCTTTGGTCAGCTATGAATATCATCTGTCAGTTTATGGGCCACACCTCTGTGATGAGTTAAAGCATGGGTAAAATAGGGCTTTAAGACAATTTGAAGCAAGGGGGAAAACAGTGCTTTTAATCATAATAATTTTCTTTTTCTTTTATCTTTCATCTTCAGTTTGATCCCCTTCTATCTTCTAGTGTACAGCCAACAGTTACTAAAGTAATATCTGACTATACTGTATATTGTTAACTGTATCAGCATCTTGTGGCTTATGGTGTTGCATTTGGTGAAGAGAAATATATCACTTCCTGTTTTGTGACATATGCACCAGCTGAATTGTCAGAGATATGCTTTTCCCTCCCCTGACAGGAACATTCTGTGCTACAACAAGCAGTAACCCACTCTCTCACTGAGCCCTAGTTGACACTTGAAAATTAGATCCATTTAATTATTTTTGTCAGGGATGAGAAAAGTCCCCGTTCCACAGAAGTGTAGTTAAGCTGGCCTAAGTCCTGTGTAGACTGTGCTAGGTCAAAGGAAGAATTCTTCCATCAGTCAGGTTACCACCTCCTGGGGAAGTGAAATATCCAGACCACTGAAGAACCCATCCTGCTGGCCCAGGAAGTGTCTACACTGAAATAAAACAGCAGTGCAGCTGTGGTGGTTCAATTGTGCTGCTGTAATGTTTTAAATGTGGACAAGTCCTCAGTTAACATCCTATCTGTTCTCTTATGTATGGGTGCAAAATAATAAAGTAAAATGAAAAATATCAGAGAATTTACAGCTGATGTTTTCCCACTCTGTAAAATAGACTCTTGTTTGCTTTATTGGCTGTGTTAAACAACGTAGACATTGGCACCATTAACAGATTCATTTCATTATGGTAAATAATGAGAAATATAATTAAAATGATGACCTTTGTCTCCTGCAGAGATATTAAGTTGTGCCAAGGTTTGTTTCCTGCCTGCTGAATCAATTCTGATCAATGAACAGCAGTGGCTGTGCATAATAATACTCCTGTACTCCTTTAAACTCTAAAGGAAAGTGAGTCCATTAAAAAATGCTAGTGAGGGTCAGGGGATTATGTGCTATAGAAAATAATGGAGGCAAATAGTAACTAAAAGTAGGGAAGCAAAACTAACTCCGACTGTTCAGGGTAAATTTACAATGGCTGGTGAAGAGAACAATATCTGGCTCAAATAAGGTTCCTCAGAGGATACCTTGAGGAGCCTACACTAGTTGGAAAAGCAGATGGAGGGCATCTAAGTCAGTGGTTTTCAAACCATGGGTTGGGACCCAGTACTGGGTTGCAGACCCTCAGAGATTGGGTCGGAGCACCTCTTGCTGCTGCTGCCGAAACACTGGAATGAATTGCTGAAAGGTGTAATTGTTGGGTCGTGGGCATAAATGATTTTTTTTAACTGGGTCCAGAGGAGCAAAGTTTGAAAACCACTGATCTAAGTCATTATTACTGGAGGCCAAATCCTAGTCAGAAATCAAGGCTGAGTCAATCAAGGCTTGCTGAGCTTTCTCCATAAGAGTCGGAGAGAAGACAGAATCCTTCCCAAGAACAGAATTCTTGACTTCTGCAATTCACCTTTCTTTTGAGAGTGTGTGTGACAGAATAAAACATCAGATGAGCACAGCTGTGGTTGCAATTGCTCCATCCCACACCTCATTCCCGAAGTCTCCTGTGCATTGATGCAAACTAAGGAGTGTTCTTAGCCTTTGGTGAGCAGAGCTACATGGGAAACGAGAGCTGTTGACCACCCCATGGGCTCCCAGCATAATGCAGTGGTACAACACCAGTTCAGTTGTGGCTAGAGTAGTAGTGTTTACCTCTTAATTTTTTCTATTTGGGTTGTTGCTTCTAAGACCAGCAGTAAATTGTCGTGTATAAGTTGTGGCCTGATTCTTCACGACCTGTATCATTGCAGCAGCTGGTACATTAGACATGATTAAAATGTAAGAGATATAAAAACCCATCAGGCAACCACTTATTATTGGGGTTAGGGAGAAACTTCCCCTAAGGATAGGTTATTCCATAATTTTCCTTTAAGATGTTTTTTGCATCTTTTGCTGAGGCATCTGGTATTGGAAGGGAAATTGGTGCTTCAGCTGTTCTCTAAATAATTTGCAGTTACAAATTGGAAATGATGTTTGGTCTTCCTCTGCCTGAACCTGTGGCAGCCTGGACAGACAGACATCTTCACTTGGAAGCTTCAACACAATTTTTAGTTCTGACTCACTGTGAATGTAGCCTGTATGTCTCTTCTGTAGAAAACCAGGAAGTATCTTATGGAGTCCCTCATGAAACATGTAAAGAGCTTCTGGAGGAGATGGTTGCTGTGTGTAGCATCTGGAGCATGAGGACTGGATATATATAGAGATGTCCAGGGTGAAGGATGCTAGCCAACAGGGAAGACTTCAGTGGCACCAGAGGAAGGAGAGAACTGGCTGCTTTGCAGGGAGGACACTGGTAGCTGGCCACCACATGCAGTAGACCATGTTGCACTCCTACTCAAGTCCTCTGTGCATTGCAGTGACATACTAATATGCTGTACTGGTGACAGGAGGAGAGGAGCAGACCCTAGTAATGTAAGAGGAGACACATACCCTGAAGCTGGGAGGCTCATGGTCACCAAACATGAGGAGCAGACATCGGATGGCAGCGGTGAAGATTCTTTCTGTCGAGGATGGAGATGTATATCTGTCTATCTGACCTGACATCCTGGGAATATGTTGCCAGTCTGGAGCTTGCACGTGAGACATTACAGAAAACTTCCTGAGGCTTATTTGTCCTTCTGACCACCAACCTATGGTGTAATCATGTGGGCATCAATACGGCTGCCAAGTATGATGCTGAGCAAATCAGCAGGGCTCTGGAAACAAGGGTGAAGGAGTTGGGGGTGCAGGTAGTGCTCTCATCGAGCCTCTTGCAGGAAAGGGCCCAGGATTAGAATTCAAAACAACCTTGACCAATTGGAGAACTGGTCTGAAATCAATAGGATGAAATTCAATGAAGGCAAGTGCAAAGCATTTCCCTTAGGAAGGAATAATCAAGTGCATAAGCACAACATGGGAAATAACTACCTAGAGAGTAGTGCTGCAGAAAAGGATCTGTGGATCATTTACAATGGATCATAAATTGAATGACTTAACAATGGGACACAGTTTTGAACAAAGTTAATATGATTCTGGGAGGGAGCTGTCCCACTGCTTGGCACTGACACAGCATAGGCAGGAGTGCTGTGTCCAGTACTGGGCACCAGCTTTACAGAAGATGTGGACAAATTGCAGGGAATCTAGAGCTGAGCAACAAAAATGATAAAAGGTTTAGAAAACTTGAACTATGAGGAAACATTTTTTAAAAAGTCCTGCGCATGGTTTGTCTTGAAAAAAGAAGACTGAAGGGGTGAGGGGGGCCTGATAACAGTCTTCAGATTTGTGAAGGCTATTATAAAGAGGACGGTTCCCAATTGTTCTTTATGTCTACTGAAGGTAGAACAAGACATTAACAGCTTAATCTACAATTTCAGTCAGCGGTTCTCAAACTGGGTTGTATTTAATAGGGTTGGCAGCAGTTCTCAAACTGGGTCGTGTTTTAAAAGGGTTGGCAGGGTCATGTTTTAATAGGATTGCCAGGGCTGAATCTGTGGGTGCTGAGGCTCAGGGTGCAACCTATCAACTGCCCAGGGCTAAAGTTCTCAGGCTTTGGCTTTGGCTCTCCACTTCAGAGGTTGGGCATAAATTTCAATGCCCCCTCCTAGGGCCATGTAGTAGTATTTGTTGTCAGAAAGGGGTCACAGTGCAATGGAGTGTGAGAACCACTGAATTAGGCATTAGGAATAACTTTTTAACTCCTTCTAGTATTTGATTGCTGTAACAGGTATGAAAGGAGGTTGGGGAATCCACATCATTGGGGGGTTTTAAGAACAGGTTAGATGAACATGTGTCTTATATACTTTGTCCTGCCTCAGTGCAGTGGCCTGGGTGAGATGACCTCTTGAAGTCCTGTCCAGCCCTTCATTTCTGTGCTATCATGTGTGATGAAAAATTGAGTAGTCTTACCAGCTCTTTCATACCATTCAAAGTTTAACATTTAGGGGATTTATATCACCTATAAACAATTAGAATAAATCAAATAGATTCTCCTTTTGGTTTGTTTTATGTTATTTTATAATTAACACGTGTGCTTTCCTGAATCAGTTTTATGTTATCCTAATGGCTACATAATGAGATCACCAACTAAATGACTGCATAACCACAGGGAATGTTAATGAACTTTTAGGAAGTGTTGCACTACTTCAGGCTGAAAAATGTTAATGCTATAAATATAATAAATTGCTGAAATATTAATTAATGAAGGCTTTTCATAAATATTGAACCAGGATACATGGTAAATGAAGCATATAAATATCATTAGATACCATTAATAAATATTTATGTTTATGCTACTGAGGCCATAAATGTCAATGTCAAGAATTAAACTTTGCTTTGTCTGTTCTTTCAAGCCCCTGAGCATTTTTCAGGGCCCTAGCCAGTAGTCCATTTCAATTCAGCAGAGCACTTAACCACGTTTACATCTCATTGAGGCAGTTATCATCATTCTATATATTTACTCTAGCTTAGGCTCTGCCCCATAGCACTTAAGCACAACCCTAAATGCTTTGGTAAACTGAAGCCTCAGAGAGTAAAATGCAACTTAAGTGAGTGGAGAGTGCACTATTGCAAGGATGTTCTGGTGACATTATTGTTTGTTCATACTAATTCGGGGGAAAAAAGATACAGTGCACAAAAGCAAACAGACTGTGCCATAGGAGGTAGATTCCTTTAATTATTAAATCACCTAATACTCTAAAAAGTCTCTTGTGCTAAATCTTTTTCACTTTCCAGAATCAATGGTTTATATATTTTATAAAGTAATGACAACTCTTAACTTCCAGTCTATTTGGTAGAAAATAACATGGCGCTGGTTTTCTTTCACACTAGACAATGAAGTTTTAATGTGTCCTACAGGATTATATGGTTTTTGTAGTTTATGATGCATAAAATAAAGATCACAATAAGCTTGGGTCACTCAACTGTAAGTGGTTTGTTTTAAGTGTAGTTGCACTGTATTAAATTGTATCCTGACAGCACAGCATTTAGAATATTGACACAGCTGATTGATCTGATTCCTGTGGTGGATGGGAATCTGAAACTTCAGCAACTTCAGAATTGCTGAATACTTGACACAATATTTATTACAACAAAATGTTTCCTTTTCTTATTCATCAAAATTTACAAGTACATTTTAATAAACCTTCATAATGTTAGAAGTGAAAACTCATTGCAAAACAAATCCTTTGTGCCAAACTGCCTTCTTGTTTTTAAAGATGTCTCTTGATTAACTGTTCAGTCCATGTAAGAAATGAAAAGCACATTGGGCCATGCCTCAGTTGGTAGGTCATCGACTCATAATAGCTACGTTGACATCAACAAAACTATGTTGGTCGATATGGGTGCATAATCCAAAACCCTTTGAAATCAATGGGAGTTTTTGAATCCAGTACGTTCTGGATCAAGCCTGAGTTTATGGTCTCCACTGCGTGTTGTAAACAAAGATTTGGGGAAGGGAAATTGGTGCTTCAGCTGTTCTCTAAATAATTTGCAGTTACAAATTGGAAATGGTGTTGATAAACATCTAGTCACGCACTCATTTTGGACCCAAATTTTGAGGCTGCCTGTTTGGATGTGAAGGGAATGCAGAATCAGCCATGAAGAGATGATAGCTGCATATGTAAGTGTCTTGAACTCCCTTTATAGAGACCTTTATTCCCCTGAATGCCTTGGTGTGAACTCTGATATTAATTGTTTCTTAAAGTACATTTATTTGAATCAAAATCATGAACTATCAGAGGAATAGGCATTGAAAATGCTTTTAAGGTTACAGTGCTGTAAAAATTCACCACAGGTTTTTGGAGCAATATATTGTTTCTCATGACTATTGACAAGCAGCAGCAATGCGTCTGTATGATTTAAAGGGTAATTACTTGACAGTCTTAGGATAGTTAGCTAGATGTAGACATTGTCTTACTGTTTCATGAATGTGTTATCAATGAGTTCAATGAAATTTTCATTGTATTTTTAAGTGGATGTGGGAAGGTGGGCAGAACAATAAGATACCTTAAGGATATGTTAGAGGATCAAATTTTCAAAAGTTACTTTAGGCTAGATTCACAAAGGAACTGAGCATTGCAATACTTAACAGCTGAATCCACTGACTTAGACACCTAATACCAATGCATGGGGAGAGTTAGACACCTAAGATTGCATCTGACAAAGTGGGTTGTAGCCCACAAAAGCTTATGCTCGAAGAAATCTGTTAGTCTATAAGGTGCCACAGGACTCTCACTACTTTTGCTATACACAAACTAGCACGGCTATCCCTCTGGAAAATTACACCTAAGATTGGAATTCACCAAAACCAACACAGTGTGGGTATGTCTACCATACTGAGGTTCCATGGATTGATGCAGCTGGATCAGTTAAGTGGGCTGTGGATACCCACTCAAATGATCCTGGAAGTATTTTCTAGTCAATGCCGTAACTGCCACCCACCCCAAAAAGAGTAAGGCTACATTGACTGGAAGCTGTCTGCCTTTGACTCAGCACAGTGGAGATGTCATGGTACAACAACAGAAGTAAAACAAACAAGGAGCTCTGTGGCACTTAAAGACTAACAAATTTATTTATTGCATGAGCTTTCATGGGAGAAAATCCCACTTCATCAGATGCTCATGCAGTAAATATATGTATTAGTCTTTAAGTGCCATAGGACTCCTTGTTTGTTTTGCTGAACTAGACTAACACGGCTGCCCCTTTGGAACAAAACAACAGAAGTAAGTTAATGGGGGACACACAAACTATGTTACATAGTTTGTGTATCTGCTGTCATCCACTAGCAGTAGTAAGGACCAGGCCTAAGCAGGGAGCTGTCTAGCCAATAGGAGATGACAAGGAGAGGGGTATGGCCTAATCCCCGCTGCTCAAAGGATGGGGTTGACAGCTCTCCTGGAATTAAGCGCCTAAACTGTTGTTTTGAAAGAAACATTGGAGTAAAAGGTGGTGGTAGTGGCAGCGGCTGCATGCCCTTCCCCGCATTGTAAGTTTAGGCTACTGGTTGGGGGACTAATTCAGGATGTGGAAGACCCTAGGGTCAATTCTCCCAATAGATATTGGAAAGGAGATTTGAACTTGGATCTTTCACCCTCCAGGAAAAATGCCCTAACTACTAAACTATGGAAAATGCTGGGGCAGGGCTCTCTGTCTCTCTTATTGAACCTTCTCTGCAATGTATAAATTAAATATGTACTAGACCTAAGAGTGAAGATGGTTTTACAACCTAGTGGTCAGCAAGCTCAATAGGGGAGGTTGGAGACCCAGGTTCCAATTCCTCTGCTGCAACACAGTGGCCTGGAGCTACCCTCTCAGCTCATCTGTGAGGGGTAAATCTAATTTGCTATAATTCCTGGATTACCTGTTTCTGAGATTTAAATTATAAGAATTGTTGGGAAATGTTATCCTTTGTAGAGGCCACGTTTATGTAGTCCTGCATGGGGCATGACAGTCTGGAAGCTGAGAAAATTATCCAGTCCCAGCCATTTTCTCAAGTGACAAAAAGGTGTGGGTATTGTTCCTGGAGCTCTGACCATTTGCTCCTATTAAAAACATATTGCATGCAACGAAGCAGGTTCTCAGCAAGTAGACCCATTTTTTCTGTTGGTTTGTATATTTATTTTTATTTATTTATTGCTTTTAAATGGGATTCTGAGTCAGACACCTTTGTCAGCACAGTAAACTTAACTTCTGAAGGATTCTGGTTACATTTTACAGTTTGGATTTTGTCAAGTTCAAATAAAGCCTGGTCAGGGGAAGGTTTTGTTGTTCTATTCATGAATTGCATGGGTCTTTCTTTCTTTCTTTCTTTCTTTCTTTCTTGGTTTTTTTTTTTTCTTTTTTTTTTTTTTTTTTTTTGGTTCTTCCCACAACTGAATAATGCTAAATAGCAAAATATTATTTGGGGATATTTCAAATATACTCTGACTACATCAAATGCCAGCTATTCTGGAACTTTGGATGAATACCTTATAGTAAATTTCAGGCTAAGACAATGATCTGAAAGGTGAACCTTGAATAACAGCAGCAAGAACATTTCCTCCTTGTTTTGCTGTTACTGTAACATTCCCTTCCTCTCCCTTTTATTAATGTGTTCACATGAGTGCAGGCTTTTTCTACTGCCAGATGCCTGAGCAAAAGGAACTGTGTAGCAACAGCATAGCACTATTTAAAAACTTTTATCACTCTAAAGAAAAAAAAAATTGCTTTTCAGTCCTGCCATTAAATTTCAATCTCAACTTTAAATCTTTCAGTTGACATCAAACCTTGGAGTTGTTCTCAGTGATTTAAGAAAAGAGTTTGTCTTTTAATAAGTGTTTCAAAGAGTGAATCCTAATAGCCTTATTGTCTTGGTGGGAAATGGGTGGACGATTGTGCAGCCTCCAAACTGCAACGGTATGAATTGTAATACCACTAAAACAAGCACTGACCTCTTGGAAAATGCAATGGGAGCACATTGTAACAAGAGAGCAGTCAGTACTGAATTTAAGGGAAAACTAATCTCTTTTTATTACCTTATAAAACTGTTCGGAGCGGGACCTCCATTTTGACCTAATAATGGACTTCTTCAAGGAAAATAAAAGTAACTTTACTTTAAATTCTGTGCTGCTTTTTCCCTCATTAGAGAATGTCCTCACTACATTTTTTGAGAGTTTAGTGTTTCCCTGGCTTCTCCGGGAAAAAATGAGGTTTTGAAATGCAGCTTATTACCTATAATATATAATCACCCATATAGATGAATCCAATTTAAATGCAAGCCTATATTTTTGATCCACAAAAAAGAACACAAGACCCATTTTTCATCTTCCAGAACTAGACAAATGTCAGTTTGCTGCCAGATGTAGAACAATTGCTGACGAGTAGCAGTGATGTATTGCATTTGACTTTTACAATGAAAGAAATAGTACTTGTGTGCAGTTTTGCACCCCTGTCTATTAAAGTAATGAATATATTAGGGCCATATTCATCTCTGGTGTAACCCCACTGTCTCATAATGTTTAAAACAAGTAACAAGGAAAGAACAATGATTAGAACTTGTTTATTACGGAACATGTAAATGACGTCAAACCAGCATTTTTGTAGCTCTGTGCATTTCCCAAGTCAGAGAGGTCCATGAACAGATTTTGAAATTCTCAGTAGTTCATTATCTGAAATTATTCACTTTTCCTTTGCAAATAATTCTTGCTGTGCATGCTGTTGTGAACAGTTTGTCAATACTTAAAATGTTATAATTCACAGTGTGTTTTATGAAAGTGATGGGGTATTGGTTTGTTCCCTGATTGGATGACTTTCATAAGTAACTCACTGAACACAAATGGCAATGGAATATATCATTAGAAATTCACCTTTAATGAATTCTTGAGTTTAACATTTGTTTTTCCATGTATTCTTGATAGCAAAGCCTAATTCTTAAAATAGCTATAGGGTGTAAATACAACTAGGCCTGGTTTATACTTACCAGAAAATTCAGCAGCAGTCAATGGGAGCCTGGTCTTCCTAAACTAAATTATCTGTCTCTGCTCAGTATCTCAGTAATCTGTCTCTGCTCAGTAAAGATTCACCATTTGAACAGGGCAAAAAGTGAGTTTGGCCTGGGAATTGATCTATCTGTTGTATAATACATTGACATCTGGGAGACTACAGCTCAAATCTATAGCTTAGTTTTTTGTTTTTAAATCAGGAGGACCTTGGGCTTTGGGTTGCAATGAGCTGTGTTTGCTGAAGCATAAATTATAGACATAGAAAGAAGCCCTGTCCAGTCAGTGTCCTTAGAAAAATAAGGAAATCCTTAGGACCAAAATGATGAGAATTGCAGCATGAGGAAGGTTGCATGCTACCAGTACCTGTTCACTGTAGTCAGTTACACCAGTGCAAGTGTGGGTAAATGGTACTGAATGAGAATGTCACTGTTTTACACTTGCTTTGCCATAAATAGCAACACATGCGGCAGAATAATTGTGAATCAGGATGGTGGTGTTCTGCTCCAGGAGACTCATGAACAATAAGGCAAAGGGCTGTGATGTTTAGTTAATTGTACAGTGCTGGATGTTTGTGTGTCCATCTGTTCCTGGGAGTTCAGGCAGATAATAAGACCAGTATACTTGGATTAAAAAGTGAGGTTTGTTCATTACTCCAGTGGGTATATCTTGAAGCACTATTAAAGTGCTTAAAGACTATTTACCTTCCTGCCAAGGATGAACACGTTGATTAATTATATAGAAAGAGGAAAACGGGGTGATGTGGTACCAAGTCTTATGACTTTTTTTCTTTCTGAAGATTCATCTAGAATCCTATCAACTAAGAGAACTCCTAATCACACCTGAGAGTCCAGACCAGTGCATTGCTAAAGACAAGGAGGATCAGACTTGACACAACTAATATTTCTAAGCAGTGAGTAAATAAAACCCAAAGCAGAAACAAAAGCCTTGAAAACCATTCAGGCCCTTTTTAAATAATGAAAAATGAACAAAGAACGCAAGCCCAGTGTTCATCACTTCTTCTGTATATCTTTATCTGGAGATCATAGATCATGTGGCTAGTCCTTTTGGACTGCTAGAACATGGTGGCTTAAACATATTTTCATTCCCTAATGAAAGCAAATGGTAAGGAAATTAAGATCTAAGGAAGCTTTTTCTGTAGGAAAAGAGGCAGATCTGCATGAAGTAGAGCTAGCTGAAAGGAATTATATGTAGGGTTTAATGCAGTTGGGAGCTAATGTTTAATTCAGTAAGCTTTGTACATTCATTCAGTGCGGTGTTATAAGATGGGTAATGTGTCACTGCAAACAACAAACATAACAAGCTGCTAGGCTGCAAGTTATTGCTGCCCTAAGGCAGTCTTAAATTAACATGGTGCTCTTTTAGTTAAAATATTCAGCTTTTGTTCTGTGGTTTTAAATATGCATAGATTGTACTCTTTCTAGGCGACAGTGTTCCTCCTTCATCTGCTTAGCCTCCCAAATCTGCAACAGGAATGTAAAGAACTCCTCAGGAGTGAAAAAGAAAGCTTATAGAAATACAAAGGACTTGATTGATTTTTTGGTATTAATTTGTAATAAAAAAGCACTCCTAGTCATATGCAGCAGTTTGTTTCTGTGGCCATGCAAACGCAGTAGAGGGAAAGAAGAAGAAACGGCTTGGGATAGGTCAGAGGAGAGAATAATGTTAGAATAACTGAAATGGAGTGGACGCAGTGAAGGATGAATGAGTGCCTCTGCCATTAATATAGCACTCCCCATGGTGCTTAACAATTAGATGAAACACAGTTAGACCTTAAAAAAAAAAATCCATATTTACAGCCAGAGATAAATTATTTAAAATATTCCAATACATGAGTCCAAATTTGAAGTAGTCAATGCTACACTGAGGCCCTGCGTCATGACCCAACTTGTATTATTTATTTACTTATCTGGCCCTTGGTCTGGCATCCTTTAGTCTCTGGCCTACTTGACTATTTATTTGTATCTTGCACCTCTCGGTGCTGGCTGAAAATACTGTTGTATGTGATAATTAAGACTGTGTATTCCTGACACTGATTAAGAGTTTCTAAAGACTGGATCAGGGCCAAACTGCTCAGCAACTGATGGGATTTAGCCCTAACATCCTAACCAGAGTTTCCTGGATCTGCTGAGCTCTCAAGATGAATTTCATCAAAAAAGGAGACCTGTTTTAAGGTATGATGCATTGCTACATCTAAGTGAAGCATTCAATCTTATTTTGAGTTTGAAATTTGGACTGAAGTTCTGATCAGTCCTTATTTTTTCCAAACAGTTTGCCCATTCCATTTACAGATGCCTGGGGTGAACTGACTAACGAGTTCAGGGACTCCTCAAACTTCATAGGGCTGAGATCAATCATCTCTAACTAACTGTTTGAAGAGAGCAAGCAGTTAAATTGTTCTATCATTTAATGTTAAGTCAAGTAAAAGTTATTATATTGAGCATAATGGAAGTAGTTAGAAGCCAAGGAAAAAAGCATTAAAGTTTTTCAAGGTTATAAAATTAGATTGTGAAAAGTAAAAAGATTGAGTCAAAACTAAGACATAAAAGAGTAACAGATGATCACTGAGTCAGAACTTGAATATAAAAAGGCTGTAAGATGATTTGTAGATTAATGTAAATGCAAATCCATCTCCATAAGTTGAATCCATAGTCATCTGACTTTTTTAATGCCCAAGTAAACTTAGACAGCTATCCAAGGTTATTATATTTGTTTATGTTGACAGAAATAGAAAACTAGTAGGCAAAGGAAGTGATAAATCCTGGCTGTGGGATTATCAGAAGACAGTATTTCTTGAATGAACAATCATAATTATGAAATGTGATTTTATTTTTTTTAATGAACCAGGATACAAAACAGATTTCTCCAAGCTTCATACAGCATGATAACCAATAACAATGACTTCAGGTATTGATTGGTATGCTGATTGAAATATTGGTCACTAATTTATACTAGAACTTTCATCATTATTAATGTCATGACAAGAACAGTGGGAAATTTTCAGAAAAGGAGGATAGCCCAGTGGCTGTCAACTACTGTGTTGGGACACATGACTGTGTCATCACACAGCGATAAGTGTGTTGCAGAGAGCTGTGGAAATGGCTGGACTTGGCCTACAGCTGGGAGGGTCTGATTTGTTCTATAGGGTCATGAAAAGCTGTGAAGTGTGTTGTGATCTGCAAAAGGTTGAGAGCCACTGGCCTAGGGCACCAAAAAGCCTTGGGCCAGCCCTGGGCAGAGGAAGAGATATGTGGTGGCAGGGAGTCCAGGCAGGGAAGGGTTTGTGTGGAAGAGATGAGGAGAGCCAAGCAGGCAGGAGGGGGAGGAGGAACATGGCAGTGAGTTGGGGGGTGGAGGGGTGGGGTGGTTTGGAGGTGGGACCAAGAGTGGACAAGCCAGGATGTAGAGCTAGCCTCCCTAAGGGGAAGCTTCTTCACCTGCCGTCCGTGGCTGTGGCCCTTTCAAAACTGCCGAGCCCCTGGGCAGTTGCCCCCTTTGCTCCCATCCTCCCCCTACTGGCAAGTCTGTTTGGCTCATTTCATTCTCTTTTAAAAGTTTCAGGCCTGCAGCTGATCCAGAGTCTGTCATATGCTTCACTTGGCACCAGGGGCAAGTTCTGATACATTCATGTTATACTTCTCAGACAATGCTCTTGATGTCCAAGGGACTGTTCCCTAAGTACTACTCAAAGGATATCTGAATCTGGTACATACAGGGGTTTTATTGCTGCCGTAGGGTGCTGAACAGAAAATATCTCTGTCAGGCTACAGATGGAGGACTCTGCCCCCTGAGAACTGCAGAGTAATTGTAGCCATGCGAGCCCCAGCATATTAAAAAGACAAGATGGGGAGGTAATATCTTGTATTTGACCAGCTTCTGTTGCTGAGAGAGGCAGGAGCTCTGTGTGGCTTGAAAGATTCTCTCTCCCACTGACCAAAGTTTGTCCAATAAAAGATATTATCTCCCCCACTTTGTCTTCCATGAGACTTTCAATAAAGGATGGAAAGGGGATGGGGTTTGGAAGGTAGGAGGACCTTTCTTCAGTTTACAGCAGTCATCCACAGACTTACCTGGGCTTGCACCATTCAACTATTTGGTATTGAATCGGATCCTATATATTTTGTGTGTAAACATTTGACGCTTTCAACATATTTTTTTAGCTTGCCAAATTCTGTTCTCAGATGTATACGAGCAACTTTCTCTTGTGCATTGTTATTGGACCATTCTAGCATCTAACAAACATAAAAATTACAGTGATTTTGTTTATGTGAAATGTTAACATAACCCTGGTAATGCATGAAATATTACTCCTCCATAGTTACAATTTTCCCACGTTATGAATGTTCTTTATCTCTTGGGTTAATCATTTCTGACACTCCTCATCTCACCTAAAATACCCCAGCTGTTAAAGCAAAGTGATTTGGTTTTCATTCACTTTCTTTGCTCATCATTCACCACATTCGTTTGAAATAGCACATTAAGTCTATTGACAGCATTCTCCTTTACCATGTTTGACATGTCTCATGACAAATGCAGCCTTAGTCTCTTTAAATTAAATAGATTTATAGCCTTTAGCTTTTCTGAGGCATACTGAAAGGAGAAATGAGAAGGAAATAAATAAAACAAGACAGTGAATAAGGAAGTTTTAGAACAGTTTGGCAGATCATCTCAACTGTAGGCTTTCAGGCACAGTAAACTTTAGGACTGGATAGCAGAAAATTCATGCCCTATCTAGCTGTTGTGTCCTGTTTGAACCATGTCCGTCTTTAAAAACAGACATTTTAAAAACCAAATATTTGCTCCATTTGAAAAGTTAAAATACTGCAGTTTTCACTCAGCTAAAGTTCCCACTGGTCTCTGAAGAGTTTCATCTGAGTAAGGATAGGATTGACTCTCTAGTGGCATGATTTCTCTTCCATTTTAAAGAGAGGAAAAGTCTTACCTGGCTAACAATTGCATCCTGCCAAAAAAGTAGTTCATCACTTACAAACTAAACATACTGTTAAAGACTGAATCGTTCTTTAACGTTTAGTAAGAAAGTTCTTTTTCAGGTTTTTAAATTAATAGTATTGTCCAGGGGTCTGCAACCTGCGACTCTGAAGCCACATGCTGCCCTTTGGCTGCTCCCTTGCGGCTCTGGGTTCCAGCCCTGCTCCTGCTACCAGGGGACCCTCTTGGTGGCCCACACTAGGCTCTGGAGTCCCCCTGCCACCAGTGGATGCTGTGGAGGGCCTGCTCCTGGTTCCAGGCTCCCTCCTTCCCGCTATGGGACCCTGTGGCAGGTGCCCTGGTCCACTCCCCTCTTCACCCCCGCTCCCCTGCCAGACAAGGAGGCTACACCCATTGCAGCTCTCAAAACACTTGGTTATTGAAGGAATTTTTAAAAGTGGCTCTTCTTATCTTTTGGGTTGCTGACCCCTGGAGACTATCTCTTTCTGTTGCTTTCACAGGTGAATAGTTACCATTGCTTTGGAGGTGAGGTTTACAAATGTCTGTTTTAAAATTTTTATCGACTCTAGGTTTCTGTTTCAGTTTTTGGATGGGGTGAGGGCTTGCTCACTACTATGCATTTTGTAGCTTTTAAAAACATTGTTTCAGGGAAGTGTTTTTAGCTCTTAGTACTGAAGAATCCAGTGACGATGACATCTTAAGTCTTAACAAATCCCCATTGTAATTGCAAATAGCAGCTGGAGCCTCTAGCTGAGTTTGCATTTGTGCTTGCCACTGTACGTATCTATAGTACAGGATAGTCTCTGCTCAGAAGAGTTAGACATGCTGGGTGAAATGCAGCATTATTATAATAGATTCCATCTAACCATATTGCATAGCTCATATGAGGGCCTTTGAGAATTCCTTTCCTTCTGAAGAAAGGCTGCCCAGGACTAATCTGCACTTGTTACTTAAGCAAAACTTGCATTGACTTAAATAGAAATGTTGTCTTAGTGAGGTTTGGAGGATAGAGCCTGGTATTTATATTTTTTTATTATTATAACTATCAGTGAGGCTACCCTCATGCTCAGAAATAACAGCAATGGTGTTTGTGTGCATGCGCGTGCGTGCGCGCGCACGCACACACACACGCACGCGCACGCACACACACAGATCTAATGTAGCTGGATGAAATTTTACCAAACTGTATTTCCATAAATACTAGGTAGCTCAAGCACTGGTAGCATAGATGAAACAAGTAGTTTAATTAGTATACATTGGGACCCATTCCACAGAAGACTCTGGAGTTACTCTGGTGCTAAATTGGTGTAAATCAGGGAAGCATCAGGCCCACAGTTTGTAGAATAACTGATGAAACCTCTTCTCTGAGTGAACTAGAGAGACATTTAACCATATTTCAGCAATACAGGCCCACATTTTCTATGCAGCTTCACACTGGCCTAAAATAAAATAGCACCTTCAAGGTTTCAGAAGTCAGTAATTTCCACACATGAATGCCACATTTGTGCACTGAAATCTAATAGTTTAGTCTTATTTGATTATGTTCTCCCTCACTCTGTTTTGCATTGGCACATTTTATGCATGCAAAAATTTGGAGGAACAATGTTTAGAGGCCTGTTTAGAAAATTTGACACTAACAGCATGATATGTGGATATGAGATTTCATTTGCTCCTGATGACTCTAAACATATAGGTTTTTTCTTAAGAATCTAGATCAATTTTGTGCATGATGTTGCCCTGTCCTAGCAAGAGGCAAACAAGTAGTATTAGACAGAATCAGCAGGAACCCTATAGATAGAGAGAGAAAATAGTTAGTTGTCCTGCGAGCTGAACAAAAGAGATGGACTGAACAAACTGACACTTTTAAACATATAAATAATGGGTGTCCACCTAATGATAACCTCTGTAAATCACACTGAAACAGGGCTTTGAAATGAGTAACATGATCAGCTGCATTCTACTGTCACCTGGAAGTTTAGCTGTATTTTAACAATTCTACTTTTCTGTGACCATGGCTAGGTACTGTAGTAATGCAAACAATGAGTAATAAAAATAATAACAAGCCCTAAAAGGTATACAACTACTAATTACAAAGATTATGGTAACCAGCTTAAGCAAAGACTCATCTAGATGGCCTTTTAGAACAAAATCACTTTAATAGTGAGATAATTTGTATTTCCAAAGCATCTCAAATTCTCTGTAAACTTTACTGGATTAATCCTTGATGATGGAGGGAAGATGTGATAGCGTTGTTTTACAGAGTCGTAAATTGTGCTGAAAGTTTTGCCCAGAGTTACACAATGGCTGAGACAGTATCAGAGCCAATGACTTTTGATCCTTTTTCCTGTTCTCTAACAACTAGATCAAAATACTTCCTCTTTATAAAGACTTTGTGTTCCATATACCCATAGTCTAGTCATAAGTACTCAAGTAAACATGACAATATTAGTTTTTTAAGTATCTCATTTGTCTTCCATTATAGATTTACAAAATACATATTATAGGTATGATATTAAATGTTAAAATGCAATATGACCACAATGACTGTTGTCTTCCTTGTATCAAGAATACCATGACAATTTTTTTTTGTGGTGTCTTGTAAAAATTTCCGTTGCTTTAAAAGTCAGTATAACTCAGTCCCATTTAGAAGTGGCAATAGCAGCCCTCCATTTATTTTAGTCTGATAGCCACAAATTTGAAACTATTTGGGAAGTATAATTCGGCAGATTATGGCTGCGGCTGCTTGAGTTCTACTTTCTGATTTCTGCTGTACGTATTCATCTGGCTTCTTTGCTTTTGCTATAGCTGTTTGCCTGAATCTGTGCCTTTACCAAAAATGTAAAAGTGCAAACCTCTTTTTGCTGATGAAAGATAGCTGGCTCACAGGATCACCAAATATTGTATGTTGCACTGGAACACAAAAAAGTATTTTCTCTGAATATTAAGAGAGAATGTGTCCAACACATTGTGCACAGCAAGAGACTTGGAAAATAGTAGCAAAGATGTCTCATGTCAGGTTACTTAGCATGGATGGTCTCTATGGGTGTGTTCACACAGCAGTCTTATTTCGAAACAACAGAGGTTGTTTCAAAATAAGAAAGGCCATGTTCACATGACGCACCATTGTTTCAAAACAACGGATTCTGTTGTTTCGAAATGACGGCGTTGTTTCGAAACATCTTAAACCCCATGTGGGGATGAAACAACATTGTTTCAAAACGATTGTTTCGAAACAATGCCGTCTGCACATGTTGTTTCAAAACAACAGTGACTCGTTTCGAAATAACTGTTGTCTGAACCTGCTATTTTGATTCCTGCTTTTCTCCTTAATTCGAATTAACAACTGTTAATTTGAATTAACTTATTTCGAAATAAGATGTTATTTCGATACAACTTGTTCAGTTGTCCATTGCAAAACAACTCACCCTGCACAGCAAATGAAAAGCAAAATATATGAATTAAATACTTAAAGCTGCAGATTTGGCAAATTGGAATTTGGTTTTCTTTTGGCTACATGTTTGTCACTAGCTTTTACTAGATCACTAATGGTAAATATCTATAAAAACCCAGAACCTATCCAGTGGTAGCCTTGATATTTACCAAGGGTTAAAGTATAATTTGGCGGGTCCCGGAACTCTCCTAAATTTCTGGCCACCCTTCCTGTAGGTCCAGGCCCCCTTCACACATGGCTGGGCCCCCTTTGTACACCATAGCTACTGCCCCCCAAACACCTGCCCCCCTAGCTACTACCTCCCACCCCAGCTACTGCCCCCAAAATGCCTGCCCCCCCATCAGACCCATGTCCTCTTCATCCCCAATCCCCACTCCCTAAGCTCCCTGCGCCATGTCCCTACTCCAGCCCTCCTAATCCCCCACCCCCAGCTCCCCCATCTTCATTCCACCCCCTTCAGCCCCCAACCTCCTTCACACCTCCCCTGGCCACTATCCCAACTCTTCCTTTCCACTCCCCCATGCTTTGCCTGCAAGCTGCCTGCCTATCTGCAACCCCCATCCCCTTGGCCCCCTTACCTGTGTCACCAACATGGGCAAAGAGCCAGGCTGGGGGCAGGGAGGCTGCTGCACCAGCGAGAGGGGGCATGGGCCAGAGACTGGATCCAAGCCACACATGCCACCTGGGCCCAACAGGAAGGAGCGGAGCCAGCGCAGATGCTGGGGAAGGGGGGGATGGCCCACACCCCTTTCCTCAGCCAGCCCTGGAGGGAGCATGCTGGAATGCTGCGTTCTGGTGCATTCACCTATTTTAGGGGCCCCGGAACGCTGTCGACCTAAAAATAAGGGGCCCTGGTACAGCGTTCTGGGGCATTCCCCCTCACTTTAACCCTGATGTTTACCAGAGCTACTTGTATTTCTGTTTCTTCTTTCTTTCTCTACTTCAGCCTGCTGCCAACAGAAAATATTTCTCAGTATCTAGAGCCTTTCAGACATTTCAGCACCAATCACCAATCACCTAGGTTTTAAAACTCTCACTTCTTTCTCTTTCTGTAACAAGCTAACACAGTCTGCTCTATCAAGGTGTGACATTCATCTACTGTGTTGACAGCACTGTGTTTATTAACATCACTAAGGGGCACTTAGCTCTAATACGGAGATCTAACCTTCACCAAGCTTGATGGGTAGCGTGCCAAGCATAGATCACAGTGAAGATTCATCGGGGTCTAGGTTGCTTTCTTTTGTACCAAAATCTTGCTATGTCAATCCTTCTCTAAACATTTTTATCTATATATGTATATTTTCACAGACTGCTTAGTCAGAGTAATTTTAAATTAAACTAGCATTGACTGTATTTGTAAAAATACTCTTTTTAGGGTGTTTTTACTCAAGATTGTATAGAACTATTGTTTTGTAATAACTCACTGCTTAACATGTTACCTATCCGTGCTATGCCAAATCCACAAGGCACATGGGTTTGTTACAACTCTCAGTCAGAAGGACTTGGATTTTTATCCTGAATTGTAGCCAGTCTGGCTTTCAGCTCTGAAGGGCCACAGAGCTTGCTTTGGCCAAAATGTATCACTGTGGTTACATGTTAATATACAGGGATGGTCCAGGGGCTAGGATGCTAGCTAGCGAGTCAGGAAATGAGGGTTCAATTCTACTGGACCGTGCAAAGTCACTTTTGTTTTTTAATCATATTTAAGTGCCTAAAGATGCAGACAGGCACCTAGTGGGATTTTCAAAAGCAGTTGATGCCTGGCTCTACTGAAATCAGAGCTTTAGTCTCCCTTTGTGCCTTAGTTCCTCATATATAAAATGGGCATGGTAGAACTTCCTTACTTCACAGGATGTTGTGATGATACACACACCGTTTGGCTGTGGCCCTCAGAGGCGAGCATAATCGGGGGACCATCTAAGTAGCTTAGTTAGACAGATTTACACCTTTGCTGGTATTCCATAGTTTATTAATGTAACCAGATGATTTACCTGCAAAAGGCTTTTAAAATCTTAATTGAAATTTGCACCAGGAAAATATTACTTATATTTCTAAAGCTCAGTAACAGCAAAAAAAGTCTCATCCGTATGCAAGAGTAACCTTTTCCTGCTATGTCAGTGCTTAGATTACAAAGTGTTATTTTAATTTAATTCCAGAAAGTTATTGGTGCACACTTTGAATTAACATGAGAACATTAAGGCTTAAATTATTTTTTTACAGCAGTTCTTGCCTAGGAGAAGCCAAAAATTCTATATGGTACAAAAGACCTATTATGTTCAATTCATGATGAACATGATCATTTTTCTCAGAGGCAGCTTGCTGAGTGCAATTCCCTTTTGTTTGCAAAACTTCTACGGTGAGGCCTTGATTTTTCAAATTTAAATGTACAGTTAAGCGGTCTGTTCTGATTATATAATTACTCCTGCTGAGAGTATTTTTGATATGTTATTTTATGAAGGATTTAAATGTCTTTAACCTGCTAACATGTAGCATTATCACATTTATAATGCTAACCAATTTGTGCTAGCAAAGGATGGGCATTTCTTAGTCAACCATCAACTCGTACGAGATCACCTTCATAACTCACTTACACATTTGTCATTCACAAGTTACTCAGCCACTCCAGACTCATTGGCATGAGTTTATTCCAAACCTTCAATCCATACGATACCTTATTCCTCATGAAGCATAAAAGACCATTAGGATGATGATAATAAGATCATACAGTTATATAGAAATTTTCAGGGGGTTAGCCATGTTAGTCTGTGTACAGCAAAAATAACAAGAGTCCTATGGCACTTTATAGACTAACAGATTTCTTTGGGCATAAGCTTTTGTGGACTCCAATCCACTTAGTCAAATGCATCTGGTGAAGTGGATTGGAGCCCACAAAAGCTTATGCCCAAAGAAATCTGTTAGTCTATGGGTATGTTCACACACACTTCCTATTTCGAAACAACAGAGTTTGTTTTGAAATAAGAACTGCCATGGCCACACGACACACGGCCATTTCGAAACAAGCAAACTGCTTGTTTCGAAATGGCCGCCGTTCTTTCAGAACGGCTAAAACCTCGTTTGATTTTGAAACAGGGTTGTTTCGAAACCACTGGTTTCGAAACAGCCCTGTGCCAACATGTTGTTTCAGAACAAAGTGTTCCGAAACAACATGTGACCTTCCTCCCAGGGTGCTAAGCACCCTGGAAGGAAGGGCTGCCCCCTCAGCACCCCGGCCAGGGAACCCTCAGCACCCTGGCCAGGGTGCTGAGGGGTGTCCGCTAGCCGGCGGAGGGGATTGCAGGCACCTGCAGGGTGCTGCACCCCGCGGGTGTCTGCAGGGGATAGCGGACACCCGCTGGGTGCAGCGCCTGGCTGCACTGCACTCCGTGGGTGCCTGCAGAGGGCTGCAGACACCTGCCAGGTGAGGCACAGCAGGGCGCCTCACCCTGGGGCTTTAAAGCCCAGGCTGCCCCCAAACCTGGTGGCGGGGTCCTGGGTGCGTGGCTGGAGCCTGCTGATGCAGGGGCCGGAGTGAGCACCGGCCCCCGGAATCCGTGGGGAGATAAAAAGTTATTTCGAAACAGCTTGTTTCGAAACAAGCCCTCCTTGTGTGAACATAGCCTATAAGGTGCCACAGGACTCTCGTTTATACAGTTATATAGGTTAACTATTGCACAACCAGATACTTCTGAGTTAGGTGGAAGGTCTAGCTCTTCCAAGCTTGTATCAAACTTTATATTAAAGAGTTCTCTAATAGTTTACATTTCATGCATGCGTACACACACAAATATTGATGTATATATTTATGAACTACCACTATGTGCAATTTATAATGGGACAACTGACACAATTTCTGTTCTCATTGAACTTGAAATTGGATACATTTATCTTTATGGACCACTGAATTTAGGCAATTTTCAATATTGTCCTTTCATTTAGATGTCATCAAAGGTTTTCCTTAATGGATTTTACCCACTTAAGTGCTATTTTGAACAGCAGTCTGGTATTTTTGTTCATGAATTAATCATCAACTGCCAATTACAGAGAGAGAATGAATTTTGATATTTTTACCATAGATTATTAGGGTAAAAATTTACAGAAATTAAATTAATTCTGTATGTGTGGGAGGTCAGGTCAGCTATGAAGAATCCAGTGTTGATAAATCAGTTATCCTAATTCCATTTAAGGGATTTTAGTAAACTGCTATGGACTTAAACTTTTTGCACTTTTTGCCCATATATTTCCTAAAATGTGATCTTTATAGTCTCTTCTCCTTTTGTTCCTCCTCTTTTTCATGATTTTACCCCATTTTGTGTTAAGTCCCTAATTCCCCATATAGTCCCCATGCTTTTCCTTTTTGGCACACAACTTAAACCACAGGCTCTTAAAAATGCAGACTCTTACCTGGTGCTGTGACGTGGTTTAAATAATTTTGTCACCCTAATATTTCCTAATCACCTTATCTCTCTCTCAGTAGACATTGTTATTCTAATTATATGGTCCTAGGAATGAACTATGTATAGACAATTGCCCTGTCTTCTACCCTGTTTTTTCTTTAGCATTGTCATTTATAAAGATCTGATAATTAATAAACACCATGTATTTATGATCTTTTAATTCCATCTCCTCTTTATGCAGACAATCACCTTTGTGTCTCTGGAATTTCACATTTTCCTTGTTTCAATAGTTCTTCTTGATAATGTATCAGCATTTGATATGTATATGACCATTTTCATTATAAGTTTTGTCTGAGTTTGGATTTTACTTGCTTCCCATTGGATGTTTAAATCCTTATTATTCTTTTTTTGTGCTCTCTTGCACTATAAAGCTTATCATCAGGATATGCTGGGTTTTATAGATTTTTATGCAAAAACCCTGGCAAATCTATCTAGTCTGTAGCTTCAGCACCTTGCTATTTGGACGATACAGCATTTTCTTTTTATTCTTTGTTATCAGATTTATTATTTTATATCTAGAATAGTTTCAATTCATTATAGCTGGATTGCTTGTTCTTGTGTCTCTCACAATCCCAAAGATTTTCCTTTCCCATGCATGCCATCATCTAAATGCTAAAAAGCTGGGGATCTCATCCAAACTCCTTTGTGCCTGTGCTGCTGCATGCTTGAAACAAATGCAAATTAGGGGCTTGCTCTGTTGAAACCAGTGGTGAAATGCTCATTGATTTGAGTAAGGGAGTAAGATTTGAAGCTTCTCAATACATGCCATGAGGTGTGCAGAGTATTGCGATATCTGGTCCCTACCTGCCATCTGTGTGTCCTTGGAAAGAGCTCTCAGGAAGAAAAAGATTCTGGGTATGTATTAGTATTCACATAAGCATATAGTAACAAATCTGTGGTCACCTTGGATTTCACAGTTTTCATCCACACTGGCCCCTTGGAATGACAGTGGGAATAAAACTCCCACTCCAGTGCCTCCCACTCTGAAAACACAGGCACCTACTCCTTTAGCTGAAAGACAATTTCCTTACTAGATGGCTTAGCTCCTCTCTCCATTCAGCAGCAGTTTCCCTTTGGACTCAGAATGAACTGAATATTTCAAAGCAAAAGTTAAGTTTCAATCAAAAAGGCTTTGCCTGGCTTTGTGTCAAAATCAAACAAAACATTTGGAGTGAAATCCAGGCCCCCTTGAAGTCAATGGGAGGTTTGCCCTTGACTTCAGAGGAGTCAGAATTTTACCTATAGATTTCACGTGATTTTAATGCAGGCTGAGGTATTCTCAAAAGCTCCTTTGGGGAGATTCAGAGAGAGTTTTCGCTCACTTATTCTGTGCTCTGGCTCTCTAACATAATAACCAAAACCCAGGCAAGTTTCAGGTGTTTTCAGGTTTTCTGCCTATTCTTCTCATACGTGTAGTCATGGACCCTGAGAAACATGCCTTATGGTGCAAACTTGTCTATTGTACATTAGGCGCTTGTGCCTGCAAGGTCCTGAGCACTCTGTCCCCTCTCCAGGATTTAAATATCTACTCAACTTTAAGTACTTGAGCAGCACCATTGATTTCAGTAGGCCGTGGTGCATGCTTCCAGTGGGTTGCCAGACTGGGGTCAATGTGCACACTGCTTTGCAGTGTAGAGCCTTAGTCTTCTATGTGGGGGAGGCAAAGAGGGATCCTCAGTTATATACTACAAACCAGAGAAAAAAACCTTACTCTGGTGGCTACTACTCCAATCTAATAACTGCTCTACTGTGAAATTGGCATGAACAGATTGACTTTGGGAAGTGGGATCTTCTCCCACGAAAGCTCATGCAAAAAATAAATCTGTTAGTCTTAAAGTGCCACACAACTCTTTGTTGTTTTTTTTACTGGACTAGACTAACATGGCTATCCCTTTTGAAATAGACCACAAATGAAAATCTTGGGGGGAAAAGGCAAATTTCACTGAATAACTTATTTTTTATTCTTTGTTCCCTCCTCTTCTTGATAACCACATGAGGATGAACAGTAAAACAGATTTATTATAGGCCTTAATTGAACAAACTGGCAAACATTCAGTATCTTTTGTTCTTCCTAATCTAAATTGAATTTCTGAATGAGGGGATTGCATGATGTGAGTGGAAAAAATAACACAATTTTGAATGTAAGCATGGCTTCAGGGAGCCTTACTGATCAGAGTAATGCATTCAGTAGACTATTTGGTACCTGTAGTTTTCTTTTTAATGGAAGAGGAAAAAAACTGTTACTAGTGCTTCATGTCCCAAGTGACTGACTACATCTAATTTAAGCAGTAGCATCCTCGAATTGTGAGGCACTTCTTGCCAAGTCTCTTTCCACCATTTTGTTCCCACAGGCCAATACAATTAGTCTAGTACCCTTTATTGTTTGTTAATACTGTATTACAATGCTCACAAATTTTCCTCATGTTGCTTGTGTTTGTACTGAAAATAAATAACTACATCTTAGAAGCTGTCAGGCTGAACCACCCACTTATGTCTGGTATGAGTGAGTATTTTGCATATTGAAGTGTGCATCTTATACAACAGCTGACATCTTGGCCCACATACCAGGGAACGTGTTAGGGATCTCCATAGCAGCTATAGCCAAGGTTTGCTAACTGGCATTGTAACAGATTCATGTCCCGCATGGCCGAGGCACAGAGGGGGAACCAATAACAGATGCTGAACAGTGAGGACTACAGGGCGTTTTATAAGGAAGAGTTACCAAACATACTTGGGTGTTCTGTGTAACATAAAATTACACTGCATTCCAGAAGCTAGAATTGGCTGTAACTTATGTATTCCCTGTCCTTAAAATTCATTGCAAGGGAAAATTTTCTTGACTCATGCTAAATGAATATGAACAACTTGCCCTGTTCATTAGATGGTGTCTGAAATCTGGCTAACTCTTAGTCCTGTTTTCTCTTGCTAATCTAAATTAAATCTGTGAGTGGAAAGATACATGAGGAGAGCAAGGAAAAAATCACCTCCTATTAATCTGCAGAACTGATATGAACTCTAATTGGATCAAAGTGTGTTTGTGTATAAACAGTTCTACAAGGACAGACTCACCATTCAATTGCTTATATGCATGGCAAGACTCTGTACACTACAGGATTTCAGGCTTCTTCTGGAGTGAGGCTCAGCCATTCTGCTTCTGTGGTACTGATGGTGTAATTGGGCCTCTAGGAAGTACTGATGTGTGTTACCTGCCACATCCTCCTCATCCCAGCCCCTGTCTGATGCAGAAGGGTTAATACAATGTCCCCCTTCCTGCCAACCCAACCAGGAATTTGCCCAAACCTGAGTGCATGCACAAGAAAGAGAGACTAAGCACAGGGGCTATGACTAGCCCAAATGTGTGGAACACTGTACATGATGAAGCATGGCTCCATATGCCCAACCTACTATCTCCAATGCATGTAAGGGCCAGAATCAAACTGACCTTTATTAGTGTGCTTATATTGGATGTTGTGTTTAACTGGCTTAATAGTGCCCTACTTTTTTTATACATCGGATTAACATCTATTGTTGTTTCAGGAGAAGTAAGTGTCTTTGTGGATACACTGTTCTGTATTTTTGAGAGGAAAGAAAATCAAACACTGGTTTTTATCATGCACAAAGACCATGAGCACAATTATTTTTAAGATATTTTTAATAGAGGACATTTCAACAATTCTGCCAGTTTCACGTGGATGTTGTGGGGTATGTTTTCAAAGTTGTTGCTAAGCAATGGGGAGTCCATGAACATAAAAGGGCAAATCAGATGCACAGAGCTGGGGCTGGGTGCAGGAGAGACGTGTGTGGGTGAAAAAAGTAAATTGGAGAACCTGGAAGATCAAAAATGAAACAAAACATTTTGACTGACCTGAAACAATTTTTTCCCCCAATTTTCCTTCATGGAACATTTAGAAATGTTTGCTTTTATTGCTATTTGGAATTAAGCTACCCTTTGAAATCTCAAAATTCTTTACAAGACTGATCTTCCATCCTTTTCAGAGCTCTAGAAAAGGGGAAAGGAATCCTCTTACTGCAGACAATGGAGCAGATTCTACAGCCCTGAGTTTGCAGTATTGCAGATGTCCTTGTCCATCTTCCTTTAGAGTAGGAAGGATCCAAGTTTCCCCACTGCCTTACTCTCACCAAACCTCTGCATGCTGATGAATCAGCAGCTGCTACAGAGATGAGCACTGAGCCTTCACTTCCTTGACACAGCAGATCTGTGGCATGAGACTTAAGTGACATGAAAGTAGAATGAAGAATTGTCTCTAGTTGCCTCTGCTCACTCCTTTAGCTTTATGCTACAAAGAGTTGTAGCCACTGAAATGCAAAATGCAGTGGTCATCCTTAACGGAGCACTAGATAACTAAATAGCATAGTTTTGGTATTCTTTATAATAAACTAAAAGAAGTATGATGCATTACTTCTAAGCTATCTATTTATCTAGGCCAGAATTGGGGGGAAAAAATTAAGATATGTAAGCAGTATAATCAAGAAATGACTCTCTTTCCATTGCGTGTCTGAGCAATGGTTTATCATTATAGGCCACGCAGGGATTTGCTCTGGTCTAATTAAATCAGTTTAAGTTTAAACCAGTCCAGCTTTCCCATATAAATAAGACCTTGCCCCAGAGTAAATCAGGAGTAACTCATTACACCACAGTAAGTGAGAGGGAAGTTTAGTTCAGTTCATTTTTCTACTGTTTTCCAGTGACAGGAATTAGAATATGAAGTAGTTTTATTGTAAATCAATTGAGCTACATGCAGTTATAGTAAATGGGAAGCAAAAAGTACCTGAAACGTTTAAAAACCTGAAAATGCAACCAGCAATCAAATGAGATGTTTGAAATTATTTTTTTTTAAAGTTAGGTATTGAATAACTAACTGAACTGGTGGCCCATTAAAAAGAGAAAAAGAGAGATTCAGTGTTTTAAGGAATTTGAGTGGTAATTAATTTAAGCTTATGAGATATGGTTTTACGGTTTAAAAAAAAAATTCAGATCTACAGATTTTAGCTTGTTTTCTACTCAGAGCTTGTTTTTTGCAGATTTATGGTAGGCTGCCTTGGAATAATTGGAGTGATAAACAGCACATGCTGGACAGACTGGTAAAATGAGAAAAACAAAATGCATTTTTAAGTAACACACTGTGCCATGAAAAAAAAATTCCCTTAGGTCTCACTTCAGGTAATTTTTCCCTTAAAAAAGTTTAGATCAGCTGTTTGGTATCAGGTAAATATTGTGACAGGAATTAAAATCCATATGTACCTTTCATGCATTTAGAGAAAGACTAATTCTTGTTTAAGTGCCATTGTGTTAGAATCCTCTCCTTGCAAATTCCCAACAATCACTCAATATATGTATTTTGGATGAAGGCAATTGATAACTTTGAGGTTTTTGATAGTACTAGACACAAGCAAAGGTTTTTGCACTTACAGTCAAAATGTACAAATGCATTCATGTGCCAGTCTGGTAGTGTGGACTGAATAAAATGTAATATATTCTTTGAAGTCATGGGCACAAGATTCATTACATGGCTAAAATTTTCAGAAATAGTCTCTTATTTTAGGTCTCAGTTTGTGAGTGCGTAACTTTGGACCCAGTGAACTGTTCACAGGTAGAAAGAATTTTCACACAAATAGGGTTTGAAGGGTTGGTTCTTGTCGCAGACTCAGAATGCTGAACTCTTAAATATGTTCACTGTCAGAGTATTAATCGAGAGAGACAAGATGGGTGAGGCAATATCTTTAACTGAGCTAACTTTAGGTCCTGAAGAAGAGCTCTGTGCAGCTTGAAAGCTGGTCTCTCTTACCAACAGAAGTTTGTCCAATAAAAGATACTACCTAGGCCTCCTTGTTTCTCTTCAGTCCTGGGACCAACACAGTTACAACACTGCAAACAAGTAGTCATTAAAATTTAAACTTACCAAGAGGACAAAAACAATTTTAAAATGGCAAAAATTAAAATACACAACTTGAATGTAGACTTCAGACTTAAGTGTGACACCTTTGCTATGTAGCACTCCTTCCAACAAATGTAAGCCTTGATCTTGCATGTGTCTAACTGTGTACATGTGGGTCATGTCATTCAGTTGAAATGTGTAAAATTAAGTGCATGAACAAGCATTTGCAGGGCTGTGTCCATAATACCCAGTCCTGCAACCTTCATCATGTGAGTAGAATGAAATGAGTTAAGGCTACTTTTGTGAGTAAAGATTGATGTATGGGTTTTATTACATACTTTAGTCTAGTAATAGCTAGCCCTTCAATATAATCTATATAATCAAATAAATCACCCTACTCTTAAATTTAAAAAATGGTCATTTAAGGTATGCTCTGTGAACAAGGTTTTTAACGTACATTTGTATAATACCATTGGGGAAGGAGCAGTGGTGATACTGAACTAGCTCAGTTTGGATAAGCGGGTTTTTAAAATGTACTGTATGATGTTCTGTGGCTAAATGGGGAGTCAAAATACTGGTAAGACAGAAATAGTTGAGCATTGCCTATAGGACTCCTCTCCTGAGAAAATGTATTACCAAACTTTGCTCTTCATGGGAAATAGAATGAGCATCTGACATGTCACTTTTTATTCTTTGCTACCTCTGGTTAGTGCAAATTTCCTGTTTAAAATTAGAGATTTGCTAGCAAACCAGCTTTAAAAAAACCCACTTTCTTTTCTAGCAGGCATACATGATATTATATATATTTGTATTACCCAAGTGCATTACTATATCATTATCTATCATAAGGACTAATCAAAACCTAGCTGTTTGTTTGGTGTATTTTGTTGTACCTTTGATTTGGTTAGAATGGAGTCATTCCCTGGTAGTCAGCATCATATGAACTAGCTATTAAAATAACTCTTACATTTCTAAGTGAATGTAGCTTGTCAGGTGTTCAGAAGCCTGGGGACAAAGTCCTGTTTTTATACACAAAATAGGTACAGCATGGGCAACTGCAGTACAAGCTTCCCATTCTAGCCAGCCTCACAAAACCCTTCCAAGGAGAATCATTTTTAGTAGCGAGAAAGTTGTTTGTCTCCAGGGCCCTCCACTCCTTGGCCTTTCTGGAGAACACTGCCATTGTTACGCTAACTTTAGCAGTACTGTTCACTAATAATTAGGGCTGGGATTTTAAAAGAACCAGTGGAAGTTTGGTAACCAACTCCCATCTGCCTTCTTTGGAAATACCACTCCAGAACGAGATTTGATTTCCACATAGGCCATCAAAGAGACATCATCAAAACTGGGTTGAAACCATTGGCTCAAAGGATTTCCATAGGTCTTATTACCACTCCTCTGAGTTAGTGAGTGTCCCACAGTAGCTCTAATCTGGAGAGATGGTAAGTACCTGTAACCCAAAAACCACATGATTTGAGTGTGACTGGCTCTGTATAATATTTATAGTTTACAGCATTTCTTTTGGAGAGCTCTGATTTTTTTTGTAATTATTATTTGAGGTTTCACTGGTAAAAACATGAAGGTTTTTAACCTTATGTTTCAATTCTTTTTTTGCAATACCTTATGTGGATGGTGAATTATAGAAGTAACATGAAGAGACTACAGTCAAATATGCAAGTGTTTATCTTCATATGTGGTAATTACCTAGCCCATATTCCACAATATATACTTGTTTTTCAGCTGGAGAACTAATTAAGGGGTCCCTTTTGAAATTCTTTACTCACCTGGAAATCCTTCCTCCAGGGAGCAGTGCCACTGAAATGAAGAGGGCTGGTCTTATGAACATGAATGCTTCCAAGACTAAGTGTTTGTAAGAATATCCAAAAGATGATGATGACTCTTGGCCAAGTGTAGGAGACCTCCGAGGTATGCAGAGAGGAGTAAAGATGCATTCCACTTAGAATATTATTTGTATAATAACATCTTCCATCTTCATACTTTAGAAAGGTATCAAGGAAAATAGCTGTCAGTGTACTTCAGTTTCTCTGTAGATTTTCTGCGCTTGTGGACAGTCTTGGCAGGGCCAGATTTAGGGGTAAGCAACAGCAGTCTGAGGGGTGTGCTTGAGTTAAGGTGCTGTTTTTCTTTTTAGTGGAAAATGGGAAGCAGTATGTTTGAAGTAAAATGTTGCAAGTATTCTATATGTGGACTCACTTTTTATTAACCTCATAGGATGCTCTGAACCTTTGTAGACTCTTGTGGCATCTTCCAGACTTTCTATAAGCTTAGAAGAAATATTTTTATTTGTTATAAATGGCATGAATAAATGCAGATTTATAAATCCTAATGTGTAAATTTATATGATATGGTTAATCATACATGCAAATTATGCAGAAAAGTCATGAAATGGGCTACAAATGCAATAAAAAAATAAGATATTCAGAAATTTTACAAATGGAGGAGAAGGGTGTTGAAGACTCTCCTCACCTGGGTTGCCATTTAGTCTAGGGCCTGCCTTGAGTATTGACTTCATATTCTTGTGTTCTCACACCTCAGCTGCAGAAGATACATACTCTATTTTGGCAGAATTGTATTTTTCTCTGTTGTGATTAAATAACAACACAAGTGTAAAAGTTTGCTATGATTTGTTTTTCTTCTTTCCACAATGTAACTTACAGATTTGATGTGAACCTGAAAACCTTTCCTTGAAGTAAGCTTTATTTTAAATGCAGACAAAGGCTGCCAGAGTTTTGTAGACCTTTTCTCGATACTATAAATGAAGAATTGTGATATAAAAAAAAAAGTGGTAGTTCTGTTACTGCTGTGGCTTTGTTAGGTATCTTGTTTGTGCAAGTGTAAAATAACATCTCCTGAAGGAATCTAATTTTAAGGACAGAAACACTGAGAAAAGTAATTTATTGAAGTATTCAGGCTGTTAAGCTGACAGTCTTAGAGCTCTTGTTAAGAGAAGACTTGCTTCTGATACAGAAAGTCATCTTCTGGTTTAATCAATAAAAGATACATAAACATTCTATGGTGTCCTCTTCAAGGATCATGTCCAATAATAGCATATTGACACATTCTGTGCATTAAGATAAGGAAAAGAGCAATAACACAGAAAATCGTACGGGAAAGTTACTGGCTTGCTGGATTTTATTCCTTATATTTACATCTTTTTGTAGCCTTAATTAGAGGGGAAGGGGAGAGGTTAAAGTTGTTCAAAAACAGCAAAGACTCACTGCTGGTCTGCTGAGTGAGACATGCTCTAGTAGTCTGGCATAGCATGGACCATCAGCAAAGTCTGAATTTTAACCCTAGCCCTTGTAATCTAACAACTTGACCACAGTTGAGCTATTGACGTGCTAGGAACGTTGCCTACCACGTTGAATAATCCTGTCTTCTTGTGCTCCTTGTTTCTGTCTAAATCCAGCTGTCACCTCTTGTCTCTTACATAGATTGTAAGTTTATTGGTGACAAGAACAGGGTTTTTTTTGTTTGTTTTCTGAACATCATCTTGCACAGCAGGGTCATGGTTCAAGGCTGGGGCTCCTAGGTCCCACCTCAAATACAATACAGATAATAATCATAATACTAGAGCTGGTCAAAATTTTCTGACCTCATAGTTTTCTGCTGGAAAATGCTGTCATCAAAAGCAAAATGTTCTGTGGAAATATTGCTAAAATGAAACATGTTTATTGTCATGGAATCATAGAATATTACAGCTGGAAGGGACCTCATGAGGTCATCTAGTCCAACCACCTGCTACAAGCAGGACTCCTCCCACTAAATCATTCCAGCCAGGGTTTTGTCTAACAGGACCTTAAAAATATTGCCAAAGACGGAGATTCTGCCACCTCCCGAGGTAACACCTTCCAATGCTTCACCACCCTCCTAGTGAGAAAGCATTTCTTAATATCTCACCTCAACCACCTCAGCCGCAACTAGCAACCGTTGCTCCTTGTTCTGTCCTCTGTTAGTACTGAGAACAACTAGCTCCTCCTCTTTGGAGCACCCCTTCAAGTAGTTGAAGGTTTCTATCAAATCCCCCCTCTCCCCGTCTTCTCTTCTGCAGGCTAAAAAAGCCTAGCTCCTTCAGTCTCACCTCTTATGTCATGTGCCCCAACCCCCTAATCATTTTCATTGTCCTCCACTGGGCTCTTTCTAAATTGTCAACATCCTTCTGTAGTGCAGAGCCCAAAATTGGACACACATTCCAGATGTGGCCTCATCAGTGCCAAATAAAGGGCAATAATCACATCTCTCTGTCTGTTAGCAACACTCCTGTTGATGCAGCCCAATATGCCATTGGCCTTTTTGGCAACAAGAGCACACTGTTGACTCATATCCAGCTTCCCATCTACCATAATGCCCAGGTACTTTTCTACAGTGCTGCTACTTAGCTGATCCTTCCCTAGCCTATAGCAGTACATGGGATTTTCTGTCCAAGTGCAGAACATTGCACTTGTCCTCGGTGAACTTCATGAGATTTCATTTGGCCCAATACTCCAATTTGTCTAGGTCTCCCTGAATCGTATGCCACCCTCCAGCATGTTTAACATTCTCCCTAGCATGGTGTCATCTGCAAATTTACCGAGAGTGCAATCTATCCCATCATCTAGATCATTAATGAAGATGTTGAACAGAACCAGCCCCAGGACCAACTGCTGGGGCACTCCACTAGTTACTGGTTACCAGCTAGACATTGGGCCATTGATCCCTACTTGCTGAGCCTGATGATCTAGCCAGATTTCTGTCCACCTTACAGTCCATTCATCCAAACCATACTTCCTTATCTTGCTGACAAGAATGCTATGCGAAACCATATCGAAAGCTTTGCTAAAGTCAAGGTATATCACATCGATGGCTGTTTCCAAATCCACATTTTCAGTTATCTCATCATAGAAGGCAATCAAGTTGGTCAGGCACAATTTGCCCTTGGTGAATCAATGCTGACTGTTCCTGATCACTCTGTTTTCCTCCAAACGTTTCACAATGGATTCTTTGAGGACCTGCTCCATGATTTTTCCAGGGATTAAGGTGAGGCTGATTGGTCTGTAGTTCCCTGGGTCCTCCTTTTTCCCTTTTTTGAAGATAGGTACTATATTTGCCTTTTTCCAGTCATCTGGGACTGCCCCCATTCACCACAAGTTTTCAAAGATAACAGCTAGTGGCTCTGCAATCACATTGGCCAACTCCCTCAGCACCCTCAGGTGCAGTTCATCCAGCCTCATAGTCTTGTGTAAATCCAATTTTTCTAAGTAGTCCCTAACTTGACCTTCTATCACTGAGGGCTGCTCTCCTCTCCATTCTGTGTTACTCAGTGTAGTAGTCTGGTAGCTGACCCTACCTGTAAAGACTGAGGTAAAAAAGAATTGAGTACTTCAGCCTTTTCTGTATCATTTGCATTGAGGATACCTGCCCCATTCAATAAGGCAGGGCCGTCCCTAGGGTGGGGCGAGAGAGGCAGCTGCCTGGGCCCTGCGCTTTGGGCGCTCTGCAGGGCCGCACCACTGGCTCCAGACCCCATGCCAGGGACTGGGCGAGCTGGCCAAAAGTGGCAGCCCAGTTCACACGGCTGGCTCTACTGTGAGGCCAGAGGAGAGGCTTGGGGTGAAAGTTGCTTAAGGCAGTAAATCAGTGTTGCAACAAAGGTGAGTCATTAGGACTAACAATGAGGTGCTAACTGTTGTTCCAACAACCGCTATGCCTCTGCTCTGAGTCAGTATCTCTTTGGGCTTCTCTCTTTCATATGAAAAGGACTGAGGTCACTGGCAAGCAACCATTTTTTTTTTATCAGTAGACCCAATGAAGAAAATTAAAAACTGTGACCACCACCTTATTCCACCATTTCTGTGATATGGGGATTGCAGTTATTTTTACAAATTAGGAGTTGCCTCTTTTTTCAGTGGGTTGAGAATTGTCTTGCTTGTAACAAAAGTTATAACTTGTAGATTTAATAAAAACTCCAGAGATTTTTTGACTGATAATTAAAAAGAGAAGAGAAAAGCCAACTGTTCTAGTAGGAGCCTGTGTTACAAACTATGGTATTTTTTTCTACAATTAGAAAGCCTAATTAAGAATAAAATCTAACTCAGGGATGGATCTGCTGGAAGAAGTTATAACAAGGTCCTAATCTGAAGGGGGGGGAGTGGATAGCCCCATTGTGTTGCTGCCTTATGCACACTGCCAGAGGTCACCAGACCAAGCAGAGAGGGCTAGCACCCCTCCAGTCACAATATTGTGGATGATTGTGTGTTCATGAAAACTCATGCAGACTCAGGGAGCAGATGAAGTGCACAGGTGAAAGTGGAACCCAGAGGGGCTGCTTCAGTTCCTGGGATTGGGCAGTGGAGAAGGGACCAGGACCTGGACGGACTTGAGCAGGCTCAGAAGCAGACAGGATTCTCCAGGACCTTTCTTTCCAGCCTGGCAATGGCTCTCTTCGCCTTTCTCTATTTCAGCACTTCCATCTTATTTCTCCACCCAGTTGCCCCCCCCCCCCGGGGGCAAGGAACTCCCACCCACACACCCAAGGCTATTACATGCTATTTTAGAGACTTGACATACTTCCTGATCTGAGACAGGAATAAGGCATGTGGGATCACCCTCTGCATGCTCCATGTAGGTGATCTCAAATTAGATGTGTAGGTTTCAGAGATGCAATAGAAGTCTCAAGAGAGAGGATGAAAGCCATGAGGGATTGCCACCCGCCACAACCACCCCTCTCCACCCCCACAGCTGTGGTCACTGTTCAATTTTCTGGCAGCAGCCGTTTTCTTCAGTGGAGGGTTGCCGCATGGCAGAGGGGTCCAGAGCTAGGTCCCAAGAAAAAAGGTTTGGCAACTATTGGCTTAAGGGTGGCTGCAAAACCAGACCCTGCGCTCCTGTTCCACCGCTTTTGGCCAGCTTGCTCAGTCCCTGGCATGGGATGGCCAGCACAGGGGCCTGCCCTTCCCCTGGGCCGGCTGGCCCCACACCCCAGTGCCCAGGAAGATAAGTGGAGGCCCCGCAGAGGGTGATTCACTCAGGGCCTCACACCCACCTAGGGACGGCCCTGCAGTAAGGGACCTACACCCTCCCTGTTCATCCCCTTGTTACAGTTATACTTGAAGAACCCCTTCCTATTATCCTTCATATCTCTTGCTAGTTACATCACCAATTGCCCTTTGACCTTTCTGATATTATCCCTGCAGGTCTGAGCAATATCTTTGTACGCCTCCCTAGTCATCTGTCCAAGCTTCCACTTCTTGTAAGCTTCCCTTTTGTGTTTCAGCTCACCATGGAGTTCTCTGCTAAGCCACACTGGGCACCTTCTATATTTGCTGTTCTTTCCACACATTGCAATGGTATCTTCCTTTGCCCTTAGTAGATTTCTTTAAAATACAGCCATCTCTCTTGGACGTCTTTCCTCTTCAGATTAGCTTCCCAAGGGATCCTGGCCTAAAAAGGCCCAAGCCCACTGTGGCACAGCAGCACTGGCATCAGCTCAGCTGCTCTGTTGCTGTGACAGAAGGGGGGAGGGTATTGTTAAAGCCTGGGATTGAACCAGGGACCTTTAGATCTTCAGTCTATTGCTCTCCCAGAATTTTGGTTTGCAGTAAAATCCCATTTTGTAGGTTTGCTTTGTTTTCATTGTGTTCTGGAATGGAAGAAATTGTGACACTCCTCCTGAAATGAAGAATCTGGCTACCACACTGCTCTGTATTCCATAATAACTCTCTGTATGGCTGGGGGGCAGGGTACCCTTTGATCTTGCTTTGAAGATAATGAGACTCCAAAGACATGTCCTACAGAAGAAGAAATCTATAATTTCCAGGTCTGGTGGGCCTAGCTGTGTTAGGCATGATAAAGCTACCACGCTCAAAAGAGAAGTGTAGCTGGGGCAACATAAGTGGCTAGCCATCTGTGTTGTGCTTCATGTCTCAGATGGAATCATACTCAGGGTGTTGAGCCCCTCCCACTACCACAGGTATGCTTCCATTTTTTAGTACGAGCTTGATCAGAGCTGTGGCAGTTATGTCTATCCAGGCTGGAAAGGGCACCATCTCCACTACTGATATACCCCAAGTCACTGGAAGGATCTTCACATATGTGTCTCTTTTCAGGATTGGAGTCATAGTGGCAACTTCCATGCAGGCCAGAAATGGGAATATGAAATGTGCCCTTGTCATATGTGCATGGCCTAGATTCTGGACTGCTGCGAGGGCCAAGGTAGGGGATGCTGCAAGTTAAAGCGGACCAGGGGTACATGAGATATTTTCAAAACATAACTTAATAGAATTGCCTTACTGTTGTTTTCAATCACAAATGCAATTTTGTCAGTTATATCTATTTAGGTAGTGAACATGGTACATTACAATAAAAAAGAAAATAATAATTCTGTGGGTTACATTGGGCAGTCAAAATGGTCGTCTTGGATAACACCATTACACAAATTATTGCTGTAAGCACTACTTGCGTCTGTCTGTCAGACACCCCTGTCCTTGCAGTGTGTAATTAAGTACCTTCCACCGAGCGACCTTGCATTAGCAATCTGATGCAGAAACAGAATTCAGTAGTTCTGCATAATTGGGTGAGGCTGACCTGAGTGGTGTTTGCATTAATGCCATCATCCAAACTGCCACTTGACACTTATTCAGTAGGTAGACTGGTAATAACATACTGGATAATTACACAGCATATAAACCTGCACACTTCCAGACTCCCAGAGCATTTCCAAACTGAACAAGTCCTTTTCCAGCATGAACAAGTAGCCATGGAAAATGGGAAATGTTCCTACTTGTATTACAGGAGTGCCCAAAGGCTCCAGATGGAAACCATTTCATTCCTGAGATGAGGTCTCATGCGAATGTGGTACAGCGAGCCAATTGTGCAACAATAAGAGGACTTGGACAACAAGCTTGATGGCTACTCATAGCCCCAAAGGAGCAAAGCTCTCTGGCTTTTGGTATGGTCAGGCCCCCAATAGAAGCTATCTGTGTAGCAAACATATGCTGGATTTGGTCACAGGGCTTAAGTGGATTTCAGGTGACTCCATTTTGCAGCAACAGTAGATTTTTTGATGAGCTCTCATGTTACCCTGCCCTCTGATGTCATGTCAGGATGGTTCACGGACTTGCAGCTGTACCACTCCTGATTCATTCCACTTTCCTTCCCTTCCCTGCCCCAGTGCATCCTAAAAAGTGAAGATGGAATTTTCTGCTAGGTAAATGAAAACATTGTATCATTTTAATCCTGTTGTAGATGACAAAGATGATAACCGTATAAGCACGCATTCACTGTGATTCAACAAATAGTCATTGTGCCATTATTTTAAAATAGTACCTCCATATAAACTCTGTCATTATTTAAATTCACTGAGGCTGATGCATGTTTTGGTTGCTGGCCTAACATGGTTTACAAGTTTAGACATTTAATTTGAAATAAAAGCAATGCACATTTTAAGGATTTGGAAAATTTGAGAGTTCATCTGTACCACAAACACTGCAGCTATAGTCAAAAAAGCAGAAAGTGGTAACTTCAGTTATTATTTTGTTAGGTCAGTCAAGCTTTTAGTGAACAGAGACATATTTAAGTACAATAGATAGATGACTTAATAGAGGAAACTCATTCCATTCATCTATGGGATCAGAGAACTAGTGCTAAGGAGGCCATCACTCACCTCAGCCATATCACTAAACAAAATATATCATTCAGATATTTGGGAAAGCTGACAATTTTCAGAGGAGACATCATAATAAATGTGAATCTGCATGCTGACTGAATTTAATGTCCAGTGCTTAGGTCAGTGTTTATTTCAGTGGTAGAAAAGGAATCTTAGCAGGCAGGGGCATACACAGCAATAGGAATTTGGCTACTCCTGAGGGGCACTTTTTGTGCTCACCAACCTCCCACAGCTGGAGGACCTTGCTGTCCTTGCCCTGGCCCCAGAGGAGTTTCTGGTTCACAATGACAGTCGATTAATATATTTATTTTTTCTATTTTCCTGAGACTAAGGTCTTCTGCAATGTTCCCCCTAATTTTTCATAGTCTGTGTGTGCAAAAAATTTCTTTTGTGCAAATTTTCAGAACCAGTATCTAGATTTGTGCACACTCCAGTGAGTGTGTTCAAACTTGTGCGCGCAACGAAGCATATGATGCAAATAATATCTAAATTTTATTTTGATATGGTGATGGAAATGATTTTATAAGTTACAAAACCTTATTTGAAACACGCTACTTGAAACTGCCTTCTTAAAGTAGCACAAAAATATTAGCACTGTTGGATTTTTTTGTGCGTGCTTTATTTTGTTGTGTGCACGGGCTTCACAACTTGTGTGCATGCACACACGCGCACAGCTTAGAGGGAACATAGGTCTTCTGATGGGCTATTTAAGCAAATGACATAGGTGGCTGGATAGATGAAACAGTCAGGAGTTGCATTTCAACAATTAATCTCATTGTAGTTTCAAGTACAGAAAATGTTAATTTCTGATGCCTCATGAAGTATTAAATATTAGAAACAGGTTTTTTTTTTTAACAGTGCATTCATTATTGCTGAGAGAACGTATACACATTGGTAGTCTTATATCATAGCATGTTTGATTAGGACAGCTTCTGAAAGAATCCAAAACTTTGGCAATAAAGGAGTACAAAAGTACAATAAATAAATAGCTTTTGTCTTTTTCCTCAGCTTGCAAAGTTACATTATTTTAGACACCTTTATGTGTTGCTTAAGTGAGTGCAAGCAGCTATAAAGGAGACTAGGTGTTTTTATGTCCTCCTCTGCAGCATGGGGCATAGGTCACTTGGATGTTTCAACTAGTGAAAATGGTGGATTCTTTGTTATCTGAAGTCTTTAAATCAGAGCTTAAATAACTCAGCCAGAGGTTAGCAGCCTATTACAGGACTGGGTGAATGAGATTCTCTAGCCTCCAATGTGCAGTGGCCAGACCAAACCAGGGGTGTCAAACCTATTTGCTATGCTGGGCCATATTTGACTTAAACGTACTTTAAGTGGGCTGTACATATCATAAATCGAAGTATGATGGCGCTGTTGAGGCACTGAGGAGTTCTATTTCTGTGCAACTGCACCCCGCGAGACCGTTCTCTCTGTTAGGGAGAGAGCATGGTCTCATGGAGCAGTCTCACATACCTATCACCTGGTGAAGTCATAAGACCTGACACTCTCACAGCATTGCAGAGTGCTGGGTATGCAAGACACCTCTCTCTTTCCGTTAGGGAGAGTGTGTAGTCCTGCAAAGCACAGTCACAGGTCAGGTAGACAAGTTTCATGGGCTGCATGTTCGACACCCCTGGACCAGATGTTCATGATGATCCCTTCTGACTTTAAAGTCTACTAATTTAGTGGTTCTAAGGCTGTTCCAGGCATTTGCTGCTCACTTCCTGTGCATATCTCCTATATAAAGATGCCCTGCTGGAAGGAAATAGCAGAAGTTCAGACCTCCAGGTATTGCCTAGAGAGGCAGTACATGATAAACTTCAGGCAGAACCAGTGAGAGTTGATCCTCTGCCACCTAGAAGGGCTGGAAGCAGGCAGAGGCCAATCAGAACTCAGTAAAAAGAAGTGGCTGATTTTACTAGCTCTCAGTTCTGGGAGATGATGACAGGAGGGGGAAAGGATTTAACCTTGACATCATTGGTCTGGGATATACAGGTATGTCTTATGTTAGTCATCTGGATATTAATGTCCAAATGACTATTTTGAGTTGAAACTTTTTGTTTTCTATTAACTCTGCAAGGGGACTGGACCAAGAGCTGACCTGGTTGGATAACTAGGCCATGGAGGTGACTGTTGCAGAAGCAGCACACAAAAGATACGAGAAAGGAAGAATGTCTGCAGTGCTGGGTACTGCCACAGGGAGCGCTCTGTGATGGGTGCACTTAATGACAAAGCCTTATTCTTTTCTGAATAGACCTGATTGAAATTTTCCAAAATTATTTTTTGAAAGAGAAAACTAAATTAATTATACAGTGAACATTTTCATTAAAAAATCCTTCCTATTCTTCAATCAACTTTGTAGATGGATAAAAAATTCCAAAACGGGAAATGTCAATCTAAATACAGGGCACATTTTGTGAAAATGTTCACATCTTCCTGATTTTTTTTAACTAATTCTGTGTCTGACTTTGACTTCCATGTGAATTAAGCAGGCATAATATACATTATGGGCTGAAAATCTGGTCCAAACAGATTTTTGTGCAAGATTTCAGACTGCACGGTTCCTGTCAACCTGGAAACAGGATATGCAAAGGTATAAACAAACAAAAAATAGTTTAAAATACTGGGGGAAGAAGAGCTTGTGAATTAGTAGTAGCATCTCTGGATGTGAATTATGTTTTTATTTGGTAATCCTTTGCAATATTTCAAATAATGGAAAAATAACTTAGTCGGGGTGAAGAATCAGTGGCAGAAATTCACTGAACTGTCAATTTATAAATTGTATTAATTTATATATTCTAAGACAATTAAATTACCTACTGAAGTAATATTTTGGGGGCCAGATTGAATGAAGTTTCTGCAGTATGTGAATTAAAACTCATAAAAATTCATTTGAATATGTAATTTAGATCAATTAGAAGTCTCTTCTCAGCTTTAAATAGTGATAGTAGAATTTTAAAAAACAATCTTTAGAGCTGTTAGAATTAATTAAGAGAATAAATCTGGGAAAATTAAATTATAGTGCCATAATTTTTAAATGCAAATGAGGTAAAAAAAAGTTTAAGCTACTGTGCCTGTGTATAAATACTGCCAGTATCTAAATAAAGAAAAAACTAATTAATGAAAAAAGATTTAGAGTACCTTCTGAGCTGTATGTAGTGGAACACTGAAAAATAATAAGTTGTTTTGTATGCCAAGTAGGGGACCAATGGAAATGCAACTATAGTTTCAAAAAGAATTTAAACTAAAACTAATTTATCTTGAAAACTCATGCAGGGTTCACTCCTGTCTTCCATTCACTCCCCAAATGCCCATTTAAGGCTATGGACCAGATTCTTGTCCCTTTTAATTCCAACAGTGAGATTGTTCTGGATTTACACACAAGTAAGTAAATCATGATGCATGAGGCATTCAGAACTTCCAAGCTCATCTCTCTCCAGTTCTGCTGAAGTTTCCTGTTAGCCATTTCATTGTCTTATATAAAGTTATAAGGTCACATCCTTGGCTAGCAACTTTAGCCTCTTAATATATCTCTTGTGCCCTTCTACCTCTCTGTTTCATGCTGTGTATTCTTCTTGACACTTTCTCATCTTGTCACATGTCTTGGTATTCCTTAGTTTTTGCTTTATACTTCCTATTTCCATGGCTGCTGGAGTAGCATTGTTAATCCATTCCTCCTTTAGGTTATCTTCCTGTTATAACTCTCTTTGCACTGTGTTTTCCCAAAGTGTATCACTGTTTTCTTTTTTACTTCACTCAAGTCCTTTGGAACACTAACCATGTTCTTCACTTTTCATGTTTGGGTCCTTTTTAGTTGTGTGCTGTTGATTCCTGGTTGTCTTTTAACCTTCACTGCCCACATCTGGTCCCCCATATACATGTACATCTGCCAGCAAACTGCAAAATGTTTTTGAAATGCAAAAGGAATCTTTTGCTTCTTTGCAGTTCTATTTAGAGAGTTCCCTGTGACTATGTGGATTTTTTTTTCCATATTCTTCCCCTATCAATGGGTAGTTCAGACTACCAATTCTACTCACCATGCACATAATTTTTGGTTCATGTCAAGACTCCTGCTTCACTGGCCCACAGCTTCATCCAACCTTTTTCATTAGGTTTTGGGACCTTGGTTAACATAGCCTATGAAAATCATTAAAAGCATTTTTTCTCTTATTTTACTTTTTGTTTGTTGGTGTAAGCTCTGTATGACTGTTAGTTTGGAGAATGTAGTCTGAATGCAGGCTCTAATGATACTCTGACTTGAGTCCCACTCAGTTAGGGCCTGCTTTGACTCACTGGATATTAAAATTGCTAAACCAGATTGATGTATGCTACCCACATTCCCAGATTAGTTAATGGTCTAATTGTTGTATAGTTTGTTCAGACCTGTCCATCTACTGAATCCAAAGTCATCTAGATCTATCAATTTCTATTTGAGCAGTTTGAGTAGCTTCATACTTTGTTCTCCCATTTGACAAACTGATTTTCATTTCCGATCTGTTCTTGAGCAATGGACTTTTCAGGACCTGGGTTTCTTTATGGGTATGACCAATGCCCACCATATTCTTTGCATGAAGTTGATCTCTTGCTTGAGCCTATGGCATACTCATATAGTTCCTTGTTATCATTTCTGTAGTAAGTTTATTTTTATATAGTGGAGCTACCAACCCCCTGAACATTAGGTTCACATCTCTTTATTCTTTATTTAGAGCTGAGTTTTTAGTGCTTAAACTTTTGTGTTATTTGTTTGAAGCTGCAGTATCCTTTTTTTTATTATTGGTTAACTGAGGCTAATAGGCCACTGTTTTTTTGTAGAAAATAACCCACTGCATGTAGCAAAGATCCAAATGAGTAGTCATGTTAGTTTAGTTCAATGAAACAAACAAACAAAGGAATCCTGTGGCACTTAGACTGCCAAATTTATCTTTTGCATGAGCTTTCGTTGGGGAAAATCCCACTTCGTCAGAAGCCTGATGAAGTGGGATTTTCTCCCACGAAAGTCCTTTCAAAAAAATAAATTTGTTAGTCTTTAAGTGCCACAGGACTCCTTGTTTGTTTGTTCCACTGCATGTAGTGTGAATTAAATATATAATATACCCTGTTTTAGATAATCCAGATTTACACATCAAGACCTATTTGTAAGAAACATGGAATATAAACTGGGCTATTTCTTTCCTCAGATGTGCACTTCATTGGAAGTCGTATGTTTATAGTTGGACAGAGTAAAGCCTACTCTGAGTCTTCTTTAAAACTTCTCTCTCTATATAGAACAAGTTCTCTAACTTTCTACCTCATTGTGTATACAGAGCCATGAACTGGAACCCACAGGTGTCTTCTGAACCAGCATGTTTTGCCTGGGAACTTTATATGTTGCTTTTATGCCATTAGGTTTATTAAAATATAATTATTAAAGTACATTATTACAACAGGGTGGCAAACCTACAGTGTTCATTTTTAAGAAGAGACAGGCGTAATTAAAATACAGATTATCATCTATAGAATTCAGCGTCAGTTAATTTAAATCCACACTAGGTCATTCTTATAATTTCGCCTTTTCAGAAACTACAGAAAATGGCTAATCTTCATGCTGCAGGAAAACATGATTAAAATCACTTCTGTAGAGAAGTTTGTTTTATAAATTAAATTGCTGCATGTTTATGAGACTAAAAATGTTTACAACCTACAACATGTGCATTAAGCATAACTATAATTCCAGTTGGCCTCTTGCCCTCAATTTAAAAGCGTTTCCTTTTGGAGCCATGTAATACATTGTTTTAATATGTGTTTGAACTAATCATTAGTACATCAAAATGACTCATACCTGTAGGCTTGTTACTGCTTGTTATTATTTAAAGTACATTCTCTCTCTCTATTTTGTGAACCTTATGGAAGACTCATAATATATAGATCATTTTTATACCGTTGTCTTATCATAGGCAGGTTAGCTTTTGCTTTCCAACTCCCATTAACACTAATCTTCCAAACTTAGTTCTGGAAACATACAATCCATTTTACATAACCAAGCATACTTTTATGCAAGATTTTTAATATTCTTTCAGGTTAGAAGACTGGCTAGATTAACGGTTTCAGTGGGTAGGAATCAATGGCTCAATGTCTAGTTGGCAACCAGTAACAAGTGGAGTGCCCCAGGGGCTGGTGTTGGGGCCAGTTCTGTTCAACATTTTCATTAATGATTTGGATGATGGGATAGATTGCACTCTCAGTAAGCTCATGGATGACACCAACCTCGGGGGAATGGTAAACATGCTGGAGGGCAGGGGCTGGAGCCAGGGAGACTTAGGTAAATTGAAGCAGTGGGCCAACAGAAATGTCATGAAGTTCAACAAGGACAAGTGAAAAGTTCTGCATTTGGGACGGAAAAACCACAGGCACTGCTACGGGCTGGGGAGCGATTGGCTAAGTAGCAGCACTGTAGGAAAGGACCTGGGGGTCATGGTGGATGGGAAGCTGGATATAAGTCAAAAATGTGCTCTTGTTGCCAAAAAGGCCAGTGGCATATTGGGCTGCATCAGTAGGAGAGTTGCCAGCTGATTGAGGGATGTGATTATTCCCCTCTATTTGGCTCTGCTGAGGCTGCAGTCTGGAATAGTGTGTCCAGTTTTGGGCTCCCTACTGCAGGAAGGATGTTGACAAACTAGAAAGAGTCCAGTGAAGAGCAATGAATATGATTAAGGGGTTGGGGCACATGACTTACAAGGAGAGACTGAAGGAACTCGGCTTATTCAACCTGCAGAAGAGAAGACTGAGGGGGGATTTGATAGCAACTTTCAACTACTTCAAGGGGTGCTCCAAGGAGGAGGGAACAAGGCTGTTCTCAGTTGTAGCAGAGGTCAGAACAAGGAGCAATGGTTTCAAGTTACAGCTGGGGAGGTTGAAGTTGGATATTAGGAAAAACTTTCTCACTAGGAGTGTGGTGAAGCATTGGAATGGGTTACTTAGGGAGGTGGAGGAATCTCCATCTTTGAAGATACTTAAGGCCCAGCTTGGCAAAACCCTGGCTGGAATGATTTAGTGGGAGTGGCCCTGCTTTTAGCAGGAGGTTGGACTAGATGACCTGATGAGGTCTCTTCCAACCCCATGATTCTAAGTTTCCAGGGAGATGATCCAGTCCAGTATATGAGGTAAGCATATGCTTGACTTTAAATATGTGAGTGGTCTCATTAATTTATCTTTTAATTATGGGCTAAATTAAGCTGATGTCATCATGAATATGTCCCATCATCAGATCTTATGAAAATCCATCACAAGGAAAATTTCTGTAACACTAGATCCCAGTTTTCCTTCCTTAGTCTAGCGCAGTGGTTCCCAACCTGTGGTCCAGGGACCCCCAAGGGTCTGTGGCCATATTGCAGAGGGTCCACAGAGCCTCTCTCTACTGGGGCCAGAATCCAGCTACAGCCCCAATGCTCCCCACCAGCGCTGCCTTTCCCCTCCCATGGCTGGATCCTGGCAGGGGGATAGGGCTGTGGCTGCTCCCTGGCACAGGCAAGGACAGGGGGTCATAGCTGCTGTGTCTTGGATCCCCAGTGGTGCAGGCCATGGTGGCGGCAGCACTGCTCGCCAGCTGTCCCAGGGGCACTGACAGACTGATGCAGGCCAGAGTCTCCCCATGTGGGCCGGATTACATAATTAGCCAGGTGGGGCTGCAGAAAATTTTTTTTGTTAAAAAGGAGTCCCCATGCTGAAAAAGGTTGGGAACCACTGCACAATATCTACAGAGAACTCAAAAATCAGTAAGCACAATGGGTGCTATACATGCTCAGTTTACACCCAGGGTGATATATTAACCCACAAGTACAGTAAATACAACAAAGAGACGTTCAAGGACACTTTCTAATACAGTGCAACAAACCCACCATGTGGCAATCAGACTTTCATTTTCTGTTGCTGAGTGTGCAGTGTCAAGATTAGTGGATATGTATCTCTCTCTCCTTTATGATCTTTTTGTCCACATAAGCAGCTAAAGTAACAGTCACAAAATTCAAAGTGGTTTGCTACTTCAGCCAAAAAGATAAATATTTTCTTTAATAAATTTGACTTATTGATGGGATGCTAAAATGTAACTAAACCCAAGAAAAATATTTAAGTAAATGCCATGGTATATTTTCTATAGAAAAAGCTTTTCTTTCATGTATCCTATATATTCTTTCATTGAAAAGTCAACCCCAAATGTCAGTCTTGTTTATCACAATATAGGACATTTACCTGTGTATAACGGATTTCAGTTTTAAACCTTTCTTCATTCTTTTTCCTTTCACTTCATTATTTCGTGGTAGTTATTTTTCACAATACCCAAATTTTCCAGATGTCAATTTTATTCACCTGTTCAGCGATCATGTTAAATAGACCACATGCAGAAAGTACTACAAAAATGTTTATTTTTTCAAAATGTTTCCCTGTGGATTGAAAATTTCATGGCTGAAATGGATTTGTTATAACATAGATCCAATTCTCAATACCCAGAGTCACAAGAAAAATCCTAATGCTCACGGAAATTCTTGCTGGGATTCTCCCTGAAGTCAGTGGGACAATTTGTGAGAGTAAATGTTTGAAAGATCAAGGTCAAATGTGATTGACATTTTCAGTAACCATTATAATCACAAACTAGACAATCCAATGTGTTTCCAATTAGCTCCTCACATAATCTTGTTTTGGTGCTCTTGGCTGTCTCAGCCTGTAGTACTTAGTAATCAGGATTAATTTAGTTTCTCTCTCCAATGCTGCTTTTGTTGTCTTCAGTTTGGTTCCCTAACTCAGGCTCATTTAGGATCATCAAAATTAATAATTTACAGTAGAACCTCAGAGGTATGAATGCACCAGGAATGGAGGTTGTTTGTATCTCTGAACAAAAATGTCATGGTTGTTCTTTCAGAAGTTGCAAAGAGATGATAGCTGTGTTAGTCTAATCCAGCAAAACAAACGAGGGGTCTGGTGGCACTTTTAAAGACTTACAAATTTATTTATTCCATGAGCTTTAGCAGATAGAATCCTACTTTGTCCGATGCTTTGAAGATGGGGAACTTCTTTCAAAAGTAAAACCAAGGAGTCCTGTGGCACTTAAAGGCTAACAAATGTATTTATTGCATGAGCTTTCAGGGGAGAAAATCCCACTTTGTCAGATGCTTTGCAGATGGGGGAACTTACAGAATGGGAGGAAAGAAATGCAGGGAAGTGTAAGTCATTCGAACAGGCCACCCTGTAGCAGCAAATCAGAGGATTTGTAAAGATCCAAAAACTGGGAAACAGCATATAGAGGAAGATGAGGTCAAATCACCTCCCATGAAAGCTCATGCATTAAATAAATGTGTTAGTCTTTAAGTGCCACAGGACTCCTTGTTGGTTTTACTGAAATAGACTAACAGGGCTACCCCTTTGAATCTTTCCAAAGTGTATAACTGAACATTGACTTAATATGGCTTTGAAACTTTTATATGCAAAAGAATAGTGCTGCTTATTTTTTCAATAATTTATGTTTATCATAGTACTGTATTGTATTGGCCTTGGACTTTTTGTTTTGTTTTGTTTTTGTTTGTTTGTACTACTGCCTGATTGCAGGCATCCCATTCCAAATTAGATGTGTGGTGGACTGATTAGTTCACAGCTCTGAGTTTCTATTGTATCTCCCTTTCCCCATTTTGTCTTGCAGCACCTTACATTCTTGTCTTTCTGTTCTACCATATAGTTCAGTGTCTCAATGTCCTGCCAGCAGCCGTTACACAATGGCTGAAAGGCTTTCTCCTGAAAGACGTTCTGTCATTCCGCAAAGTAAAATCTGCCCAAGGTAAAATGTTCCTTTGGAGATTATATTAAAGATTTTCAATGCATGAAGTTATTCTCTTGATTATGCATACTAAGATATGACTAAAATTAGTCTTCAACATATTCAATCTCTGCAAAAAGGCCAAAGTCTGCCCACAGATACTTGCAACTCCCTTTGAGTTAGAGAGGAGTTGTGTGTGTTGTTATCTGATGAGATAATTGGGAGCTAACTAATTAAGCATTCTTTCCATAGTCTTTAAAATTTTCAGAAAATATAGTTATACTACCTGTAGGCCACTTGCATACTTTGTATGACTCCATGATACTATTACCTGTCACCAGAATTTGCCATTCAGTACTGTTCTCCAAATATTCAGTAGACAGTTGAGGCAAGGTGTCTTGCTTAACTTATTTCTCCTTTATTTATAGTCACATTCACTTTAAAATCTGTTCTCATGTGTATTGTTGGTATATTGGATTTCACAAATATAATTCAGATATTCTGATCCTACATGTGGTTTCAGATTAGTTTTTGGTTCCATTCTTTTATACCACCTATGGTCCATAAAGCCAAGGCAGATGCTTTCCCCGTGTTTGAATACAAAATAAGACCTCGATCCTACCTTGTGTAGCACAGAAACCTGCATATGGCAAACCATTCACTTCAGTGAGGAGGATACCAGACATGTGGCACATACGTTAAAAAAAATCATCGCTAAAGGAGGAAAAGAGGTATTGTTGCCACCCATATGGAGACTTAGCGTAAGTTATGGTGCAACTATTAGGTATTCTTATTTTATTACAAACTACTTCTCTTCCTGAGCTGTCCATCTTGCAAGCAGAGACTAAGATAAATCTCAAACTAATTTCTACTTGTGACTAGTATCCCATTTTAGATCTGCTAGGATAAAATGCTAACATCATGGACCCAGGTAGTTTCCAGGTTTTAGGAGAGTACCTGCCAGGAGCAGGTAGGAGACAGCCACCACCTAGACACCACTGTGATAGGTGCACTGTCTGTGACTCTGTGCTCCTGCCACTGAAGAGCATTTTCTCATGTGCAGTACCCATTGCTGGACAATTCCTATCGGTCACTGGGCTATTCTAACCTTATAAAGCTATAAAATAATAAAAATAACCTTTGAACTTAATATATTTGGACATGGTGTGTCCATTTGTGGATTGTATGTGTGGATGGCTGTTTCTATCCAGGATCCTCATTAAAGGCTAAATCTACCCTGTGCTTCTCAGGGGGTAGAATACACGGTTCGTTTCTTTCCTTTCTTTTCCCCAACCTAATACCTCTGTGCAGCCACAGGATCAGACACCTTTCTAGAATATCTTGGAATATGAAGTGGTATAATAGGTAACCCACTTGTTCTAAGGAAGGCGTGGTTTTCTCTTTGGGGGCCTTAGGGAGCACCTCCATGTGCATGCTATGATTAGCAGTACTTATTAGGGAGAATAGTGAAGCAGCAGCATGGTGCACTCCAGACATGGCTTCCCACCCATTTAGTCCACCTCGAGCCATCTTTGTATCATCCTCCTTTGCGCATGTATCAGACTAGCAACCAGCACTCAAGAATTTCTGTGGCTTGTGATCATATGGATTTAGTCCTAAGTAATTTAGACTCTGATAAAACTGCAGTTTAAATCAACAAGATGGTTTACATTGATTCCAGTGGGCGTTTGATTAGACGCTTGAAAAACCTTCTGTCTTGAAATGATTGATCAAATTAGATTTCTGAATACAGTCCAAAATTTAGATTTAAATTTGAGACCCTCACTGTCATTCAAGTTAGTATTTTGTTAATTGTTTCTAAATACAGTGAATGCTTTGCTTAAAGTTACAAATGTAAAGTAGGGACTGATTATTGCCGAAGTTTGGCAAATCTTTCATCTACCATTCTGCAAATCATTTATAGCAATCTGAAGTCATTACAAGCCAAATATAAACTTCTCAGTTGTTGTAGTCAGTAGGGCCACTAACATGATCCATGACAGAGAAAATAGAATGTGAATGCCTGCTAGCTGCTTAAGGAAAAAGTAAAATGTTTATTTACGCCTACCTCCACAGCCAAGCTTGCAAGATAAACTTCTTCTCAAAGAACTAGGCATATCTTAAGAATACTAATATATAATTCTGGTTCATAATCTATCTGCATAGTAACATGAAAGGATGACGTGCTTCATTCCTCAGCCTCGCTTGTTAATTCATCTCAATAACAACTCAATTCTATGGGAAACATCTCTAGGTGTGATACAGTAGTTTTTACCTAAAGGCACATAACAGGTTTTAACAAATCAGAACTAGCCACACTATAAAATGCAATCAATTCTTAACAATTTTACTAGCATTCAAACAATGGAAGTGCTTGTCTGTTTTGTTTTGTTTTGTTTTTAATTTTTGGTTTAACTGTGCTAAGACCAGACTGTGCAGTAAATTTGTTACCGTAGTCTTTAAAATTGCCACCAGACTCCTTGTTTGTTTTGCTGAACTAAGTCAATTTCAAAAGGATAGCCATGTTAGTCTAGTCCAGTAAAAAAAACAACAAGGAGTTGTGTGGCACTTTAAGACTAACAGATTTATTTTTTGCATGAGCTTTCGTGGGAGAAGATCCCACTTCCTCTTCGAAGCATCTGAGGAAGTGGGATCTTCTCCCACAAAAGCTCATGCAAAAAATAAATCTGTTAGTTTTAAAGTGCCACACAACTCCTTGTTGTTTTTTTGCTGAACTAGACTACCATGGTCACCCCCTTTGGAGTTTACCCTGAGATACTGTAATGAGGAAAGTGAAAATTGTGAGGGCCCCACCAGAAGAGCAAGATTTTAAAACCTTAATACATCTCCAAGCTCTGAGAATGACCAAAGACCAAATGGTGGAGGCTTTGCCCTACAAGTTCATTTCCCATCCTTGTCTCTCTTCCTTTAAAAAAAACTAAAACACAAATTCCAAAGGGGTAGCCATGTTAGTCTAGTTCTGCAAGACAAGCAAAGAGTCCTGTAGCAATTAAAGATTAATGAATCATATTATAATATTGGTAAATAAATTTATTAGTCTTTAAGTGCCACAGTACTACTTGTTTTGCTAAAATACAAATGTATTTTGCTTTCTCTTAAAACAACAAAGCTCCATGAAAATTTCACTTTATTATGAAACAGGGAATAAAGTAAATGACAACATTTTGACTTGTTTTTACATGAATGTTTCTGTGCAGTTCTCTGAGTGCAACAATTTAATCATATAATCTGTGTAACTGTGGCAACCACTTTCCTGGATTCTGCAAAGACACCCTATGCACCTTGATAATTCTAATGAGGCAGCAAGAAGTTCTGGCACAAAATTTGACCACAGACTGTGACCAGGTGGGTGGTTTTATATTGACTGTAGCAAACAGAGAATTAAACCCCTATCATTCAACGCCTCAGTTGCACCTGGAATGGTAACCACGCATCTGAATTGATGCAACCACCTGAAACTGGTTGCTAGCAACCAAATGGAAAGGCCTAATTGGTTAGCAGAAAAATCTATACAGAAATGTTGATGAGCTTAACAGTCAGGAAACAGCTGGTCCTATTGAAGAACCGGGCGTGGGGTCGGCGTAAGCCCACCCACTTCTAAAACCCTTCCCCCAGCCTAAGGGGAAGTGATGCTAAGCAATTCTTCAAAAAAGGCCAGGGGACAACTAAAGAAAAAAACAGGAGCGAGTGTGAGGGTCACAGGTTCAAAACTAGGATTTCGGATGGGGATACCGAGCAGAGAACCCTGGACAGCGCCCACTGCTCCCGAAAGGTGTTGAGGGAGCCAGCAGACACCACCCAGAGGAACTCTGCCCAGAGACGTGCACGGACAAGGGACTGGAAATAGGCCCCACAGTCACAGGCCCCTCCCTCAGCCAACCTCCTCTCCCGAGTTTTATAGATGGCTACTTTGGCATAAGCTAGGAGGAGGTTGGTGAGGAGGTCCCGCGACTTTGTGGGGCCACGGGTAGGGAGTGCATGGAGATAAAGGTGTGGGGAGAAGTGCAACCAGAACCTCAATAGGAGGTTTTGGAGGAGCCAGAAGAGGGGCTGCAACCTGGCACATTTTAGATAGACATGCGCCAGGTCAGTGCTACAAAAAACAGAAGGAAAGTTCTTCAGAGAATTAGATTTAGAAGAGAATAGAGGTAGGGTTTCTATCATCGTCTAAATTAGAAACAGCCTTTTCCCTTTCTTGTGCAGTTATTATATGACTTATCTCTCTTCCTTAACAAAACCTAGCTGTCTCTAGCATCTTTTTAGTCTCTAGATTACTGCTCTTATTAGCCTGTCACATGGAACGTAACCCTGTCTTTGTCTTAAAGGGTTTTTTAAACTCAGCAAGATGCTGTAGGGCAAGCTAATGCAGGGTTTAAATGGCAGCAGAGGAATTGCTTTGATCACAAATGAAAATGAATGATGTGTTTTAGGTTTATCTTCCTCAAACACTAGTTCACATCACAAATCTGCCACAAAATGAAGCATTTAGGAGATGTGCAGTTTGGGTTTACCAGGTACTGTGTATAGGTCACAACAGAGGTGTCATGATAGAACAATGTGTGAATGCTTCCAGGACAAGCGTATCAATGGAACTGCCTCACTTTCACAAATATATTTAAAAAAAAACAAACAACAACAAAACCCAAAAAAACCCAAGGAGTCCTGTGGCAATTAAAGACTAACAAATTTAATTTTATAGTCTTTAAGTGCCATGGGACTCCTTGCTTCTTTTACTGAACTAGACTAACACAGCTGCCCCTTTGGAATGTCACAGATATGTATTTCACAAAAATATTTTCTATGATGTCAAGCCCAACAGCTATTGATGGGAATTAAGGATATGTCTGAATGAGCATAATTTTTAATCTAGTAGCAACAGCAGGAAAGATCTTGAACATGAATCTATAGGATATTTGATATTGCATGGATGAATAAATTTTAAAGCCAAATTATGGATCGAATTTGATCTCTTTAATCTGAGTCAGTAACATCTTTCTTAAAGATGCCATATTAAAGGTACACCTAATAATTCACCTATTGCACTGAAAATGATGACACTGGCACGGTTATGTGGTTTCTAGATTGACTGACTGACAGATGCTGCTCCATCACTTAGAAATCTGAAGTCCTTTATACTGGGAACAGTCAGGTCCACCCCGCAGTGTTTGAATCTGTTCCAGCCACTGAAAAACACAGTCCAAAACCCTAATTAGGAGTGAATTTCTTAATTCCAAAAGAAACTACAACAAGGATATATTTTGAAACCCCTGGAATAGAAGTAGAGATTGTAGATTGATGATATTTCTAAAATGATAAAACAGATTTAATAACTGCACTAATGTAGCCATAAAACATTAAATTATTTTCCATAATTAGCTCATGGATTTTACAAATGGACACATATTGCAGCTGAATATCTTTTAAGGGCAAATGCTTGAATCAGGTGTTGTGGGACCAGTCTTATAGATGAGCAAATAGCAGCTATAAATTATCACTCCTCTGTTCTAGTCCAAATTACTTATTCCCCTTTGATTTAAACTTGGATATGAAAGACTTCAGGGGTAGAATTACATGGACAAAACCCCCTAGATTATGGTTTGCAGATCAGTGATGCTATAACAACCCACATTCTCATTCATTAATGTACATTGAACATAAGAATGTAGCATCCAATGGGAATCAGCTGAATGAGTCTAGGACAAAAGTATTTATCAAGACAATGAGCAGGCAGTTATTTAGATTGTAAATTCTTTGGTGGAGGGACCATTTTTATGTTCAGTGTTGGTACAGCACCTTGCACTATGGTTTCCTGATCCATGTCTGATGTCCTACTACATTACAAATGAGTTATAAAGGATCAACAGAATGAAAAAGTCAAATTGTGTTAAATCAGTGGAATTGGCAGAGGTCATTATCCACAACCAGGCTAGCTATCAATTGTCATTTGCAGAGGAGCTTCTGCATTGGTCAAGAAGTTATCAGGATCAGTAATTTCAGCTGTGTAATCCCCATAGGCCTGGAGTCCAATAATACATACTGTGTGCTGAAATGCCAGACAAATGTTTCTCAGAGAACTCTTGTCTGAAATTTATTTACTTCATCATATTTCTTCTAAGATGCTTTCCAATTTAAACAGAACAAAAACTCCTGATGAGTCAGAGATGACCAAAGTAGAAGAGTTTCACATTCTCATTTCCATGGGTATGTGCGCGCTGGTCAAAATGTTGATTGCATGTCTTCAGTAGCAATTTTCCAGCCCGCTAGCTCACCATGTCAAATACAGGACCAGTACAGCAGCATGCATCCCAGGAATACAATGCAGTCATGACACCTGTGGCAAGTTGTCAACTCTGCTAAGGTTTGTTCCACATTTTGCTCTTCTGTGAAGGTCAGAGAAACCCCCATTGCCCCTGTCTCTGGGCAGTTGGTGCTTCTGTGGGTACAATGAGGGGGAAGAAGGGGCCTGACCCCACCCTCTACTCCAGGCCCCAGCTCAGTGGCCCTGTGAGTAGCAGCTATGCACTGCTGACACTTCTAATGACTGTGCTGCTTTCCCTGGGCTATTTCCCTCTCTTTGTTCTCTTTTACCTTTCTTGCTGCTCTGGTCTGACCCTCTCTGTTTGACACTTACACTCCACTGTTAGTTCTCCTTACTCTCTAACCTCCTCTGACTTTAGCAAGGTTTTTTTATCAGGACCCTAGGAGGCCTTAATTAGTCTCAAGTGCTTCTGGTTAGCCTGAAGCAACCCTTGCTTAGTCTGCAGAGAATAAGGCCTGGATCTTTTTGGGGCTTATGCATCTTCCTTCTAAGACCTTCCAGCTGCCATCCAGTCCTGCTGTCTCATGCATCATAATGCAGTGATTACAAAAATAGCTGGTTACCTGCCTAAGACTTCTGAAATTTTGTACTAGATATCTACTATTATTATAGATGTGTCCATCACTGATTTTTCACCCCTAACTGAGTAGTGAAATCATACAGCATTAGGCCATTTAAAAAATAACAACAATAAAAAAAAAAGGTCACTCACACCTGCAGGAGATCTGGGTAAATGACTTAAAGCAGAAAATCTGTGGAATGCTTTGGAGCTCCTTTTAGGGAGCAAGTACTGCTACCTTTTAAGGGCATGTAAAATGCTGTGAGAAATATAGTAGGTTGGTAAGAATATAAGCTAGAAATCTACACAACCTCCACCCACTCAACCCATCCAGTTCCCAACTGTCTATTATTGCTCTGAGGCTCCAAATGACTGCCTTTGGGATGTAAGTAAAGAGCAGATGTGACAGAAGTATGCCAAAAAAAATGCATGTCAGCTTTGAAAGACAGAGATCATTTTCCTTTTTGAATACATCCCTTCTCTTTGCCTCATTCCATTAGTTCCACCACCCCAGCACACCAAACACAAACTCCCTCTCTTTACTTTTAAAACCCTTCCTGCCGTATCCATACACTCCTCATTACCAATTACATCCTGTCAAGTTAACAAGTCCTGGCTCTGCTCTTCCAATGATACTAACCTTCATGGCCCTATTATTTTTTTCCCAAACAAGTACCTTTGCTTCTTCTTTTGTTCCACTGTCTCTATGCATAGAAGAGGGGCTCCTTGTAGACATGTGTGACGCCACCTTACTCAACTCCTTTGTTAAAATACTCTTGTGTCAAGTTGTTAATAAAAAGAAACTCAAGAATGATTAGGTAGCTGGTGAGTTGTGACAACTGCTTGTCATGCTGACTAGTCTCATCCGCATGTTGTTTTCTTATGTCCCATTCAGTGTATGCATCTACTGTATCTCATCTTAGATTGAAGGTTCTTCAAGACAGGATCTGTTTCTTTATTACGTGTTTGTAGGGCGTTAACACAACAGGGCCCCGATCCCTGTCTGGGAATTCTAGCTGCTACTGTAATACAATAATAATAATAGACTTTGATTTGAAATATGTGTGTATTCCTTCAGATATCTTACTGTTTTGTCCCAAAAAATGCAACATGTGATTGTTTGCTGTTTCTATTTTATTCAGTTATTCATAATCTATACTAAGAACCACTTTATTGCTCCAACTCCCTAGTAGGTTAATTGAATAGGAGAGAGGTTTCAATAAACAAGTCACCGGTGTTGGGGGTGAAAACAGTTGCTCAAATGTCTATTCAGGCATCTGGGCTGACCTGTGGGGTTTTCAAACTAGTATTAGGAAAACTTTTTTCTTTCTGCAAGATATTATTGCAAACAGAAAAAAAAATTACTCCTGTAACTGCTCAGAACAAATAAAAGGAGTTGCAGACACTGTGAAAGTGAATGTTCATGAATGCTGTTTTTCAGTAATCACTAGATTAGTAACAAGTAAGATTTCCTTGCTTACAGGAGACCAAATTCGGCAGTCCCTATTCAGGCAAAGTTCTTACTGCATCATTTTCTTTATTGGTATCTGTCAGCCGTTTCCTTAAAGTGGTCTTTTTAAAGGAGAGAGTGACTTCTGTTTTTTTAAAACAAGTAAAGTCTTCAAACAACCTCATTGCTTTGCATGGCTCTACAGCAGCTTTGGGTCTTGTGCCCCACTGGTGTATAATGAGTGACAGAGAAATTGAACATAATGTTGGCTTCTGTAATGTATGCCATAATTTACATTAATTTGTCATTTTCTGAGCATAAAAGATGTGTAGAAAAGTTTTGGGCTTCTATATCTGTCCGTTAGTCAGTAATTAAATGTGCACTGATACAGATGTGTTGTAGGCAGATATTATCCAAGTCCTGACAAAGAACCAAAGTTATTCATGTAATTTATCATCATGGCTGTCTTGAATTCTAACTAGAACATCCTTGATTAGAATTGTCAAAAAGCACTTTCATTTCTGTCCTACAAGGAACATTTTTTCTGACAGATGCTGCTTTTTATGTTAACTACAAAGAATTTCTAGTGCTTCATTCTTTTGCATTTGCCCTGGCTCTGAAGAAACATAACACAGTAAATGTCCCCCGTCCCTGATTTTGATTAAACGTCTTTCATGAATGTATTAGCAGTCTTATCTTCACAGTGTCAACAGTATCTGTCAAATTTTGGAAAAAGTAAAAGGATGTATACTAGTCTTTTTTATTTACTTCATGAAAAATTTAGAAATAGTGGGCCTAATTCTGGTCATGGCTAAACTGGATTCATAGTGTTGTAATTCCACTGATTTAAAAGGAGTTACTCCTGATTTGTACTTGAGTAACCTAGAATAGAATCAGACCAAGGATGTAATTACAATAAATAGCAATGCATTCTGATACAGGTAGAAGCTTAGTTTTGCTCTGGGATATGTGTGTGTGGAGTCCCACTGAAGTCACCCATGGAATGAATATCCCAAAGGAGAATTTGACATTGAACCATAGAAAGAGTCAAACCACCAGAGTCCCTCTTTTACAGGGGAATTTTATCACACCCAAGGGTTTGTGGCTTGTCTTTGGGGTCACTGTGACTTGTTTCTTCTCTGAAAAATCAGAATTTATAAACTTAACAAGAATCTGCAGTATGTCTTTATTCCTGTTGATGTTTTATTTAATTTCACACCCATGCCCCTCCACACTCCTCATAATGTGTGAATCATTTTCTTCTGAACCTTAACTATACTTGAAATGTTTGATTATACATATGAATTCTATTTGTATAATGCTAGTCTTCTAGCAATTAATATAGTATTTTGTTGAGCCGAAGTTTTTTGTGTTTATTCAACTTCCAATTAACATCCATTAGATTTGAAATTCACGTTTAGCTTGTAACACAATTTTATTTGGAAAAAAAGTTAACTCTGCAATTAAATTTTGCCCAAAACATACAGATGAAGGAGAACTCCCAGACCATATGGGGTAAATTAGTGCTTGCTTAGTCACAAAACCAATATTTGTCTAACTTAGCAGCAGCTGTTTTAAACTATAAGAGAGGGATCATGTGCATTTTGCATATGATTTTCTGCTGGGTTTATCTTTCTTGGGAATCCAAAGAGCAATTCAGAGCACTGGCTAAAAATAGTTTCCACTGGTTAGCAGAGAAGAATTGGCTTAGTTGCTATTCCCATTTCTCTTTTAGGGAATCAGCTTTTAATTCAAATTTGCTGGCCAGTTGTGCCTATGATGTTGCTGTGGGTCTTGGTAATCTGGTAATACAAGAAGAGATGAAAGCAATTCAGATGGATTTGGGGCAGCGCATCCATTGGAGCCAAACTGAGGGAAAGGGCATGTTTCAATAGGATAGAGTGCCACTCTTTTTCAGTCTCTAGATTAAACCTTTCTTTTAATGTTGCAAGAGGTAGGAAGGTATCATTTTCAATTGTTTAGCTGATAGTAAATTTCTGTTTCCTAAAACTGTGGTATTGCTTGCTTGACAGAGCTTTGTGTTACTTAGGTGGAGGAATTCCTATGTAGAAGAGAGTGATTTTTAAATGTAATAGACATAATACACCAAGTCTTTTTGTCTGTCACAATACGTCATAATTGCTCATTAGGGGACTGGTGGCAGTTCTAGTGCGGTGCGTTAGAAATAAGTAAAGGAGTCAGAGTGGTTCTTCTTCTAGCAGGGGGATGGACTAGATGACATTATGGGGTCCCTTCCAGCTCTAATATTTCCTGAATCACTTCTGCTTCCAGCAGGAGCCAATCCAAGGCTCTGCAGCACCAGTCTCCAATGTTGCAATCCTGATTCACTATCCTGGGGGGCAATATCTTCTGCACATCTGAAGAGCACTTGGAGATTGAGCTAGTGGGTGTCCAATTAGCTCCAGCAGCTTGTCACCCATTCCTAAATGCTGCTTTTAATCTATGGTGAAAACTACAGTGTTTAGCCTAGTATTATGATGATCATAAATTAGGCCTGAAGTTGTTGTATAGATTTGAAAAATACACGTGAATCTTCCTAATTGCACTGGAATTTGAATCAGTGACATTTCTTGTGGAATAGCGTCAATGTATAACCTCTTGCCTTCAAGACTTAAAGAAATGAGATTGAATAGTGTACTAGTGCACCCCACTTGGGAATAGAATCATTTTAATTGTGAGAGAGAAGTTCTGCTGCTCTCTTCCAGCCTAAACAGCTAGCTCTTGAAGAAATGTGCTTTACTGCATGTTGCATCACCTTCAGACAAAAGAAACACTTTCTGTGGCAATGAAGCCAACCGGAACAAGGCACGAAAGATAAAGGGTCATGCAAGAGCCTCCAAAAAGAGAACACACTCATAAACTCTAAGATCAGAAGAAACCAATATGATCGTTTAGTCGGACCTCATCCATAATGCAGGCCACAGAACCTCATCCCACTGTCTCCTATAATAAAACTCTAACCTATGACTGAGTTATTGAAGTCCCCAAATCAGAGTTTAAAGCCTTAAGTTACAGAGAATCCACCAGCAAGTGAGCTATGCCCCATGCTACAGAGGAAGGTCAAAAGATCCCCTTTGACAATTTGCACTGGAGGAAAATTCCTTCCTGGTCCCAAATATGGCAATCAGTTAAACCCTGAGTGTGTGGGCAAGACTCACTAGCAAGACACCCGAGAAAGAATTCTCTGTAATAATTCAGAACCTACGCCTTCTTACACCCCATCTCAGGCCACTGGCATATCTACCACTCTTTAAAGACTAGCAGCAAGCTAAAATGAAGGAGGGATGCTCGGGGAGATCAAATACAGCTAGTAGGTTCTAACAGAGAGTCTTGGGACTGAAACACCATTCAAACAAGGCCTTGGAGTAGTCTGCCAAAAAATAAGTCAATTGCCAGACTAAGTCGTCCCATCTTACCATCCTCTCCATAAATTTATCAGGCTCATTTTTTAAGCCAGGTAGGTTTTTGCCCTAACAGCTTCCATTGGAATGCTATTCTAGAACTTCACTCCTCTGATGGTTAGAAACCTTCATCTAACTTCAAGTCTAAATTGCCTGATGGCCAGTTTATATCCATTTGTTCTTGTGTCCACATTGGCACTGAACTTAAATAATTCCTCTCCCTCCCTGATTTTTGTTCTGCTGATGTACTTGTACCTATCACCAACATTGCTGTTACACAGGAAAAATGGGCACTCGTGTATTCAGGTGTCTGGTGGAATGCAAGGCTCTGTCTTTCTATTGCAGAAAAGCTGTCTTTCACAATCTCATGGATGCACACCCTTTTTGGGGAGTCATTCACTCCTCCCTCCTTTAAAAATATGTCTCTAAACAATACTGATATATCACACACTCTTGCTTGAGGAGACGCAACTGAGTTATGAGCACAACCATGAGGTTCAGAAACAACTCATTCTCATACACTCTATACTGACTAAATACTCTGTATTTATAAACCTAATGGGGAAGAAACTTGAGGAAACTAAATTGGCATTTTAGTTCAGGGATGAAATAGAGATTTCTTTGAGAGGGTATCAGAAACAAGTGGAAAATATTAATTCTATCCTATATTCATGTTACAGATCCTATATGCAGTCTGGTAGTAGAAAATAACAACAAATGTGTAAATACTTACTTAGAAAACAAATTAAACTTTAATGTATTCAGTTGTAATGGGAATTACACGTGTTAATCCCCGGACAGTGGCATAAAAGTATACTCTATAGTATTTAAATTTTGTCAGGTACAATAATAGAATACTTGATACTAATGAAAACATTTTAATGAATCATTCATAGGTGCTATGCTAAATAATGTGCTATTGAATACACTTCATTAAAACAAGGTCTGTTTTATAATGCTGTCTCTTTATACTGTAGTACCACCAGTCTGTACTAGAAGCATGGAGCTTCCATGCATGCATTTTGGGTTCTCAGTGACAATCTGTGGTATTATGTGGTCAGGCCCCTAATCTCCACAGCTGAGTAATTGTCTCCTCTGCAATATTAGAGGTAGCTCTACAATCACAGCCCTGCCGTGACATTCCTCATTAGTTCCACTGGAACTGCTTAAGTGGTTGGAGTATGACCTCTTAAAGGAGGTTCACAGAATCCTGAACGATGTTGTTCCTGACAAGTAGAAAGCTTAGTGGTTTTCCTTTTAAAAGGTAATTATGGTATTATTCATCCCAAGTGTTTCCAGTGTTAATCTTAATTACACAAAAGAAGAGATTAGGTAGCAACATCAGACTCAATTTTTATTATTTGTTTGCTTGTTTGGTGGACCGTGGTGATGGACAGGATGGCACACCTGGGAGGCTGTAATAGAGCAACTTTCCCCTTAAGGGCTGGAGGCCTAAGTCAGTTAACCCTGATTACTAAGGAGCAGGTGATTTCCCTTAAAGAGTGGCAGCAAGCTGAAATGAAGGGGGGATGCTCAAGGAGATCAAATACTGCTACCAGGCTCTAGCAGAGAGTCTTGGGACTGAAACTCCATCCAGGGAGGGCCTTGGAGTACTCTGCCAAGCTGCAAAGCCCAAAGCAAGAAACCTTGGAAGTAGGGTGATAAGAGACTGTTAGGAGTGACGAAACTCCATCATAGTGTTCTGAGACTTGGGTCTGAGATTACAGTCAGGAAAGTCTGGGGAGAAATGGTCAAATTTTGTTTTATATTTCACATGAGAAGGAATAGTGTGAGCAGACAAAAAGAATTTAAGAAAACCTTTGAGAGAGAAACTGAGGCAAGCCAGTTGCATGACCTGAGATGCTGGGAGATGACAATGCAGTTATAGGGGCCCTTTGGCTGAAGGCAGGTATGGATTGATTTCCTAGGTTCTAACAGAGTTCATCCCTTGTCTTGAAGTGCTATAGCATCCTTGTGGTATGTTACTTTTACCTTCATGCTGATAAATGATCAGGTGCTCATCACAGATAGAATGCAAAGGGTTATTGTTGCAGTGTTATCCTGAATCAGATAAAGAAAATAATCTCCCTGTTATACTTCAGGTTATTGGAAGTAGAAATGTCAGGAGCCTGATCCTTCTGTTTTGGAGTGAAAATGTATGCAAGATGTTCCAAAAACTATTTCCAAATAGTGACAGAATTTGCAACCTCCATGCCACCAAACCTATGAAAACTTGTAATGCGAGATGCTATCTTGAGCAGGTTTATGCAAGGATGAAACTTTCATACTAGGAAGAAGCAATGTTTACTCAACAACTTTAACAAGACAAAACCTTCCTTCATCTGTGACTTGTGGAGATTCAGAGCACAAATAATTTACATGTAACAACAATAAATTTGGATGTTAGAGATATTAACTATATCACAGAAGCAGTGGCAGCTGATTGTATCAGTAGGAGGCAGTAAACATGCAAATTTATACTGGAATATAGATCCATAAGAGGGAATGGTGTCCAGAGTACTGGGAGATACAATTCATAACAATTGCTGTCAGTCAATGATGTTCAAAAAGGACTGCTCAGCTGACTTAGATGTTAACCTGTTACCAGTTCTAATCATCATGTCTAATAATGAGCCATATCCATTACTATTTCTGTTTCAAAGTAGTAGCTGTGTTAGTCTAGTTCAGCAAAGCAAACAAAGCATCTAGTGGCTCTTTTAAAGACTCACACATTTACTTACTGCATGAGCTTTTGTGGAAGAAATCCCACTTCATCAGATGCTTAAAGATGGAAGGCATCTTCAAGCATCTGATGAAGTAGGATTTTCTCCCATGAAAACTCATGCGATAAGTAAATGTGTTAGTCTTTAAAAGGGCCACTAGACTCCTTGTTTGCATTACTATTTCTGCTTAGTTTGCATGCCTGTCACCTCTGATAGTGATGTTCTTGTGGAATCAAATGTTATTAGGACTGCAGTGTATGGTCACATTCAATCAAAATGAACAGACATACTTTCCATAGGCGATATCTGACCTATTCAGAGGTGAATCTGTAGTAGGCACAATGCTCCATACTCATTGACTTACATATCACACAAACAGTCCTAGGCCCAGTACACACAGCTGCCACTGTATGTTACTACCATGTTCACAATACGCATGATAGCCCTATAACAAATGAGTCTTATTTTCACAATCACTGGTACATCTTACAAAACCCTTCAGGCCTAAAGATCTCTAACTAGAGCTGATATCTCCTGCAGTTTCCTGGGTGGAATGACAAGAATTCAGGTGTTTTTAGTAACACTGAATGAGGGTTTGGCTTAGTCTATATCCCATTTTGGAAAACCCACCATTCTATCAAGAGTATAGCAGGAAAGTGCCGTTGGGATCATTAAGTATCATTTCTTTTGGTGTCACTTGCATTTCTTTTGAGTGGATTAGATGTACTGTACAAGCTTTGTGCCAAATTCCTGCTGTGCATTCAAATACCCTGTGTTGTCTGGAGCCCAATTATCCAGTGTGACAAAAACATGTCACTCAGGAAATGTGATGTGAGATCTCTGTAGTATCTATTGCCTATGATTACCTTAAGCTGACAACTACCTAAATTATTAACATGTATCTGTGCAGAAATGAACAAAGATATGAATATTTAATCTCTACTAAAGCATTTACTTCTGTAGTCTAAGTATGTAACTCTCTACACCAAGTTCAGCTTAAAAATAAAGGACTATCACTAAGCAAATTTTAGTAATTATAAAGGGTCTGGTGAAAACTATTTCAAAATCTTTCAAGTAAAGTAACAGTTTGACTTGCAAGCCTTCTTGTGATTCAAAAGTCACTTAGTCCATGTCAATGGTGAACCCCAGGTGTAATTTATCTTGAAGACTCAGCTGCATGATTTTTGATTTAGTGCTGGACAAATACTACAAAACTGTTTTACTAATTTATTAACACCCTCTTTATCTTCAAAGATTTCACTCCGCTCCTCTCTTTTTTCCTCTCCTCCCCCAATTGCAAATTTCTGCTGTCCATTTTCTGACTTCTTTTTTACATACTCCATACATCTCACCTAAAAAAGATGAGAAAGAGAATAAAATACTTACTTTTCATTGTTCCACTCATTCATCTTTGTTTTGTAAGCATTTGCATATGAAACCTGAGCTTTTGACAAGTATTCACAAATCTGATCCATACCAAATGCTATATACCCACTTCTGCCAATTTGATTTAATTTATATTCGGTCATGTTGAAGGCAGAGGTTTCAAAGATTTAAATGAGGATAGAGTCTGATTCCTTGTTAAAATACTATGTTGTTTTACTCAGTTATGTTTACATAACCTACAGAAACAACATCAGTGAGTAAAATGCCAATCTCCTATATGGTGTCTCATGATGTTTAATGTACAAACTAAGGTCTCTGCCCTTTAATTCACCAAGAATAGAAAAAATATTAAATACAGTTACTTCATTTATTCTGGGCTGGTAGTGGGATGACAGAAAAATCATCAGTAATTAACAATTATTATAAGCACAGAACAGCCCAAACACTAATGATTTAAGCCGCAAAGCCCTGTGAAGCAGGTAAGTGCTTCTATCCTGATTTTATAGGTAAGGGCATTGAGGTATCAAGAGGTAAAAAGAAGCAGTCCCAAATCACTTAAAGAGTCAATGGTAGAAGCAGGAATAAGAAACTGACTCTGAAGTTTGACTGTCTGTACCATCTCAAGTCTCTGACTCATCCACAAACATTTTGGTAGTTGTATTGCATTTATAGTATTTTAAAAATCCTAAATTAGAAAAAAAATTGAGTTTGGAAAATCAAGCGCTCAAAACCTAGGAAATGCCAGAACTGAGATCAGAACTTTAAATCAGCCCACTTGTGTCTATGCAGCATAGGTAATGACAGGATTGCACACTAGTTATACTGTCTTAGTTCACATGCTGCTGTTTTTATTTTTGGTCCTGTCCATCTCTCTCTCTGCGCCTATATAGCGTCTGCAGTGCCTTCTGCTCCTATCAACATTAACCCAGGGGCATTGCTGCCCCAGGGAAGAACCCAGGGCACAGGCCCTGGCCCCACCCCCTGGCTGTGGGCCATGCCCCTGCCCCCGATTCTGCACTCGGGCCAACCCAGCCTCGGGCACCTGCCACTGCCAGCTTGGCCCCAGATCCCTGACCGGGGACAGGGCAGGGAGCGTCAGCCACCATGGTGGGTGGCTGGGCCTAGGACGGGGCTGGAAGCAGCCACAGCCACCGCGGGCAGCCAAGCCCTGGATCGCCAGCTGGAGACTGGAAGAGGCACGGGCTGAGGGCCAGGACTCGGGGCACTGGTGCTGGAATTCAGGGCATGAGCCCTGTGTGCCCAGCGCTAGTGACACCCCTGCCCTTACCCTTCTGTTTTTCTCTTATTTGTACTGCTTCTGTAGCCTCTCTACCTTTAAAATAATAATTCAGTGTAAGCTAGACAACCAGCATGTAAAGTTTTAGTCTGAATTTTTGGGTTTTTTTGCAAAGCTACAAGCAACCAAAACCAGGTTAGAAAGTGTTGGACAACCATAGGTACAGGTGGTACTTTCAGACTCACCTGTAATTAGTATGCGATTTATTTCTGCTCTTCAAACAAAAGAAAATCTTTATATAAAATTTAAACATGTTTTCAACAAAATGCAGCTTGGTGATTGAGTGCCTTCAATCTATTCTTTCAAAGACACCATCTCTTGATGACAGTCACAAGCTTTAGATTCCAACCTTTTGGAGATGCTTTCCTAACAAAGGCATCTGGCTCATTTGCAAAGTGTACATGCAGTTCTCTGGAGCTCAGATTTGCCTCCAGGTCATTAATGTGGATAGGTTGCTAATAGGTTTTCTAGGCTGTCTTATTCTCCTGGTACTGTTTTTACATGTTTTGGACTCTGAAGAATCCATGCACTTTAATTTTGTGTATAAGGTCTAGCATAAATTCCCTGATGAGGCTCTTTCATAAATCTTTTGGATATAAAAACACTTTTTCCTATTGTTTCTGAGATATATTTTCAGAATACTAATATGTGGTCAGCTATTCCTCTTAAAGCCCCCCATCTTCCAAGTCATTGCATTTATTTTTGACTTCCAAAGAAACTGCCGTGGACAGAGCTCTACATCTGAAATGGTACCTTTTTATACAAATCTTCCATTAGTCATAAAGGTCATAAAGATATAGACACCATACTTCATATTTGAAAATATATTTTGTATCTTTTTTCTTTATCCTCTTTTTTTGATTCTCTTTCCTTTATTGTTTAACTCTATGACTTGTCAGCATTCCATTTGTCTACCTTATATTTGGAGAGCTCAGTTTTTAAGCTTCTATATAAAACTCATGTTCTGTAGATATTGTACTTGTCATTTACAGAGCATATTACACACAGGAATTCTGAGAAAACATAATAGATTTTCCAGGGGTGTCAATGCTTGGAGATCATTCCTCTCAGTCCTCCTCACTTTTATCCTCCTCCCTCTTCTCATAATGGCCCCTTGTCATTTGCTGAGAAGGGTGAAGCATGATTCTGTCTTGAATCAAACAGCAAGATCAAGCATTGACACAAGCACTGACACTAAGAGAGCCTTCCTTTTGCTTTTACGTATCTGTTTAAAGTAGTGTCAGGATTTTTTTTCACTAATATTTTATTGATTGATTTTTTTTCCCTAATGAGAAATTTTAAGACCTGAACAAACCATCAAAATGTGTTACAATAAAGCAGTACAGCATTATCCTAAACAACAAGGGATGGTGGGACATAAGCATCGAATCCTTGTGTCCCACCCACAAGCATTCAATGAGCTACCTCTGCCGAACTCTCAGCAGTTCTCTTTCCAGACACCAAAAGGTCTGGTATGAAACCTGAACTCAGATCTCATACATGTCGTTCCTTCAACCACCAGAACATGAATTTCGGAGCAAAATGAAGTAGTGGGTGAGAGAGAATAAAGAGAAAACAAACAATCTTAAATTATAACTGTACAACAGATTGCAAATGTCTCTAAACATATTATTCTTCATACAGAGGGACAAAATGTGATCTCAATCACACCGCCATAAATCTAAAGTCAGAGCAGGGAAGCCAGAGTTCACTCTGTTATGACTGATACCAGAATCTAGGATAGAGTATTTGAAAAGAAAAGGGAAGTGGAGAATAGTTTGCTTGCTAAAAGATAACACCATTCTTCTTGAAATGTTTTCCAGGCACATGTCATCCTAGACCCAGCATTCTTGACTACCAATAAGTACTATTTATTTTCTATTAATAGCTTTAGGGACATACTTCCCATTCTACGTTTCCTGTTGCCTTGGTGGAATACAGAGTAATAACTTTTGGCCCCTTCTCAGGCGCTAAAGATCCCTATATTTACTTACATCCATAAGGTATTCATCCAAAGATGCATAAGGTAATTTCTTCCTCCTTTCCTTTTAACAGGTAACATTTATAAAACTGCGTGTCATAATTAGTGCAGTATATTACCTCATGCTTTGACTAACAATTGCACATCTTCAGTTCTGTTATTTTATGAAGTTCTGTGGTTCTGGATTAATTTATGTTTGAGCTGCTTTCCTCATTTTCGAGTTATTTAATGGCTATGCACTGAGCAGTTTAAGACCTGGCTATTACGTAATGGTGTTCAGACACTTTCCCAAGATTCAAGGTGCAGAGGATAATGCCAACCAATATCCTTTGTGGTTTAAGATAATGCTGTGCTGGTTGTGGAGCTTTACTGTAATACATTTTGGTGGTCTGTTTAGGTCTTAGAATTTCTTGTAAGGGTTTAGAAAAACCACTAAAATATTAATGAAAAAATCCTGACATTACTTTAAAGAGATAAGTAAGAGCAAAGGGAAGGCTCCCTGGAAACGTTCCAGTTTAACAGAAGTATGATTTTGTTCTTGACTTTCATTATGCCAAACATTAAACAAATGGGGTGGCAGAGCTAGAACATGAACAGTTCCAGGCTATTAGGGCAGCAATGGATTTGAAGCACAATTCTAGGATGGTACTAGATCTGCAGCAGCTTTTATTCTTTGTTGGTGGAACGTTAGCCTAATGAAAAAAGCATTATTGTAATGGACATAAGAATTAGGCCCTAAAATTCCGTTTCCATTGTGTTGATCTCAGGTCCTTGTGGCACCCAACTTGTGGAGCAACCTGTCACCATGGGTTATCACCAGGGAGGCTTCAAGTGCAAAAGCACTGGCTTTACCATTTGAATTAAAGCACCTCAGTTTGCTGGTGGCAATATCAGGCTCTTCCTCTGTATGTGGACCAACCACCAGCGGGGAACTTGACAAGTTTCTGCCTGAGTTTTAGCTTTGCACTGTCACAGCCCTCCTTTTTAGGTCCATGAAGCTGCTTACTAGCCCCTTCCCACTGATTCCTGCATGTCCTTGGAAAGCCTGTAAAACCAAAGCTGTTATACTTTATTAATAATGCTTATTAAATTCAGTAAGCATTTACAGGACCTAATAAAACCAGCCACTCCATCCAGGGTTCATTCACTTGCTCATCCATCAATGTGGTTTATGCCATCATGTGCAAGAAATGTGCCTCTGCCTTATATGTTACACAAACAGGACTGTCTCTGTGCAAAAGAATAAAAATCTGACACCAGAAATCACAACATTCTAAAACCAGTGGATCAGCATTTCAATCTTCCTGATCACTCTATTAACAATTTGCTAATTGCTGTGCTCACACAGATGAATACTAAATCAAGGCTTCAAAGAAAAGCTACTGAAATTGAATTTATTTGCAAATTTGGTGGCATTCCTTCAGGACTTAATAGGGACATTGGATTTTTCTCTCATTACAACAGGTAATTTGACCTCATCTCCCTTTGCATGCTGTTCCCCAGTGTTTGAATCTTTACAAGTGTTTTGATTTGCTGTTACAGTGTGACCTGATCCCATGACTTACACTCCCCTGCATTTATTTTCGTCCCATTCTGTAGGTTACCCCATCTTCAAAGTGTCTGATGAAGTGAGATTTTCTCCCACAAAAGCTCATACAATAAACAAATTTGTTAGTCTTTAAGTGCCACAGGACTCCTTGCTTATTTCTCTGAACTAGATTAACACACTTGCCCCTTTGGAACTTGAAAAAGCTGGTAACCATAGCAAGAGTTTTAAAATGTCCCATTTCTAACAGAGCTTCCAGGTATGCATGAACATCCACCTCCACATGCCTGGAAGCTTTGCTGTGTCTAGGGCATTAAATTGTTCCTTCCTTCTTGCCAATGGGGAGAGATCAGGGTGGGCCATGGAACGCCAGCACTATGTCCGAGCAGCACCAAGTGTTCCAGGGAGGCAAAACTGCTTGAGAAACATTGTTCTACAGCTGCATCAGTGGAGACCTAATTGATATATTTCCCTTTTTTAGAGCTACCACAGAATGAGTTTTGACTGAACCATCTCATTTTAAATCTTTTCTACTGTCTCTCTCTCACACAAAACGACATAGCTTGCCCTTCGCCTTTGCTAGCCTGCCCAACTGAATCCAGGGCTATTTGAGGCAGTTGGCAGTGCTGCTTCCTCATATCCCTCCTACTGTCCACCAGGGAAGGTGGCCTCCTTTCCATCTCCAAAGGCTCTGATGGGATGTTAACAAGCAGAAGCAGTACTGAATTGGCAGCTATTATATCCACAGCCCCTGCCTGTCGCACAGTTTTGGCAACACTGACTGCAGGCTCCCCAGTCAAGAATTAGCGTGAACATCTTGAGTTACCCCAGTTCCCCTCTTCAGCCTTTCCAAGTCCATCCCGTGCCAGGCCTGTGATAGGGAATGAAATGGTGAATCTTCTTAACTGAAATAAAGATCTCTTTGTTTACCATAATTTTTTATTTAGGAAATGTGAGAAGAAAGTTTTGCTGTTGTGAATTTGTCATTTGAGTGCACCTACGATTAGCAAGGCATATAATGTACAAAATGTTAATGATCTTACTTCATGCTTTGATTATAGATAAACACATTTTCCCACTCAGGCTGGCTAGAATGTAGGGTTTTAATTTCACTTGAAAACATGACACTTGCTCACTCACATACACAGAGAACCTAAGTGTAGTCTTGCAGGCAGGTGCTAAGTGAAATATTTAAGCAAACGTGATCAAAGAGGCATGCCTGAGCTGCTCCAATAACATACAAATACAGAAAATCCAAAGTTAAAAGAGTAAATAAAAATGAAAAATTACATCATTAAATACCATTTTCTCTAATAAATCATAAATATTCATAAATTTGCATGAACTATGGGCTCAGCATCCATGCTGGGGCACTAAAACACTTGAAGTAATTTAACACCTGCTTTGCTTCTATCATAATGTTAAAGCAGATTAATCTTAAATATCTGAGATGTAATTTCACTGCCTCATGCATATGCTAATGAGTTATGCATTGTACACCTTTTCACCTGTTGGTAGTATGTGCAATTACAGACTAGTGACTATGATCCTGCCATTCCACCTTTTATTTCACTCAACCAAATTCATTGCAGGCTTCATTTGTGGTAATGGTCAACCATTCCATGGCTTCACTTTTGAAAAGTTCCAAAACAATTTTTTTGGTACTATACTTTGCCAAATACAAATTTTTGCCTCCTACTTTACTGAGGTCAGGAATTACAGTTATAATCAATCTTCTAATTCTGTTAAACTTCTACAGAATTCATTGTGCTCTCTCCAGAATTAATCTCCCAGTCTGATTTTTTGGGTCAAGTTACTTGTCACTTCCGCACATGCAATTCTTATTGACAGCAATGGGATTTGCATGCATGTCACTACCTGATCAGGCCTCTAAGGTACAACCTGTGCTTCCTTTACAGCATCCTTTTATCTTACTGAAAGTAAGCAGTTATCTGGTACTAGTACATCTCTGTAAAGCAGCTAGCAGAGATGACTGTTATATGATAGTGGGCAGAACTCTCCCAACTAAAATCTCAAGGTGGTATGAATACAGCCTGAGAAATCTGTTACCCCAGCAAACAGCTGCTCCAAAGCCAGATCTGCCCTTGTATATAAAGCAGCAGCTAAAGTCACAGATATACCTGATCATTTGTATGATTAACTCCTTTATTTCTTTTATCTGTGGTACCCAAAACGTGCCATTGTTTTATAAATCTTTTGGGGGGGGGGTTTTATCTGTCTGGTCACCAAAATATTCCAGTTGTCTGAATCCACCCAAATGCAAGCAGGGATAATGCAAGTGCAGCTGCTCTTGCTGAATCAATGGCAGACCAGAACGAAGTGGGTTTAAAAAGCAGCACTTGAAAAAGCAATCTCCACTTTTTCAAACTAAGTATGTGTTGACAGATGTCCAGCAACATCTGAAATTACCAACATCCACATCCATTTGAAATACACAGTGCAAACTGACAAACATGAAAGATGAGAGGTGTAAATTTACAAAGCAGCAGCAGCTGAAGGAGAGAAGCAGGAGGTGGGGGCTGGCCCTGATGACTTGAGCATTGCTGCTTGTGGACTTTTGGTTCTTGCAAAGGTACATAATTCTAACAATGTGACACTGCAGATGGCAGGGCTGGATTTTGGTGTTCGTAGGCCCTAGGCACTTTCACTCTGAAATGTGCAAAAAGAGGAGTAAACACCAATTGAATTACATTGATTGACATGATGCCCTTTAAACTATTCTAATGCTAAACCACATGATTTTCCTTATTTTTCCTTATTTTTTCTGCTTTTTTAATTTTTTCCTTCCTTCGTAGGCCCTAAACATTTCATAGGTCCTAGGCACTGTGCCTATAGTGCCTAATGAGAAATCCGGCAGTGGCAGGTGGATACACCAACAAAGGAAATGTAGGTTCATTTACATACTCACCATATCCCTTTACCTCCTGCAAGTCGTTACAGATATGCATACTTACTATATTGTCCTTGTAATATCTACTTTTCTTCTTCTGTTTTGAAAGCAACATTTTTGTAGAAACTCCTTTGTGAGGAGATTACAGCCAGAATCATAGCTATTTCTAATAAATTACCTAGATCCAGTCACTAAAGTTGCTGCAAACTGCCCAACTTTATTTCTTACTCAGTCTCTTTTTCCAAGGAAAGGTTACTTACTGTGTTAATTCATACACAATTGGTGTGTTGAGTCATTCTCTTGAGTGATATTGTCCCTCAATACTTGAGTTCAGAGTTTTCCAGCTAACAGTGTCAGTTCTATCTAAGGTATTAATATGTCCCTGTTATCATAAGATCATAGCAGTCCAAATTAATGTATTTAGTCTCACAACCCCTGTCTAAAACAGAAAAATTATATTATCTTCATGATACAGGTGGAGGACTAAGGAACAGTTCCAGGTTTAGTGACCTGATCTTTGATCCATCATTGCTTTTGATGGTCTATTTGGACCTTCACACACACTTTTTGATACCATGTGCTCTTAAATTAGTAGTAGTAGTGCAGGGTCATAGGCTCAGTTTTACTGCTTCCTGACCTCTGCTGGAGAATCCATCTGGAATGAAATGCTGGCTGCTTCCCATTGTTAGTACCTTTTCAGTGGAGGTAAAGCAGTGCATCAAAATGCCTGACTTGTAATTAGATTTTTTAATTTAAACACACTCTGTTAGATCCTCAGTCCCCACGTTAACCTTCTGCTCACTTTGTTGCTCTTCCTTTACCGGGGCTGTCCCCCAGTTTGATCTCAGCTGTTTGAGACAGCCACAAGCAACCTCTAAAAAGTCAGACCACTCCCTTACCCTCGGCTGCCTGCATATGAATTTGGAACCCTAATTTTAGGGTTTGAAATTTCTGACTCTGGTTCCTGAAATCACAGTAAACTTTTAATTTGTTGATGTCATTTGTCAAGCAGATGCGATAATCAAGAATGCTTATCCACTCATGAGCTCCTCCGAAACCCCAGATAAGGATAGATTACCAGGGGTTAAAATATAATTTGGCAGGCCCTGGAACCCTCATAATCAGGTGGCCTCCCTTCCCACACAGGTGGGCCCACCTCCTGCATGTCCAGGCCCCCCCACCTCCTGCACCCCAGCTCCTGCCCTTCAAATGCCAGCCCCCCATGCCATCCCCCGCACCCTAGCACCTACACCCCAAACACCTTCCCCCCATCCCAGCAGCTGCCCTCAGCCCCTGTCTGGCTGCTGGTCCCCCAATCCCCCACCATGTCGCACCCTCTTCTCCTGTTGCCCCAGGCCGACCCCCTTCCCCCACACCCTTTCCATGCTGGGCCAGCTCGCCTGCCACCAACCCCCCCCCCCCCAGGACTCATTTCCCAGCTCCCTGCCAGCTGGAACATGGCAGAACGCTGTTCCGGGGCCTGCTGTTTTTAGGGGCTCCATGTTTGGGGGGACCCTAAAAATGGAAAATGGAACCACAACACTGTGTTCCAGGGCCCGCTATTTTTAAATGATGGGCACCGGAACGCACCATTCCAGCTCCATTTTGTATTTTTAGGGGCCCTGGAACATTGATCCCCTAAAATAGTGGGCCCCAGAACAGCATTCTGCTGCATTCTGGCCTACTTTAGCCCCTGTAGATTACTAAGCTTTGAGTGTACTCAAAGGTTGACTTAAAACACTCCTGTTGCAAAGCTCATTTAACTGCCTTGATTTTTCATTATTAGAAAATATGAGACTATTCTTAAAACAAATCTGATAGGTCTTGAGTTGTATACACACATTGTAATGTTAAAGAGGCTACCACCAGGCTTAGATAAATCCACTGTTTTATTAGAGATGTATGGAATTATTCATCTACACACTGCTTAATTTCCAACTGTAGACCATGCAAAAAAAATTGTCTTGCTCTTACAGGCACCCATGCTCTAATTACCTACTAGCATTTGTTAGGGATCCACTATCTATTAGTATCATACTATATTCAGCAAAGAATAATACTCCAGAAAATAGGACATATAAAACAATCATCAGCTTGACAATTCTTAATATGGCATCTGTTTTTGTAATTATGGGTGGGGAGGGATAAAGGAAAACAGGAATTTAAAATTAACCTCAAAAAAAGCCCTGGAATTATTTGATCTACAGCTCAAGTAGTTGGCCCTGATGGAAACAGAAAGAAAAAATTTTGGGAAAGAAGGAGGCTGTAGAAAAAGAAGAAAAACAGTAGCCTTTTCTCTTTGTACCAGTATCTCCTATGCCTCCTTCACAATGTGACTTGAATATGATTTAGGAATAGTGGGCTCTTCATTCTTACAAAGGTGGTGTTTCCCAGTTTGATGCTAAGGTACTTGATGTAATAAAATAAAAGGAGGCTTAGTGGTGTGAAAGCCATACATGTGTAACAACGTAGGATAAACCTGACTTGTGCTCTTGACTCCGTTTGAGTATGAGAAAGAAGATGAGGAAAAAGGGTATTTAGTTTTGCATGCTTGTGTAGTGGTCCAGTAGATAGTGTATGTGAAGTCTAAATTTCATCCAGGTAGGGGTCTGATTTTGTGCAGCACTATGTCAAGAATAATTTCATGGTATTCAGTGAAATTTTATCAAGATAGAACAGGATCTTGTATTTTGCCCTGTATGTTAATAGGTTTACATTGTTGATTGTGTGTTGATCCATGCCAGACCATTGCCAAATAATCATATGAGATTGCTTTCTTCCTTTGGACATGTGCTCCACTGATCACATACAACTTCCAGCCTTCTCTCTCTCTTTCTCCCTTCTCCCCCCCATTTGTATTGTCTGCTTTCCTAGACTAGTTAGTCCAGTGGATCAGACACCAACCTTTATTTTAAACATTTTGTAGCAAAGGCAGAGGGTTTATGGCTAACTATTTCTATCAATGTTCAGTATTAAGTCCAGTTTTTATTTTAAAAAGTTATCTTATCTGATTGCAATGATATGAATTATTTATTTGAATTAGCTTCAGAGTTTGACTGATGAGGGATATTTTTACCCCTTATAATTATGAGTTGAGCTTAAAACAAAATCTTTTATTTCAGCATCAGTCCCACTACTATATATAACAGTGATGAAGGGACTAATGATTCTTCAGCTAAAGTGCAGTCTACAACCATATGTTTCTGGTTTGGATCTGGCCATGGGTACTCATTGTTCTAAATCATTCCTCTTCCAGCCGTCCCAGTGATGAATGGGATTCTGAGAGAGCTGCTCATACCTCTGAACAATATTGGGAGCTCAGATATCACTGTCTCTTCTTTTGCTACCCAACACATTGTTAAAAGACAAAGACATACAGGTACCATGCAGCCTATTAGAATTAAATTCCTGCATCAAGTGATACCATGTGTGCAGATCAAATGGTAGACCAAAAAATCTGCAACCCAATTGTTGAGAAGTGGATGTAACATGATGTATATTCCACACTGTAAGAGGAGAATAGTGCAAGTCTAATATCTCTGAAAACCATTTACTCTGTTATATAGGATTAATCGTTAATATTTTATTATTGTATGTATTATTGGTGTCAGTAGACATGCATAATTCTCTTTCAAGAAAATATTAATGTCCCAAAAATATGTTTGCCATCTGACTAGCAAATACATTTCCAGACACTTTCCTGCCAGGCTATTGTAGTTGGATTTGTTCCAGGACTGATCTATGTTGAACACAGCTCATACTAATCACCAGAGAGGGTTGGGAAGGGTATCCATTAGCAGGAAAAGAATTGTCTTATAACTTCTCCATTTACCATCTATCTCTGTTCCCTTCCATTACTTTTAATGTTTACTTTTCTCCATTGCAAATGTATTTCAAGAGCCCTTTGCTATTATCTGAAATCTCAATGTATTTACTTGTTTTGTTTTGCACTTCTAGTTCTCTGGACAGCTTGGCTTTGCAAATGGTTTCTGTGTTGAAATCCTCTGCTTTACTAGATTGCTTTTATATGTATATTTTTAAATTTTGCTTTCTGCTACATTATTCTTTAGGGGTGAAATTCACACACTTCAGAAGCTGAAGGACTGTGTACTATTAAATCCTCAAAATACAGGACCTTTTAGCCATCTCACTAACATAGAAGACAATTTCAGCTTCATCTCTTACCTTGACAAGCTCACCTCAGACTGGCTTTACTGACATAAAATCTATCTTCAAGCTTACCAGTTGTTTCTTAAATGTGTTGTTTTCTTATTCCCTTAAAGTGCTTTCATACATTCTACAGAATTCCAACAGCTGCCTGAGATGTTTTTGCATTCCTCTAAACCCAGTTGCCGAGAGTCAAAAAATTTTGCACTGCTTTCTGTAATACTTACCTATATTTCAGATTGAATGATATTATGGTTAGTGGATTATGCATTCTCCTCAATTTTAACCTCATTATATTTGAGTTATGTCCTTGGACATAATACAGTGTACCTTCTGCCTAGACACTGTAATCAATGAACTTAGTGTTGGCAAGATTGGGACCTTACTACTTACATAAATTCATTTTGTATGCTGTGCAGTCTCTCCAAACACAAATTACACTGTGTTCACTATGACTTCTTACCTCAGCCATCTACATGTTCACAGGATCAGGGCTGCAGAGTTAATAATGTAATGCTTACTCACATGGACAATTTTTGTTCAAGGGAATCGTCCCATTTATTTCATTGATGTTAGTCTTTTTTGAGGAAGTATTACGGAATCAAACCCACCTTTCTCATCATATTGTTTGGCTGGTTGTCCTGCCTGTATATTAACATATAATTAAAGTTGTCGTTTTCTTATAGTTCTCTCGTTTCTGGAATTCCATTCCCTCATCTACCTATTCTTGCTTGTCAACTCTTGCATCTGGAAAAAATGTTCCCGTCAAAATCTATAAAGCCATGATCTTATCCTCCTTAACTTCTTTCTTAAACTCACCTCTGTCATAATGAATATACAACACTACCACCTGATAACAGTCAGGGCTGTGACAAGTTGTGATTGGCTAGAAAGTGTGTATACCATTCGTTTGTGCTGAACCATCTTATTAGTTTTGTCACTAACTCAGTCCCGCCAATGCCCATTCACTCATTTGTTTTATCTTGTCTTTTAGCTGCTAAGCTCTTGGAGCACAGTCTGATTGTGTTTATGCAATACCTAGCACAATGGGGTCCCAATCTGATTTGAGCATCTAAGCTCTACTATAATAAACGTGTTAAAAACTATATTCAAGTTACACTTCTGCTACCCCATTGGCTTCAAAAGCATTTCATACCATAATTGTATACAAAACTTGGCTCACTAGGTCTGTTTAATAGATACGTATCCCTCTTATGATCTGCCTTCTCGATCTGTCTTGCTGGATAGTCCAACTTTAGACTGTTTCATGTTAACTACCAGTAAACAATAACAGGGTTTATTCTTAGTTGCACTCTATAACTCCTACAAATGGGACATTCTTAGACACAGGATTTGTGTTTTGGCTTTTTGTTTTTTGTTTTTTCAAATTTAGAGAAGAATATTTAAGTTTTCTGGTAAATTTTGGGAATGAGCTCTACAGTTACAGTCAAATGGTTATTTTGGATTAAGATTTAAAACAATAGACTTTATGGCAAAGAATGAACTCCCTGCTTCTTTCAGTTCCTGCTTTTATAAAGCTCAGTAATACCTAAAGGAATAGTTCACATCCAGTTGTTTAAAAACTGTGTAGTTTTGAAAATAATTGTCATTCTGCCTCTAAACTCTAGCCTTTCAATATGTTGCAGCTTTTCCCTCTGCAGCATCTTTTCTGTGTAAACCTTCAGTAGTTGGCAGATGCTGCTAGCTGTAGTGGTGAATTTTAATTACTTCCTTGGTCAGTGCTGATTTGCTGGCTTTGCTAAATAGTCTCAAAGGGTTAGAATGCTCAGTGGGGCATATATCACAGAGATGGAAGTCTGAGAGAAAACCTGAAACCGTTTTGTCTCTTGCCCCTGGCTTGGCATTTTACTAGCTCTCCTAGTGAATGGACTCAGCCAGGATAGGAATCTGTTTTCTCATATTCAAGTCACATTCCCCTTTTCTGTAAAAGAGACCATTGGGATATGTTGAAAAATTTATCTGGTTTAACTAGGATTAACCTGAATAAGCCATTTCTCTCATTTTGGTTTACCATAGAGATTTTGTCGGACTGATTATTTCATGTAAATTATGATCAATGCTCCTGTATGGGCTTGTATTTAATTCATTAACATGGTTTGACTATAATTGCTGTCTATAACCTAGACTCCTTATCTGGCATTTAAGGCTCCATAGATCTGATTCTCAAAAGGCTTTGCAAATCCCACAAAAATAAAATAAAATAACTAATCCCGTGCTATTCTTGAAAGCATTTAACAGAATTTTAGCATTCTCCATAGAATTTTACAAGAACTGTAATGAACAACTGCATTGTAATTCATTATCAGTTATGGAAGCAAATAGTAGATTCAGTATAAAGACATTTACATGTGATTTTGTTTTGCTGTTTGAAACAAATATATTTTATACAAATAATCCCTTACCAAGCACCCTTACTTTCTGGCTACAATTCTTTATGTGAGATGGATTTTGAAGAACTCTATTCCCAGGCAATTTTTTAATATTTTTATTTATTTATTTATTTATTTTGAATAAAGCATGATTGTCTGTCACTTCAGCTCAGAAGCCCTTCAGAAAACTGTATGGTTTTCTCTACCTTAATTCCATCATCTCCCATCACACACACTGCTTGGGTTCAACAGAGTTGCAGAGGGACAAATTGTTTCTGAATCTTAACTTTATCCATCTGTCACACAGGAACTGCATGTTGAAATGTTCATGATTTCTAATGTTTTCATTTTGTGAGAGCCTGTCAGTGTAGTTGGCAAAGTTCATTGGGAGTAAGTAACAGGTGTTTGCAGCCATAACTCAAGGATACTAACTTTTAGCATAGGAATTTCCTTATGTAAGCTTTGGATGGGCTAGAATTCATTTAATTGCCCTTCTCAAGTGCCTCAAAAAACAAAACAAAAAAAAAAAAAAACACCACCCCACCTACTATAAAGAAACAGCTGGAGACCCAGGATTCAGTCTGTAAGGGATTCACAGCAAAGACTATTTAGTTACCCATCCCGCATTAAAATACTACCTAAAAACAAACATAATGAACTTTATTTACTACAAACTCAATAAATCTTATCCTAAGAAAAACAATATGAATTTAAACAGAACAACCCCCACAGAAACATAATGAGGAAAGAAACCCAAAAGTCCCCGAATTTAAGTGGAGTTCACCCAAATCTCAGTTGCAGTCACTGTTCAAGTCCAAAGGCCTGAGTGGCAAGAAGCAGCAATCCTCTTCTTTGGTTGCAGGGCTCTTTGGAAAAAATCCACACAGACTTTTCTTTCTTTTCTGGAACCAGCACCATCTAGTCAGTTTACTGGTTAACCATCAACGCCACTCAGTCAGTTTACTGGTTAACCAACAATCAGTCTCATATGCATATGAGAAAACCCTACTGCAAAATGCTCCACAGCAGGAAGAGAACATCTTACTGTCCACTCCTGGCTCATCTTCTCTCAGTTACACACTGAGCACAAGGGTTTTTTTCATTGCACATCTTGTGGCTGTTACTCTCATAGCATCTGACCACAGTAGCAGAGTAGAAAACATTGTGGAGCATGCTCAGTGCAACCACCCACTTAATTCCCAGAAGCTTCCAGACCTCGGCAGCCAAATCCACTCAGCTATATAACCCAACCTCAAGAGATCCCAAAAAGAGAGAGCTCCTTCAATTAGGCATATGGGTTACACTTAACATTTTTTAAAAAACATGTAATTCACCAGCCGCTGTAGATTTTCCAAGTCACAGAGATGGGCATCATTTATCCTCAGACCGTAACTTCCTTCTGCCATTCCCTGAACCAGACCTCTTGTCATCTAGCTTCTGCTCCTTCCAGACTGAACCCACTTCCCCTCCCTACAAAAAAAAAATCTTATGGTACCTTTCATACATTGCATGCATTTGGTTATCTGCATCTGGGCCATTTATGTATTGCCAAGTGCCTCTGAGCCCATGGACGCTTGACAAAACATACATCAAAATGGTTTATGCATAGAATTTATTTATCAAAATAGTACTTGTATATAATACACATGTTTGCTGTTAAATGCCTAGTGACCATGTTGGTTAATTACTTCATAAACACTTTAAATATCTAAAATTTTCCGATGAATTGCCCCAAAACTAGTGAAAAGTATTTCTACTTGTTATCAAACAACATAGGAGGAGAGAAGTTTTGAGTTTACAAATAAGCTCGTTTCAGAGAGCTCAGAACAAAAGAACACAACAGAAAACTTCGATAAGTAAACAAGAAATTTTGGAAATCCTAGACCTCTGCACTCCTTTGAGTGATTTGCCCTTAAACTTTCAAGGACAATTCTACCATGGGGTGAGATGTGACGTATCTAGTTTAAGGTGCACTGGTTTGGGTATGAGGAAGTTAGGAAAGGGGTTGAAAAATGTGGTATATAATGCAGAAACTAGCTTCACACTTGATTACTGAGGAAATAGTACCCGTACATAAAGTACAATTGCTAATTACCACAGTCCACACCTTAATTGCAGGGTGTCTCAAATAACTAATACAGGGTGAGGACTACAGCGGGATTCACTCTCTCCAAACTGATCTTGTTCACAGTTTCACAAACCTGATGCAAAATCCAAAATGTCAGTATGGCAAAGAAAGAGAGAGAGCTACAAACTCACAATTCACATCTTTCTGAGCATTCTGGAAAGTGAAACACAGACACTTATCCAAAAAGAGAGAATGTAAAGCGTGCAGGGCAATAAGCAAGCACAAGTACCACTGATCCACTCAACTTTCTTGAAAATCTGAAGGGAGGAGAGAAAGACAGATATAAAATCTTCATGAAAATCAGTCTGACAGGTTGACTGCCTTCTCTGTTTCCTGCCTCCCTGTTTACCAACCTAAATGTTCAGAGGAAAAGACTGTCCTCCTGTGAATGAGATCTGTGAGTCCAATCAAAATGTTCTATATCAGTTGAAACCTGGAATCAATGCCAAACTTGCATGCTTCAGTCTCTGACATGTACATTTATATTACTTGAATACTTGGGAGAATTTTACAACATTATTCACAACAGGCCCTGCAGTCATGCTACACTGCCGTATATTCTAAAGTGTTTCCAGGGAAACATATTTTCTAGCTGAATTACTGGGTCAGGAGAGATGGAAAATTGCTGTTTTAAACGACACAAAAATAAAATTTAATGGTGGAAGAAATATGGCATTTTGAAAATGTGAAAATAAACATTCTGCAGACTCTGGATATGAAGTTGTCGAGAGCAGTTTATGAAAGCAGCTTTGTCAATGAAGAAGAAATAAAGCCTAATAATTTTTAATGGGGCTGTAAATTCCCTTATGATATTCAGCTACTGTAAACACTTTTTTCCATATTTTTTCAAATATTTATGTAGTGTTGTTAAATGTTATTAAAGAGACATTATTTTTATTGATAACTCTCTGAAGGAGTTGCCAACTCTCTCTCACCAAAGGCTGGTGGGGGGATGAGAGGGGGTTGAATAAGGTGCCAGGAAAAAGCACAGAGAAAGAAGCCTTTGAGGAATGGTGGGTAATTTTTGCGAAGACCATACATGATCCACACAACTCCTATGCATTCATTCATGATTTCATGAGAGGAATTCAGGGGCTTGAGAAAGACAGGGCAGTGAGGGATCCAGAGCACTGATTATGTTGGTATGGATCTGCGACTGGTTTTAAATCAGCTGAAGTCAATTGATCTGTGCTAACTTCCACCAGCTAGACAAATGCCCCATATTTCAAAAATATATGATAAAAAAAGTAACTTTTGCAAACCAGATGTGTGTTAAGAGACTTGTGCTGTACATCATTTCTTTGACTGCCAGAATGTAGAAAGCCTACAGTTTCAGAAAGAACAAAAAGTTGCTATTGCTGCTCCATTTAGGCCAAGAAACCATTGTTCATGGGACTGAGGGGTTTGTTTAATTGCTAAACTATTGCAGATGTACAACATCTTAACAGTGGGAGCAAGCAGAACTAGGCCCAAAGATGAGAGAGCTGAGTTGCTACTTAGGACTTCATCCACTGCCCATTGAAGTTAGGAGTAGAAAGACTCCCATTTACTTCAACAGGCCTTGGAATGGGCCCTAAAATCTGTTTCAAACTTACAACAATTTAGGGACATGAGGCATTACACCCCAGATCCTATAGGAAGTACTGAAAATGATAGAAACTAATTTAAAACTAAGAATCCCATTTCTGTCAGTTCTTCTCCCCATTTTGGAGAGTTAATCCCAACTCAATATATTTCTTTCTGTTTTCCAAGAATAGCCGTGCTGACGAAAGCTACCTTCTTGATCAACACACTAAAGATGAAAGTGTTAGCTCCTGTAGGCAGGTCACCATTGTTATTGTCCCAAGCATTGGTTGTAACAGCATTCACAATGGTGTACAAGAGCATGGCGGAAAATGTCTGTATGTTCTGTTTTACTAACATGGGTAGAATCATGGTTGCAGAATGGCATTGGAGGCATAGAATGGGGTGGGAGTAGAGCAGCATTGGTTCTACGTCATTCTTCCCTTCCTTGAAGCTGACAAAAAGCCTTATGTCTGAAGTCCTGGGGCTCCACGAGGTAGGAAGGGTGCTGCTGAGGAAGGAGCCATTCTCTTCTGCATGTCCCCCTCTGAGCGGGGCAGTTTGTGAAAGTTAGTGGATGTCTCAAAGTGCAGGGATTCTGGTGACTTTTTCAAAGCTGATTGTTTTCATCTGGACTGGAAGTATTGAGGAGAAAGCATTTGGGAGCATTATCATTTTGGTCCAGCTGAGACCAAGTAGCATGGAGAAGCATGAAGCTATAGCAAAACCCAACAAACCAGCAAACACAGTTTGTTGCTGGGTTTTTTTCAACTCTTAATTCAGGTTTGAGTTTGGTTCAGTTTGATGGTTGTGGATCTGTTTAGACCAGATTGTTTATTTTCCAAACCACTCAGTCTCTCTCTGTCAGAAGTCTGTACCTTACAGTGTGTTATTGAACTAAGTAAAAGATGCAAGTGTGTCAAAAATGCTTATGGAATTTAGGGTGGTAGCAGAGAGAGAACTGATTTAGAACACTTGATCTGAACCCCACCACAAGAGGTGTAATTTGCATAAAATGTATTTTCTCTTAGGGATGCATGTATTGAATATTTTCACATAATGCTCAAATTAGTATAACTGTAATTATATCCTATGTCACCAGAAAGAATCAGAAAGTGCGTGTTTTGTAGGCTGAACAGCTCTGGTTCTAAGGTTAATTTAAATTTCATGAGCTTTAGAGATGGATAGAAAACACAGAATGTGAAAGTTCTTTAGTGAATAGTGGAGCATAAATCTGAACATTAAAAGGATTTTTCTAATTGTGTGAGAGGCAGTTTTTCTAGTTTCATCAGTTTGTAAAAGCAAATTGTTGTCACTTTGGTTAATTATTAGAAGACAATGTGACCAGAAGGGATAGACCGGGGCAGACGGAGCATGGGTCTGAATCACATCAGTGTATTAAATCCTTGAATTGTTTTATTATTTTAAATACAAAGATTATTAATAATATTTTCCCATGTTTTATATAGCAGAATCTTTATTCTTTGTGCCCACATGATGCTTTGCACATGATATATGTAATGCTGTTACTGCACAGCCCATGGAAATGTGGCTGGTACTTGGATGGAAGTAAACATTAGGAGGAAAACACAGTACCATTTGAGATGGGGTAAGACACTGTGGCCAAGAGTCCTGAGATAAACCTTTACACTTGCAAAAACCAGGACAGCCACTGGTGGTTGCAGAATGTGCAGTGAAGGTGAAATTAGCCCCTATGCATGAGGTTTGTGCGCCATTTTGCACTCTTGTTCGCTTAAATTACAACGTTGCTGTAGCATGACCTTCTTGATGAGGGTGAATTTCACACACATTTTTGTAGGGACAAGTTAGTCACCAGTGCCTGAATATTTGGCCCTCTGTATTCATACAGAATGCTGATTTTCATATTGTTCTGAAATCAAGACCAGAAACAGTAGTTATATTCTAAGTTTTGAGTAACAGTTTAAGATAAATAAGACTATATGTTAAGGATGTATTATACTGTACTTGTTGCTTTTTCTCCAGGTTGTTAACCAAAATAATTAATCAGATCAATTGGAACAAGTCTGTGGTGGAGGAAAGTGGAGATAAGCCCTTTCTATTAAACGGAGTTCCGATCCTCCCTTACCAGCTTTATTTGTAGAAACCCCGTAAGAAAGAGCTGTGACTGGTAAGTGAACTTTATATGCATTTTCTGGGAGGTGGGGGAGACATTAATGTTTCAAATGTTACTTATTCACTCTCTGAATAACTAGTAATTGTAGATGACCCTCAAGATACTGATGAACACTAAACAGAAATAGTGGGAGGCAAATTTCACTCACATGAGAATTTTGAATACCAGTTGTAATTCAGGCAAGAAGGAATCAAGGGTAAGATTTAGAAAATCTAAATAAAAAAATAGTAACAAACATTTTAATTTAAAAAGACCCAACTAAATGGTTTTCTCTGTAGAAAATATCTATCTATCTATCTATCTATCTATCTAGGTGACTGGCTAGCATAGTGGTTAAGAGCGATGCCCTTTGATACGGGAGACCGGGGTTCAAATCCTGGTAGGTACCTGTCTACCTTCCCAGTGGGGGTCTTTGGGTAAAAGACCCCTTAACACCTCACTTGCCTACCTCAAATATGAGAGTGAGATGAACTAGGAGAGTCATGCCGGCTCAGATGTCGCCCGGATTAACAAGGTCCGTGCAAGATGTTGAGGAACCAGGACAATCTGATGATAAGTGGGCTACTGGAACAAACCATGCATGGATGAGACAAGAGAACCTGGAATTGATGGAATGCTACTACAACAGTAGACCTAATGAGAGGGGATACATGAAATATATGAGGGAACTATGGATGGACAAAAGACCTACATCCACACTAACTGAGAAACAGCTAGTTACCCAACACTTCAACATAGTAAAGAGGCAGCTGCTTGCACAATTGGAGATAGACTAACTCCACATTACCTCCCAGGCTGAAGAAGAAGAAGACAGAAGAACAACTAGATGTGCAGCCAACACCTGAAGCTGTAACTTCACTGCCACCCCCTCCATTACAGGGCACAGCAGCTGATATGAGGCATAAGATCATGGATAAACTAGCTACAGTCAACCCTCGAGACCGATTACCAAGGCTTGTGGGAGAAGTACCATCAGATAGTATGCTAGATGCCAATAGAGCCCTAATGACAATTCCTACTACCACCATAACTCAAACCAGTGAACTGGTATATGCTACAGCCTCTGTAATCCTGGAGATGCTTGGCTACACAATCAAAAAGAACAGCAGTACATACCCCTCCCCCCGGAAAATGAGGTTGGAGGATAAGATCAAGGCAACCTGGAGACAAGTGAGCCAGCTGGTGGAACTACAGAAGGGTGTAGAGATTAAGGATAAGACTGGGCTGCTGAAAAAATACAAGGGCCTGATGCCATCTGAAGCCCTAGAGACTGCTAAGCAAAGGCTCACAGCACTGGCCACCAGGCTAAGGAGATACACTAGAGAAGCAGAGGCCAAAAAGATTAATGCTCTGTTCTCCAAAGAACCATCCAAGGTGTACTCCCAACTGCAGTGCAACACCACAATAACAGCAGAGCCACCAACAGCAGAAACTGAACAGTACTGGAAGAACATCTGGGAGAAAGAGAAGACTCATAACACCAGTGCAAAGTGGCTGCAGGACCTGAGAACAGACCACAGCAATCTCCCAGAACAGGAACCAGTCACCATCACAGTGGCAGACATCCAACAGCGGGTCAAGAACATGAAGACCTGGATAGCACCTGGCCCGGACATGATCCACACCTACTGGCTAAAGAAACTAACAGCAGTGCATGAACGCCTAGCAGCCCAGATGAACCAGCTGCTAGCAGCAGGCTCCCACCCAGACTGGCTAACACAAGGAAGGACAGTGCTGATCATGAAAGATCCCCACAAGGGAACAGCACCATCCAACTACCGGCCAATAACCTGCCTCCCCACAACATGGAAGGTCTTGTCAGGCATCCTAGCCGCCAAGCTACAGGACCACATGGGCAGTACATGAGCACAGCTCAGAAGGGCATTGGGAACAACACCAGAGGCTCAAAACACCAGCTGCTCATAGATAGAGCAGTCGCCCAAGACTCAAGATCTAGACAGACCAATCTGAGCACAGCCTGGATTGACTACAGGAAAGCCTACGACTCAGTGCTGCACACATGGATCTGTGAATGTTTGGCGCTATACAAAGTCAACAGGACATTAAGGACCTTCCTCAAGAACTCAATGGGACTATGGAAGACAACGCTGGAAGTCAACTCAAGACAGCTTACACAAGTGGCCATTAAGTGCGGCATATACCAAGGTGATGCGCTGTCCCCGCTGCTGTTCTGCATTGGCTTGAACCCCCTCAGCCAGATAATCATAAGGACTGGATATGGATACAAGTTCAAGAGTGGAACTACCATCAGCCACCTCCTCTACATGGATGACATCAAGCTGTATGCTAAGAATGAACGAGACATCGACTCGCTAATCCACCTGACACGGATCTACAGTGAGGATATTGGGATGTCATTCGGACTGGAGAAGTGTGGCCGGATGGTAGTAAAGAGAGGAAAGGTAGTCAAGACTGATGGGGTGGAACTACCAGCAGGCCACATAGCAGACATACAGACTAGTTACAAGTACCTTGGCATCCCACAGTCACATGGGAACCACGATGAGGAGACAAGGAAGACAGCAACATCCAAGTACCACCAGCGGATAAGAGAGGTCCTGAAGAGCCAGCTCAATGGGAAGAACAAGATCCACGCCATCAACAGGTACGCCCTGCCAGTCATCAGATACCCTCCCGGTATAGTGAGCTGGCCAAAGGAGGACATGGAGGCTGCCGATGTGAAGACCCGGAAGCTCCTCACAATGTACGGAGGTTTCTACCCCAAATCCAACACTCAGAGACTGTATGCCAGCCGGAAAGAAGGCGGGCGGGGTTTGGTGAGTGTCAAAGCCACTATCCTGGATGAAACCCAGAGCATCCAGGAGTACATCAGTAAGATGGCACCCAAAGATGAGCTGCTGAGAGAATGCCTGAGGCAGCAGCAGCAGACATGGGAGGAAGATCAAGCAGAAGAAGTGCCATGGCAAGACAAGACCCTGCATGGGATGTACCATCGACAGGTGGCTGACATTGGGAAATCCTACCAGTGGCTGGAAAAGGCTGGACTAAAAGACAGCACTGAGGCACTGATCATAGCAGCACAAGAACAGGCACTGAGCACCAGATCCATTGAAGCAGGGGTCTACCACACTAGACAGGACCCAAGGTGCAGACTGTGCAGAGAGGCCTCAGAGACAGTCCAACACATAGTGGCAGGATGTAAGATACAGGCAGGAACAGCATACACTGAACGGCACAACCAAGTAGCTGGCATTGTGTACAGGAACATCTGCACAGTGTATGGGCTAGACCCTCCCAAGACCAGATGGGAGATTCCACAGAAGGTCGTGGAGAATAACAAGGCTAAGATTCTGTGGGACTTCCAGATCCAGACAGACAGGCAGGTACTGGCCAAGCAACCAGACATCGTGGTAATAGACAAGGACCAGAAGACAGCGGTGGTGATAGATGTAGCAGTGCCAAGTGACAGCAGCATCAGGAAGAAGGAGTATGAGAAGCTGGAGAAGTACCAGGGCCTGAAAGAGGAACTAGAGCGGATGTGGAAAGTGAAGGCCAAAGTGGTCCCGGTGGTGGTAGGAGCACTCGGGGCTGTGACTCCTAAACTGGGAGAGTGGCTGCAACAGATCCCAGGAACAACATCAGAGCTCTCTGTCCAGAAGAGTGCAGTGCTAGGAACAGCTAAGATACTGCGCAGAACCCTCAAACTCCCAGGCCTCTGGTAGAGGACCCGAGGTTGAGGATGACACATACCACCCATAGGGGTGAGAGGGGAATTTTTTTTGAATTTTTTTTATATTTTTTTTTTTTAGTAATGAGCACAAACCACAGCCCAAAGCAGGAGCAGCCTCAAATTTTGGAGTGTCTCAAATGCAAAGCCAGAACCAGAAATATCACCATCTTCACATCCAAAACCCTGGGAGTGATAGTCTGGCTCCAAAACTGACGTGTTCAATGACTAAATCTAAATGTTGCAGCCTAGCCCATCCCTAATACCATGTGAGGATACAGTTGAAATTGCAAAATGTGGCTGTTTTCATAATTTCAGGAACAGAATTTGAATATACAATACATGTCCATTTATCTAAATATCTTGATGGACATCCAAAAGTTCTGGAAATGGGGTATTTGACTTAATAGAATTGGCTAAGAGAGGATTGCAAAGGGGTGGGGAGAGACACTGCGTATTTGGATAACTAAAATTTTCAGATAATGGGAATTTGGAAGACTAGAATTACACTGTATATAAATCCAAAAACATCACAGTGTGGAAGAGAATCTAGGTCTATCTATGAAAATTAAACCCTTTATCATTAATGCAGCAAGTCTCCCTTAAAAGTATCTACTAAGTGTATTAAAATGTATCTATTTTACCCTGTCACACAAACTGTTTTAAAACCATTGCCAAAGTTGCTCTTCCCTCTTTATTTTATATGTCTTGCACAGTGCCATTCTCTGTTGCAGCTTTATTTGGCCATCAGGGGTACAGTAAAAGCACTACACTCCTTCCTTCCTCCTGAGAAATCAGCTGCACTTGCTTCACCGCTGGTGCACACAATCACCACTCGTTAGAAAAGTGAGATTCCCCAAATTGCTTGTAAAGATGACAGAGCTGTGCAGGAAAAAAGAAAATCCATCCTTAAAAAGAAAATCAGTCCTCTCAGCAAGTTTTAGACTGAGTGAAAAATTCCCTTCTCTGAACTGGGCTTTTACATAAATCAGCTTTCGTCAACCAGTCCAGCACTTCAGCTAACCTAGCCCAAAAATATGCCTAAAAGTTGTGGTGGGGGGAGCTTAAAGACCACTCTAAATTTCTGCTTGTTACATCACAGGTCCCTACGTCTCAAAGCATTGCATAAGATGGGTGCCAGGAGGTGCTGCTGCTGTCAGTGAGTCACACTCCTAGATGTTTGACTTCTCTGCTTTTAGCCTTGGTGTCTTTATTCATTAAACACAATGGAAGGGAAGAAGATAGGCCCCAATCTTTCACTCACAACAGAAGTCAATAGTTTATAAATTAGCTATTAATCTCCAGTATTATGTTCTTTAGGTTCCTGTACAGCACAGCTGTTATACTGTACATTTTGCCTTCTTTTTTCTAAGAATTGCTTTTTTTACTTGTTCCACATGCTTACAAGTGGCCCAGAAATGAAAGCAACAATATTTTCCAAAATCGAGGTGATTCTGCTGAAGCCTACGGAAAATCTTTAGTAACTTCAGTGGGTGCTAACGAAACCTGTTTTTCAAAATCAATGACAATTCTGTAGTTGGAGTGTTTCTTTTGGTTTTGGGGTGGAGATGTAAGGAAAGCTGGGGGGTTTTTTAATCATTGCTTTAATATTGTAGATGTTTTGTTTTTGTTTTGTTTGGCATTTCCAATCTGATTTGCTTTCAGTTTAGTGAAATATCACATGGTAAACTAAACCTGAACCAGGCCTCACGCTGAAATCTCAGCTGCAAGATTTCTGCAAAACAGCAATTTTGACTGAATTTAAAATCCTGATAATCATAATCATCATCATAATAAATAACATGCTGGCCCTTAATTAAAGCCAGGTTTTGATAGGATTACTGACATTTTTCAGATACTTTTCAAGTATAAGTAATCATCAGTTTGCTGCTGAGTAATGCTGAAGTGGAAGGCACACCAAATAAAGAAGGCAATGGGAGTTGAAGGGACAGCATTTCACAGGATCATTTTCTGTGTCAGGATATGGCCTTCTCACTTTCTAGGGAAATAGTACACACTTATATCACATTTTGTGAGATCTCTTATTGTCCTTAGTGTTGTTATTGATCTAAAAAAAAAACTGTTTGCATTTGAACGAGTTAGCAATCCACATATGGGTGATCTTAGCTCCTAGATCAACAGCTCAAACCAATAGCGTATGGATGCTCAGTGACATTTTGAAAGGTTGAAAATTCAGAAATGATAACAGGAAACACTTTTGCACATAATGCACAATTAGCCTGTGGAAGTCGTTGCTACATAATAGAGGGCAAGAATGCAATAGGATCCACAAGGGGATTATCCTTTTCTGCAGATTGTAAGAATGTCCAGAGCTGTATTAGTAAATATTAAAAATATCCAAGGCATTTGAACATGACATAAACCTTTATGCTTCAGAATTTCAGCCAGTCTCTCTCATTACAGAGGGTTAGGAGGGATCACATTATCCCACTGCAGAACTTCCTCAGATGGTAGAAAAGGCTACATAGAAGACAGGATATTGGACTACATAGCCCACTGGTCTGATCCAGTAGGAAAATCCACATTTCCTATGTAGAAGATCATCAAAACACATAACAAACCATGTCAAGCATTTCTAGGAGGTTGTGCCACTGGATATTTTTTTTTTTTTATTTTCTCCTGAAATTAATTTCAGCCACAAGTAAACTAGTAAACAGATGAAAACTGTTTGAGTTAATCCAAAGAAACTCTGGGGTTTCATATATCACAGTAAATATAGAAACAATTTTCATGCAAATCCCTTACTAAATCAGAGTGGATTATCTAATCATTGTCAACCTGCCTGAAAAGTATGTTTACTTACAGCTGAAAATTACAGTATCATGTCTTATTATAGGGAAGAATCAGTTTATTCATTTTTTAGGCTGTGGTTTGAAGCAATATAATATTTACTTTGTGTGCTATGTAAGACTTTTTTAAAGCTGCCTCACCCAAATACTGAGCAGTGTGAGAGGGGATTTTTTTAGATCTTTATTTCAAAATATTATGGATAGTTGAACATAAGGACAAATTAGAAGCCTAAATTAAATATAGACTCACTAAATTATTCTGCTTTCTATGCATAGTAATGACTATGGTTTCTATTTTTCAACATTCTATTTAACATATTTGTCACATCAGAAGCTATGTATCTCTGTTATCCAGGTTAGCTAATCAATTGCACAGACCAGATCCAAAGAAGTAGAGATGATGAGATGAATATAATACACTGTTCCTTCATTTTCACCTCCTTCTGCTCAAGCTTCAGATCTATTTTTGACAAGGAGGGCTGGCAAGGTAAAATACTATAGTATCCCATGCAAGAAAACTCTGAAGGCAAGTGAATCTTTGTGTCTTTTAAACAAGAGAGGAAATGAGCCATCCAGGAAAGGCTCCACCCATCCCCATATGGACCACACCTTGTGAATAACAATAGCAAAGAGATCTGAAAGATACAGAATAGACACTTGGTTCTCACCAGCTACCAAGGAGACGACCTTGAACACACAAGCTACTGTAATCTTTGAACTATATCAAGACTGAGGTCAAAGAAATCTGAGGATACTGGATACTGCCAAAGTTGTTTAGACACCATCACCTCTGTTATAACCTTTCCTAAAAGGAAGGTTACAGACCAAACAGTAATTGGTAAGACAATTAATACGTTTTTTTTAAGCTTAATGACCACCTTTTGTGAGTGAACCTGGCGCCCAGTCATCTCAAAGAGAATTTCTCCAGTAATGGCTGTCCATTCATTTTCACCTAATAGGAGGAACATGAACCAAGCTTGTGGCGAACTGATGCACTCCCAGGTTCTCCAGATCTTGAGTAAGTATCTCTAGCAGAAATGCATAGACAGGCAGCACTTTGTGTCTTTCAGAACTGCCCAGGGAAGCATTCATCAGGCTGAAGCTGGAATCAATTTAGCCTTTGTCCAGGACCATGGAAATGATTAATCTACCTCTGGTTGGGAGTGATAAATAGGAGAACAAATGGGTGGAGTTAGTCAACTAACAATTATTTGCTTTCCCTTTATTCTCTTACCATAGTCTCATAAACAAAAGAAGGCTGAAAAGTCTATGTAGAGAAGTTAACCACCATATGCATCCCTCTGTTACACAATGTGGTAGAAAGGACTACAAAGCAAGATATCAAAAAAGAAAGCACATTAACTGCAAGTAGGGGAGGATGAACAAGGACACTTGCATGGCAGTGGGGAGAGTAGCAGATGAGAGAAATGATAGCTGGAGTGGAATATTTTTATTTGATCAATTTCTCACAGTGGAACATATAAGTTAGTGAACTGAAAAGAGCTCTGTGTAGTTCGAAAGTTCATACATTCCACCTGTAGAAGTTGGTCCAGTGAAAGATATTACATTATCTACTTGTCTCTCTCATATCTTGGAACCAGCATGGCTTCAAAACACTGTAAAAGGTTGTGAAGGAATAGCAAATGGCAGTGCATGGCACACAGACTGCTAGGGACTAGCTCTATGCTGTCTTGCTTGGAGGGAATATTTAAGCAGAGGGGATAAAAGTGGGGAGGAAAGCATTTATGACACTGGAGGAACTGGACTGAGAAAAAATGTGTGTTAGTGGCTGAACTCTTGGTGGATCCATGCTCAACTTAATCTTTATTCCCTCCTGCCTCAACAGGTTGCCCTAGTGGTTCATCACAGTTAATACTGCTATGTCTTCCAATAGGCCTTTTAATTTATTCACACTTACTTTGGTCGAATTAGACTAACACTGCTGTCAGCCACCCCTGTGGAACTTCTTTTAGTTGGATCAGAATAACAAAAAAAGATAAGTAACATCAAAATACTCACGTTTGCTCAATAAAAGGGTTTTTGGACCTTCTGTATGCATTTGTAGCATGCCCAGTACAACAAGGCCATTGGGCACTACTAGTCTACAAACAATACTTGACAATGATATAATACTAACCAATAATTAAAGAGATACTTAGAACCCATTCTCATTGGGATCATATGTGCAAACTGAGATACAGTGTGTGTGACTCTCCCCTTGAAACCTTTAGGCCTACGTCTCCTGTTTGAGGAAATGGCTAGATGAGTTTAGAATAGAGGGTTTCTCCCTTTCCATGCTGGGTGCATTTTAATTAGTTTTGGAAACATTTTCTCTGCTCTGCTGAGAATACAAAAATCTCTTTGTTTGCAAACCTCATTGGAGTTCTTCAGTAAATTAATCTCTCTTATTATCATTACTTATTATATTTACTGCAGTGGCACCCAAAGATCTAATCAGGATCCCTTTGTGCTAGGCACTGTGTGAACATAGAGAAATTTGGAGTACTGCCCCTGAAGATCTTACATTCTTTGCTAATCAAACGCCTGGTCTATGCTTAAAAGTTGTGCCAACGTACGGTAGCTATATCAAATAGAAGTGGGGAAAAAGCACATAGATATTGAGAGAGGTGTCGCAGTGTAAACACAGTTACGCTGCCAGAATAGTTAACTATATCCAGTTAAATGAACCTGCGGTTCTGTGATACAAGCAGTGTCTCCACTGGGAGGGTTTGTCTGCGTAGCTAAACCTTTGCTAATACAGAAGAGGCCTGACTTGCATTTTAACTACCTGAATTTAAATAGATCATATGCCAGGATTTGAACCATTATACCTCAGGCAGTCAGAGCTTAACCCCTTCCTTTCAAGTTTTCCAGTCTCAAAAATATTCATTTCATGCAAAATCCTGCAATAAACTCTGAGCAGGCAGGAAAATCTAATGCTCCTCTGTAGGAGTCTCAGGGGACCTCCTGCATGATGCTTATTGCCAGATTAGGCCCTTTAATATGTCACTTCATTCTTGTTCAGTGACAGATTAACATGTATATTTCTGGTCACAAGCACAACTTCCCATGTTCCTTTCTTACATGTACTTTGGAGGAGATCAGCTTCATGAACAGTGACTTGCAGAGTCAGTAGTTTTTTGGGGGGTTTTTTGGTCTCTTGTCCATTGGAAAACACCAATTTTTTCATGAAACTGTGTTAACTGCAACAAAATTTCCTGTGAGAAGGAAATTGAAAGGAGATATAATATAAAATTAAAATTCAAACTAATATAATTTGACTATTACAGTATGTCATAATATGACACATCAGTGGTAGTATTAGTGTATAATATGACTTAACCGTAATGATGTGATGTCATATCATGCACTGGCACTGAGCTCTCATAACTTGATGTAAAAATAATATAAAAATTAAGAGTAGACTAAAATAATTTTCAAAACTAAACTTGAAATGAAATGTCATTTTTTTCTGAAACAATACTTTTTCTGAATTTCCATTTTTCATTAAATTTCAAAATATTTGTTAAACTACAAATTTTTCCACAAAATGAAAATTCCGTGTTAGACCAGCTTAACAGACTTGTACAAAATGGGGTGAATGCAGCTTACAATAATTAAATAGCTGTCTTAATGTCATTCATTGATATGGGGTATGCAAGGTATTATCTTTTACGGGACCAGTTTCTGCTGGTGAGAATGAGAACCTTTTATTACCTCACTCACTTATCTCTTTAGTATCCTAGGACCATCATTTATGCATACATTTATGTCCTTCATTTATCAACATCAATCTTTGTTCGCCCCACATATTCATGCTGTAATACAGAAGAAAACCTAGTTCTTGTAATGTCTTTTTGTGTAATGAAGGCCAGTATAAGGCATTGCTAAGTAATTTTTAGCTCGCTGACTGAAATGCAGACAGGTAAAACTCCTCCTGAAGCTGACATCAAAAGTAACACTAGATCAAAAATGTTGAAAGGAAATAACTCCCAGACAATGTTCCCTCTAAGCCGGTGATGCAGCTGAGCAAGTTCCTGGGCCCGGACCGGGCCCCTGACCCACTGCCCATCAGCTCCCCAAGTGCATCCATAACTTGCTCAGTTGCATCACCAGCTTAGAGAGGGAACATTGTATAGATGTCTTTTTGTTCAAACTTTAGTAAATTAATAAAACCACAGTATTTTAGTTTAACATTTTTATTAAACAAATATGAAGCAATCATGCTGCCTATCAAGCCTCCTCTACACTTCAGTTTTTGACGCCTGTCTTTGTCACATTTCCAGAATGCATATACAGAGTCTAGGTCAGCCTTGAATCCAGCACTTAGATATGACTTGATGCGCATTAGCATGTCTAGATGAGAAACATCCAACCTGTTATGAGGCTCTGTCTTAATATTATTCATTAGACTGAAGCCTCATTCAGCATCTGCACTAGATGCTTGAAACGTACCACATATATCAACCAACTGGGCCAGAAATGGGAACTTATCTTCTGTCAGTGTATAGGTGACAAACATCTACGAATGTGTTCAGTGTACCAGCCATTACCTTTTCCAGAACAACAAACATTTTGGTTGTCTGTAATTTCAGCTCACCTTTAGAAGATGTGAAAATACATAAAGAAAATTTGTAAGAAATTACACTGATAAGAGCTGATGCTCACAGATAGCCAATACAATTCTATTATTTTTTAGAGATTCCTAATGAACGTGCCAATTCTGACTAGATCTCACTCATAGAGCTAAAAGAAGTCACCCTGATTCAGGCCTATATATTACTTGAGCTAATGTTAATTAAGGTCAATGACAGTTTTTCCACTTTACTGAAAAACTTAGATCGGGCTGCCTTTTCTCTCTGCTACAGTCCCCATCTATCAGTTTTGTGTTGTTCTTGTCTGCAAGCTTTGAACTTTCCTTTACCAGCTTGCAACTGAAAACAGAGCTGTGCTAAAAATACATGGAGGGGACACCTCCTTCTAAAGCCATTGTTTACGGCACTTGGTAAAGATATCAAAATGGGAGGACACATGTAGTTTGCCTATAATGTATTGTCAGGGCCATTCACTTGAATGTGAGCACAGGTGGGGTGTGCCTCTTGGATACCACAGAGCCAAGCATGTGTGAATATCTAGTATAGTGAAAAAACAACAAGGAGTTGTGTGGCACTTTAAGACTAACAGATTTATTTTTTGCATGAGCTTTCGTGGGAGAAGATCCCACTTCCTCAGATGCTTCGAAGATGGGTGAACTTACAGAAAGGAATGAAACTAATAAAGTGCCACACAACTCCTTGTTGTTTTTTCACTGGACTAGACTAACATGGCTATCCCTTTTAAAATTGACTAGTTTAGGGAAACAAACAAGGAATCTTGTGGCACTTTTAAAGACTAACAAATTTATTTATTTGTTAGCTTTTAAAAGTGCCACAAGACTCCTCCTTTGATTTACATCAGGGTATCTAAGAGGAGGCCAAAAGTCCCTTGTTTCTTCCTCTTATCCTCAAACAGTACCTGACTTTCATTACTTAGATCACCTGCAAAGCGATGAGGAATGTGTGAATACATATATTAAAATAAGATGGAAGAGGAAAGAGTCAAGCAGCGTAAAGGAAATAACATACATTAGACAATTGGAATCCAGTGCCTTAAGGTGAGAGAGGACCTGAATTTATTTCTTATCATCCAAAAATAGCTTCCCTCTCTCTGAATTTTCAATTTAACAAAAACTTGATCTAACAAAAATTATTAAACTTGTAAAATTGTGTGCCCATCTTGAACAGAAAACCAGAACCACAAAGA